>OZ010590.1:64426229-64443729 GCA_963932145.1 Acanthosepion lycidas | reverse complement strand
GATTATTCCACGTTTGCCGCAATCGTAAATAAACATTGTGACGACTTCAAACTAGCGGAATTAACACCGGACAATTTTAAATGCCTCATCTTTGTTCAAGGGCTAGTTTCTACAAAAGAAAACTAAAATTTTACGACAATGAAAAAAGATTCTCACCCTCCCCGGAAAGAAAAATAAAATATTATGATAAGAGAAAAAGTACAGCATACAGGACAAATTATGACGAATATCGAAACAAATATAAGCCCTATCCATCAGCATGTTATCGTTGTGGAGGATTACATTGGAACAAGGAATGCCGCTTCAGATATAAAAACTGTCTTGGATGTGGAAAAAAGGCCACAAGGCATCCCAATGTAGAAATAGAAAAGATACTAATAGAATAAGAGTTACAAGGATGAATAATGATGACAACACCAATGTAAGGAAATATGTAGAACTGGAAATTTTAAACAAAAAGATTAAATTAAAACTGGATTCGGGTTCCGACCTCACGATAATCAACTTACAGACATGGAAAAAACTCAACAGACCTACCATGTTACACACTCAAAAAATTTGCCAAGTCGGTTACAGGCAAACGAATAAAATTTGAGGGAGAAATAATAGTGAATGTTAAATTTCACGGCAAAACAAAAAAACTTAAGATATACGTCATGAAAGATACTGAAAATTTAGTAGGTATCGACTGGATGCAGAAATTCAACGTTTGGGACCTACCTATCAACTCGTTTTGCAAAAAGTTAGAGGTTGGACCATCAGATACCATAAAATTGAAGGAAGAATTATACAAGCAATTTCCTGAGGTATTTTCAAGTGGGTTGGGACGATGCAACAAATTTAAGGCCAAAATAGAATTAAAAGAAAACGTCCAACCAATTTTCAGAAAGAAGCGAAATGTACCGTTTGCTACTATAGAAAAAATAGACAAAGAATTGGAGAGACTTGAACAAACTGGGATTTTATCTAAAACAGAGTTTAGTGAGTGGGCTGCGCCGGTGGTTTACGTAAAAAAGAAGTTAGGAGAAATTCGCGTATGCGCAGATTTTTCGACGGGACTCAACAAGGCAGTAAAAGACCACCATTACCCACTGCCGAGCCCAGAGGAGATATTTACAAAGCTCAACGGCGGTAAGATATTTTCAAAAATAGATCTTAGTGAGGCTTATTTACAAATCCCAGTACAAGAAGAGAGTACGAAAACCCCTTGCATTAATACGCACAAGGGATTGTATAAATTCAACAGACTACCATTTGGAGTAAAAGTTGCTCCTGCAATTTTTCAACAAACAATGGACACAATACTAAATCCCCCCAAAAAGGGATCTAAGGAGGGGGGTATATTGGGTTCCACCCTTTTCTGATATAAATGGACTCGTCCTGCTACCATAAAATAGCCACAGTCAGTCAGAGATGAGCGGAGAGGAACAGGTAGAGGAACAGGGTGGAGGAACAGAGTGGAAAGTACATAGACACTGTGATTGAGTTGACGTTAGAAGTCAGTTACAAGGACGCCCGACTCTAAGGAAGTTTACTTCGAGACTGTATATAGCGATCTTTGATTAATACTAACCGGCGTTCCTGGATTTTACTAACAGCATTACCTTTTGTATTTTGTGTAAATACATTTAATTTCTTAGTTTAGATACTTGCGTTTGTCATTTATTGGAGACCGATTTTTCACGCGGAATCCACAACAGACGATTTACTTTTTTGTGCCATAATTTTATTAAGCGTTTGAAATTCGAAGAGAGAAAAGGTGTTTTTCAAAGTTCCGCTGATTTCAACGGATTTTTTAACAATGTAAAAATGTAAGGCAAATAAGAATTTGAATAGTAAATGAAATAATCATTATTGAATTAATAGTTGGAAAATGTAAGCAACGCAGTATTTTTTCGAAGATCTGATTTCAAGAGAAAAAAATTGAAATTAGCGCCAAGCGGGGATTACAGAAATTAACAGAAAAAAGAGGTTTTTAAGTTAATTATAGGAAAAAGAAGGAAATCAAAAATGTCTCTTCTTTCTTTGTCCCGATCATTTTCAATGCTAAATTGATGGAGGGTGATGTCTCGGCTGCAGTTAGAGTATTGGCCTCCTCATCCGATATTATACTAGCTACTACAACAGAAGTTCTCACAGCGCTCCATTGGAAACATCCTGCGTCACCATCAAATGTTACAGTTGTTCAGATGGAAAACAATGATTCAAATATTGAAATCTTGAAGGAAACGATGGTTACGGCTCTGAAATCTTTTTCGGGAAGCAGTAGTGGCGGCGTGGACGAGCTACGACCTGGTCACATCAAGGACTTAATTTCTGCTCACACTGCCGAAGCTGGTGAACATTTGAAAACATCCATAACAGCTCTTATTAAATACCCTTCTCCGAGCTGAGATACCCCAACATGCTTGCGACTTAATATTTCCAGCTAACATAACGGCTTAAAAAAAAAAAGAAAAAAAAAAGAAAGACGGAGGTATCCGTCCGACCGATGTTGCTAACATTTTTCGTCGACTTGCGGCAAAAATCGCATGTAAAGTTGTTGCGAAGGAGATATAGGGCATGAATTGCGACCTGTCCAGTTCGGAGGTGGCATACAGGGCGGATGTGAAACCGCTTTTCATGCCACAAAATCATTTTTCGAGAATACATCACCTGTTTCCTCACATATCTTATTAAAACTGGATATGAAAAACGCTTTCAATAGTATCAGAAGGGAAGTTTGCAACCCCGCTATTATTAGTACCAGTAGCTTTCCATGACATGCAGCAATAAACGACATCATTAGAAGAGGTCTGGATGCATCTGAGTTCCTTTCCCAAATCGAACCCGTAGGCCTCAATCGTAGTGATGGAAAGCGGCCGGGTGGGATTATCATTTTCCCTTTTAAAGGTGGCGGAGTGGGGGGGGGGGCGAAATCATTGATTTGGGATGCGACCTGTGCCGATACATTTTCGATCAGGTCCGCGATTGAGCCCGGGGGTCTGTCGCACGGGACGGGGAGATAAAAAAAAAAATAGTTAAATATTCTTCCCTTACGGACAGATTTATTTTTACTCCAGTGGCAGTGGAGACTTCTGGGGTTATTGACCCTCGTTTGATAGCGTTCCTTCGGAAGGTTGACGGGATTGCGCCTCGATTATGGGACGAGCCTTGCAGGATGTACCACTGGCGATAGTGCGATATAATGTTTTCCCCATCATTGCGGCTGGCAGAGGATAGTAAAAATTAAAAATTGTTTTTGCTTATAGAGACTTTGTTGAAATAAATTCATTATCTTCACTGAATTACTTGTGACAATGACGCAAGAACTTGAAATTACCTGACGTCATTAATTAAAACTTTATTCATAAAACATAAAATCATTATGTCTTCAATTGGTCACGTTTTTTTATTTGACCAAGACCTCATTTTTTTTCCTTTGATTTTTTTCTTTTTTTTTAATGATACTTGAAAAACTTCCTAGTCACAATTTCGTCTTTCTTGCAAAAAAAAAAAAAAAAAAAAAAAAAATTAATAATATTTATAATCTTACGGTGGTCATTAATTTTATTTTCTCAAAGTAAAATTCGTATATTAAACGGAAACCTTGGTTCAATTGTCCACCATAATGCATTTATGTAATATATTTTTCTTTTAAAAATCAGTTTCGTATAACATCCATTTACTTGAATTGAATTTGATTGGCTCCGTTTGGTCAGTTTGTGACATTTTGTTTCGTAAATCTGTTCGTTGTAAATCAAGTAAAAAAAAAAAAAAAAAAAATGGATGAAACAGGGACAGCGAAGAAAGAAGAAAATGTGACAGTAGTCGCTGCGGACAAACCGGCAGTTCCACAAATCCAAATGGGATACCCCCTTCTCCAACACACAGATATGAAAGAAGACATGAGAACAGAAGCGTTAGAAGCATGTGTAGTGGCTTGCGAGAAATTTCCCGAAAATCTGGAACATGCTTGTCAGATCATCGTAGACGAGATGGGACAAAAATACTGTGGAAACTGGCATGCAGTGATCGGAGAAGCGTTTGGTTTCGAAGTGACTCATGAGTTAAAAAAAGTGCTTTACACGTATTTTGGAGGTAATCTTGCCGTCTTAGTTTGGAGCATGTGAAAAGCAAGAATATTCTGGAGACAAGTGGTCTTATGTATTTTACTCAAAAATATTCAATGAATATTGTCGAATTAAAACCTATTAATCATATATCAGTCTGTTAAAGACACACTGTATTTTTCTGTTCATCTGCTCAATCTTATTTATCACTGTTCATAACACTTTTTCTAACTATATCCGATACTTTACACAATGTTTATTTTAACTTCAATGGTCTGGTGCCTCTTATTTTCTTTGAGTTTCCTGATGAAATCCAAAGAAGAATAAGCAATATTATTGGTCATGATCTGGTTGCTCGGCTTCAGTCATTTGCCCACCGCCATAAGGTTGCCTCTCTGTGTCTTTTCTATAAATACTTTCATGGTAATTGTTTAGATTAGCTCTTCGCTATGGTACCTAGACCTTTTGAGTTTAATCGCTGTACCAAACTGGTGTCAAGATCTCATCAATTGACAGTTAAGCTGGTTAGATGTAGCCGTAAGTTCTATGCTAACAGTTTGTTTTCTCACACTCCTCGCTTGGGGAACATCCTTCCGGTTCCATGCTTTCCTGCCAACTTTAATCTGCAAAAATTTAAATGCAATGACAATCGCTATCTACCTAGTTGCTCTTTCTCCTTCCCGCTCATTATTAATGTTTCTGTTATTAATTTTTCCACAACCTGTAACCCCTTGTATCTTAGTGGCTTTACTGTCTTGTATGGGATGATACAGATTAAAAGAAATTGACAGAATTAGGACCAAAGATTTCTCTGTTTTGTACATTTTTTAATATTCAATTTTGTTTCGGCATTTTTAAAATTTTTTGTATTTGTTGCGTTAACAAGAGATAGCATTTTCCAAGATTGAATGAAAAAACAGTGAACTGGAAATTCTTTTGTCTCGCCGCCCACATACATATGTGAGGCTCGACATTAAAATTAATCTTGCATTACATTTGCCCTCGCAGAAAGCAAATAAATATTATTCTTTACATTTTTTACTTATGCGAAAGTGAATAATTTAATTTTTGGTAGATCTTATTTGTAAAGTAGGGTTTTATGTCGCTACTGGGGACAAAATTGCGTGATTAAACGAAGTTTTTAACCCTGCCTGTTTTTCATCGCTGTTACCAGAGGCTCTCTTACCAGCCAATTATGCAGAACGTCATTTATTATTTATTAGTCTTTATTATGAATATCTGCTGAGATGTGTTCAATTGAGCTGATAAGGTGTTCAACTGCTCAGTAACCCTACAACCACACCCAGTCATGGGACTCATGATGATGATGATGATGATGAATAAGGTCTGAGTAACTAAATAACCTTATTAAAATGAGTTGCATTTTCTACACTTATTAGGACGAATTTGAAGAAAAAGTGAAAACATTCGCAAACGAATGCGTTCCACTAGATGACGTCACTAAATAATGTCGAAAACATCGGAATAAACAATAATTCCGTTATGTATTTTTCAAATTTTTTATTATCTTTGATATTTGTCTTGCCCTTATAACCTTTATTTTCTTTGTAAATTTTTCTTTACTGACAGATTTAAAAACAAAACAAACAAAACAAAACAAAAAAAACCCACAAAAACAAAGCTATAAGCAGCTACATTAACAAGTGATAATTTGATAAGATGACAAACACATAAAGTGGTTTTGTCGATTATAATTGCTGTTTCTTGCTTAGTTTTAACGATTAATTCCATATTTAAAAAAAAAATGATTTTTGCTTGGACTGGTTAATTTTGGATGTTTTCCTTGAAAAAATAAAAAAAAATGCATGAAACAGAAAATAAAAAAGATGAAGAAAAGAAAATCTCATCTATGACGCATGCCCTTGTACGTCATTCGGATATGGCACCCGAGATGAGAACTGAAGCTATGGAGCTTTGCATCGTAGCTTGTGAGAAATTTCCAGAAGACAAAGAAAGTGCTACCAAATTGATCAAAGAGGAAATGGACAAGAAGTTCAACGGCCATTGGCACGCTGTAGTCGGTGAGGGATATGGCTTCGAAGTGACACATGAGATGAAAAAAGTACTTTATATGTTTTTTGGTGGAAATCTTGCCATCTTAGTTTGGTGTATGTGATGTGTACGTTATCAAAAAGAAAATATTTGGGATCATGAATTTTTCTTTAAAGATCTCGTTAAGCATAATTCAAATAAAATAAATACGATTGAATGTCTATTTCTTAGATTTTGCGCGCGCAAGCGCATACATACAGACACACAAATGCAAACACACACACAGACAGACACACAAATGCAAACACACACACACAGATACACAAATGCAAACACACACACGCACAGACACACGCACAGACACACACACACACACACACACACACACACACACACACACACACACACACCGGGCCACAAATAAAACTCATTTTGACAATAAATAATATCTCTTTAATTATAACTAGCCATCAAATGTATTGTGATTATTTAATTAGCATTTTCCTTTGAATATTAAAACGTCCGAATAATGTTTTTGGTTACCTTTTTCTCGAGGTTTTTGGCTGGCCCACCTTTCTTTTGCTAAGTGACATCATCTTTTATTCAAATCTTCCATGCTCATAAAAGTTCAGTCGCTTTGAGGAGTTTAACGCACCAATATTACAGAAAACTTTGTAAATTCCTAAATCAGTTTCGCTCAGTCCGTTCCGCGCGAACGTATTTAGGAACTATACCACGTGACAAAGAGGAAGTATAATGATAACCAATCGAACTGTTCTAGTTTGTTTTAAAAGTCTTGAACTCGGAGCCTACAATATAAGCAAAATCTGCAACCCAAACGTCATTAGACGCAATTGCTTCACAAGGATTCCGATTTGACTACTAGTGGTTTCAATCGTCTACCCACTTCCAATGACAAGCTTGCGCCCAAGGACACAGCTGAAAAGTTAATGGTCGCCTCTCTTTCTATGTTTTGTAAATCCACACTTTTATTCACGCATATACAAACAGACCTTTTATTTAAAGAGACACACCTGAAAAGAATATTCATATTCACACAAACTTTTTTCTTTATTTAATAAACTACACCAACTTTGTTATTTTTGTATCTCAAATGTTTTGTTTTGAATTATGCATATAATATTATTTCTGTTTATTTTTGAGATGAGGTATTGTAATTATTTACATTGATCGAACTGTTGTCCTCATCTTTATTGTCATATGCACGGGATTTCAGCCATTGTACTCTCCGGCCTTCTTCAGGTGATTGAAATTTCGAAATGAACCCTTTATTTCGTCCACCGGAGTAGATTGTCCTAGTCCCTTGTGACACACCTCTTCTAGATGTCTCAGTAATCTCCCTTTAATTCAACTCTCCTAGTTTTTGCACACCACTGCAGTAACCAGGTATTGAACTCACAACTCTTTGGGCCAAGTCACTGGATTCGACTAACGCTTTTATCCACTGTTTGCAACCTACCACTTTGTTAGGGAACGGTTAATTTAAACAATCTTCCACATAACTATTACCTTTGGTTTCCTTTCATTCTCACCGATTTAGTAATGCTGTCATCTGGAGCTTATTCAATTTTTCTTTAGTTTTTTAATTCTTTCGGTGTTTTCGCAAATATCAAGCGCTCTAGTAATGATGGGTACAGTCCTCAAATATTCGAGATTTCGGAGGAGATAAGGGTTTCATTTGGTTAAAATCCGAGCATGGGAAAAAGAGCTGGAAGTAATTCTAAGCTTCAGTCATGGAAAATATTCACCAATAAATGAAATGATCATGATGTGCAGTTGATAACGGAAAGCTGTGCAGATGAAACTTATCAACTTACCATAACTTATGTCGAAGTTCTTTGCACAAAGCTTATAACATTTATACTTTGACTGTAGCCATAGATTAATTAGATATTTTTATACTTTATGTTACAAACGGCGTCAAGTTGATATTGCTATTATTTACAGCTTGCCCACTTATAGACAATGGAGTAGCAGCAGCCATTTTGTGTCTTCACTGTTGCCAGTAGAACAAGGTCCCAAAATGTAAAATGTACGTAAAACAAACTTTTGTAATAGTTTTCTAAAATGAGATTTGGATGGAATAAGACATTTAAATAGTATATTGCTGAATTTGCTTGAAAATCTACGCCCAATCTGGAAAAACGTACATGGATAATTCATTGATCAAGAGTCGACTTGAACACGAGAAATGGATGAATAATTCCTTGACTGAAAATCAAGAGTAGACCTGGACAAGAGAAATATAATAAATGAATGAATAGTTAACCTAAAATCTAGACTTTTTTAATAAATGAATAACAAGACTAAATGAAAAAGAATCATTTGCTCAAAGTCAACGGAAACCGAATTCAATTTACCAGGTGTAACAGCAGAATTGTCCAAACCGTGTTATAGCATCCCACAAAATGTTTAATATCTAAAAAAAAATACATTAACCCGAGTTTCTTTTTCCAGGTTTTCAGATAAGACGTTTAGCCATCTTGACACCATTTGTCGTAATAATCACTGAAAAGCCCTTGGAGTTATTCAGTTAGAAAGAGAACAGGATAAAATCGTTTTGTCTCAACCTCACCGTCTCCTCAACTGATGAATGGTGAAAGGAAAAAGATTATTCACGCCTTCAGTAATGGTACCGACATTCATATTCCATCTTCAAAGTCCATTTAAGAACCATCAAGAGAATGGAGAATAACTTTAAAAAGAGGGAACACTAGAGAGGAAAACTAGATCAGCAGGTCACAACAGGAAGAGGGATCATCATTTCAACTTACAGCTAAAGAGATCAATTAGAAAAGTCCCAACTCAATCCGCTTGGCACGTGAGAGAGGAGATTCAGTTATGACAGCCCAAAGTGCAGTGAAAAAAAGACTTGAAAATGAAATCGTTCGTGAAACCCGTGAGTTATTGTTACTCCGGGACAGAACATTAGAAGGTTAGAAAGGGCGAAGATCATCTTTAATATTTTTGCTGTTACACCCGGTATATATAAGTATATATATTTCCAATATGCTTTATTTAACGTTGATTAAATAAAGTTATTTGCGCACAGAATTGCCTATATATATATCTGCACATATTGGCGTTTAAGAAGCTTAATCTGGTATGAAGCCAAATGCAGAGAATAAATATTATGCTGCATCAATCGATGTGACTTCCTTCATTGTATGAAAATCTGCAAAGATTTTTATGTTTATCGGGACTCTTGCCATTGGCGCAGGTGGGAATATGCAATTATCTCAGTTTGACAAAAAATGTCTTTTTACAATTTAAAAATGTCTGAAATGAAGGGACTGGCATTTTGTTTATTACAAATGTCACAAACCACGAAACTAGGTGTTGGTTTTCCAATTTGGCCTCACTACAAACAACTGACATCACAAGGCGACTGTCGCATTCATTTCTGTGATTATTAACCTTTTACAGAAAATACTCATGTTACATTGATATCTATCTATCTGTCTGTTCATGTCTGTCTATCTATCTGTCTGTCTATCTATCTATCTGTCTGTCTGTTCATGTCTGTCTAGTGTTTAAGTCTTTTTCTATCTACCTGCCTGTTTATCTATCTATCTATCTATTCCTCTCTGTTAACCACCCATATCAATCTATCTGGTTCATTTCGTTTCTATTTTCTATTCATATTCTGGTTGTAGAGAAAGCAAATATAGTTGGCTGTGGAAAAACTTTTTAAGAATATTGTAAATCTTGATTGAATATCGTGAAAATTATGAAAATATCTATGTAGATACACATGTGACCAGATTTAAAACTGAAAATATTATACAGAGTGACTATTATTGTTTTAAAATAATTTCCTTTCTGTATAAAATATATTTATCAGGCAAAATACAAGTTTATTGGTGAGTTTCTTTATACACTCTGTTTTTAAAGTCATGGAGAAGTTCGAGATATTTCGGGTTAACCTAATACTTATATTTTCATATATGTTAGTGATGCCTGAAAAGCATTTTCAAATCAGTTAATATTTACGTGTGTGAAAGGGCTTTCAAAGGACAGCCAGATAACACAATCGTTAGCACGTCACAAATAAAGGGGATATGTCCCCTTACAATATCTCAAAGGATGTGGGAGAGAATATAACATCATTATGTCAGAAAAGAGATCACAAAAACTGAATTAATTGTCTTTTAGGTGACAGATTAACTCTCGGACTTTGACCGAATACACCGTTATCGGGAAAATACCCACAATTCCTTACTCAGTGTGATAGAGCAATTAAATAAATAAATAGCGCCAATAATTTCAGATTGGATAGAACGATATATCTAATTTTCAGTTTAATTTCACGTTCACTCCTCAGCTTCTTGTCATTTCCATCTGGTCAGTTGAACGATTCGAAAAAGTGACGGGAGACTAGATTACCTGCTACAAGTTAATCAGCTTGCTATTAGGCGCGTCTTCCTGAACCCTTCAGTTGGAGAGACATTACATTTGTATCAGACATTCCTATAAAGTGATGGAAAAGCAATGTAGACGTAAGTTATGCCTGCGGCCTTCTGGTTAACCTGATGTGTAGTGGATTTGCGAAACTTGAAGTCAGAAGATAAGTCTTTTGAGTTTTGAGCTTTTGATTAGGCATTTACTTACTCTTGTTTGTCTACTTATTTTAAGATCGAGCATTTTATTTACGAAACATGATCGCCTTAAAATCCGTTAAACTCCAGTTATTTATTGACCGTTGTGTTTTGTTAGGCGTTAATGACCTTTATTGCTATTATTATTATTGCATGAATTGAAAAGCGCAAAAATTAGAGGCACAAGTATACTGGAGAGATTCTCCCTTCCTCAAATAGAATCATCCAGATGACGTATGTATGACGTAATAGGCAAAGAGGTTACGTAGGATTATTTGACTGCGAAATTACTGTTGGGACCATTAAGATAGGACACTCTGCTAATGAAGTGGCAACTGCTCTAGGTTTTGTTTTCTCGGGAAGCAGTAGCAAGAGTACAGTAGAAATATGTAAATTCTGGACAGAGACCCACAAAGACGGAACCGCAATTGTCAACTGACGAGAATGGTAACCACCTTACCACCATTGCATCAAATCACAAACTGTTTCATCGCTGATGCTGCTAAACCTATTTGTCAACACAATTTGCAGTGTAAAAGGCATTTCACGAGGTTTTGTTGACTAATCAAAACGCCATTATTGACATAGATGCATCTGTTAATGCTCCTCACCTGGGCCAGAGAACATTGCCATTGTCGTGTGGTCAGGCGTTTCATGATTCCAGCTCATTCGTGTGTTCCGATGGAGTTTGCAAGGACCACTAGTGAAACTGGAGTCTTAACAGGTATGACGTACACCACCAACATGTGAGAAACCATTTGCATCCCGGTTCCAGTAAGATAACGCAAATTTTAGCATTATGAGTGGGTGACACGAAACAATCTCGAGGAACAAACTGGTGATTTCAGATACCCCATAAATCCATTGAGCAATGTATGAGTCATGTTACTGCTCCAACAATATTCCCTATACCCTGCGAACACAACTCAGTTATGGACAGCACTAGAACGACTCCAGGATATATCATAGACTCCATACTACGTTGCGTATCTGTTGTTATTCGAGTGAAGAGAGAAGTTTCACGTTATTAGTTAGGTGTTTCTAATTTGTGTATTTTACGATGAACATTTATTCAGTTGTGTCTGTTTGCATTAAAAACCGAAAACATTAAACTGAATGGAGATAAAATACAGAAAGGGAAGTAAGGATTTATTGAACAATTATAAACAATTTGGAAGGGGAGAAGAGAAAAAAGAAAAAAAATAGTGGGGTAGAGAGAAAGATAGAAAGAGACAGAGATGCGCGTGCGCACACACAAAGAAGCATCTCTAGATTTTCCGTATATACACGTGTACAAGTCGAGTTTTTAAAAGCCACATTTAAAATGCAGAATATTGGTGGATGCATCCTATAAATGGATAATAATTTCGTAAGGTTTAAATTTGTGCACGAATAGAGCAAAAGTATATTTCATCTTCATATTGTTCTGATGAGCTTTCTTCTTTTGGTATCTCATAGTACTAGACTGGCAGATAGGTCTCATCATTTAACTATTGAAATTGCTAAATGTAACCGTAAGTTCTATGCTAATAGTTTCTTATCTCGCATGTTGAACTCTCTTCTGACTCCCGAGTTACTCTGCTGGGGATTAGCAATAGTCATGCTGATGGAAAGCAAAGTGGTTCTTTCAGATGATTAAAAGAAAGCAATTTCATTTTGGGGGCATTACAATTAACAAATCATTTTTTGGCGCAGTTAACAACAGATTGTAGCTGCCAATTTGACTATATCGAATCGATCAGATTTACTATTGAGACAGAAGTAAATAGTTATGTCTTTAGCATAGATTTCCGAGTGTGGAAATTTGGCCATCTGCTGAATAAACTGTCTTAGAAAAAGATAAAGGAAATAGGAAAATGATTGACCCAAATACAGCTGGGTGTCCGAATAAGCAAGAGGGACAAAATCAGGAACTAGTCTGGGAAAGGTTTTCATGGTACTAAGCTAAACTATGCAAGAAGGGGCTTTTTGCTAGTTCCACAAGAAACCAACTTAATCATTTTGTTTTCTTTCTGTATTTTAAAAGTATAGACATTAACTTTTACTGGGACTCATGAAAAATGTCCAAGAAGTACAATGAATTGATGATTTGCGACCACAAATTAAATTACAGTTTAAGATGAAGGATTGACATATGAACAAGATATTTATGTTAAGTAAGAATTAGTGTTTTCATCTATCTATCTATCTATCTATCTATCTATCTATCTATCTATCAGCAAATTATATGTTATGGTGAGCAAGAAAAATGGAACAGTTTGATACATGAGGTAATCTACTCTCAAGATGTAAATTGAGATTTTGAGTTGGTTATAGGTCAGCTGACTTCAACTTTCGAACCAACAAGACCAGCCAAACATGTTTTAGAAGGAAGAAGAGAGTAAAAAATAATAAAAGAATTAAATTGGCTTGTAGAAGGACACAAACCTGATTTGTTAAAAGTCATGTTTCAATGTACGCTCGTTAAATGCAATCTTTTCTGATCCGTTAAATGTTGACCGAGAACAAAATGCAGAAATGAAATATTTAGAAAATGAACTTAAACAAAATATATATATATGTTTGATGGAATAGCATTAATCTGTCATAGTGATCGTCTACTCTGTGGCATGTATGGCATGAGCCATGATGTACAAGGATTTTGTGGTTAACAGTTGAACTATTCTGAGTGGTTATGTTGAGGCTGTAAGTAAAAATAATAGATGCCAAGTTGATTAAATTATTAATTTTAACATAATCTATGATCAAAGGTCACAGCAAATTTGCAAAATTTGCTTCCCAACCCGCATTTTATAAATTAGTTAATTATTTTTTCTGTTGTTGGGGGTGGGTCATTAGAAAAGGACACCTGGTTAAAAAGTAATCATTATAGAAGATATATTTACAAAACTTAGCTTAGTCTGGCACAGTGCAAATGGAAACATATTGTATATTGGTGCATTATGTTGTACCAGTCTGTGAAGTGGGAAGGACCTGTGTGCTTACCTTTGGATTCAGCATTCAAAATCTGTGCTTTTAACTTGGTTTGAACACTTACTACTGGCAGTAAATCTATAACTACCTCAGTCACCTTACTCCATAAGGAAATGTTATAATGTATTTTTTGTGTAGCAAAATTCTCCATATTATGTTTATAATTTGTGAGTTTGCACTTTCTAAACTTGTTCAGAATGTAAATACACAATCCCAGTTTTGCTCTGCTCCCATGAAAAGAAACAAAGAAAATATTGATGCAAAAGTGAAAAGAAAACAAAAACTGTCAAAAACAAAAAAAGAAATAAAATAATATATAGAAAAAAATATTTTTTGTTTTTTCTCTCTTTTTATTGATTTTGTATATATATATATATATATATATATATATATATATATATATATATATATATATATACATATATATTGCTTCCAATCATGGTCTTGTAAATGTCTATCTTCACATTTTTCTTTCGTTTTATCCATTACTCTGCGGTTTTTAATTTGGAGCAAAAAAATAAAATAAATTCGAAAAAAAATGGTAAAGTTTTAGCAATCGGAAGATGTTAAATGGGAGTTACTCGGATTTGTTTCTTTTGTCAAACTGTTCATCGTCACCTGGGCTGCTATGTCACCAAAATTATCAATCCTCTCCAGCAGAAGATCCAGAGATGAATGGAACGACAGTTGTGTCTGAAGACCATCATCAAGTTCGCGCACACGAATCGGGTTCTTGGCTGCCTTCTTCAGACTCTCGTGAAGGTTAAACATCTCTTCGATGTTGGAATCAGTCAGCGCTTCTCGCAGCTTCACGCATTCTTTATTTATCGCTTTCTGTCGCTCCTCCATCTTTTCCACAATCGATGTGATGCGGTGTTTCTCTCGCGAAATATTTTGTTCCGTCATCTCCATGAGGTCATGCTCTCTTGTGTCGAGGGCCTCTCGAATCACTCGGAATGCATCTTTGATCTGTTGCATTAATATGTCATGGTTCGATTCAATTGATTTGACCATACACTCGAGCGTCCCTTTCTTACTAAGCAGTGATGTTGCCTCGTTTTCCATATTGGTCACGGCCAATTCCAGTACTGGTCGGTACTTTTTGAGAGCCTCGTCCACATCCATAACCATATGACCGTGGCGCTCTTTGTGGTCTAGCACTGTGCAATCACGACAGACGGGCTTGATGCACGGCTCGCAGAAGAAGTTTAGGGGTTGTAGATGATGCTTGGAGCAAAAGTTGACCGTGTAGGTGTTGGTGTGACGCACAAAGTCCAGCAGTTGGACAACACGGTGGTCAGTGGGAAGTTGAATCACGTGACTCTCGGAAGTCATAAATGAGTTGCGGCAGCTGGGGCACTGGAAGCTAATGGCGCCACCTACGCCAACAGAACGTGAGTGTCTGAGACTACTGCTTTGGGTGCACTCAGACTGATACAACTGCAGCAAGCAGGGTAGGCAGAAGGAGTGGTGACAGGGTAAGATTTTAGGTATTTTGACATTCTCTTCATAACGGTCTCGACAGATCATACAGCGCAGAAAGGTTTCTTCGAAAACCTCCTCATCCAACACAATACTGCGCCTAATGCCGGCTGCCAACTGGTCAAGCTGAAGGGCGTACGGATCTGCCTTTACACTGGAATCTAAATAAATCAAGAAAGAAAAAGGAAATTAATTATGAATTCAAAATCAATTGAAATTAATCATTTGAAATAAATCTGAAATAAGTAACAATTAATCAAAAGTTAAAACAGATTAATAACTAAAAACAAAATACCGAAGCTACAAATTAAACCAAGATATATTACTCCTATTACTCCTATTACTCCTATTGTCAATAATACAGTAAAGATTGAAACCATATCACCATAGAGCAGTGCTTTAGCAAGGTAGTGAGTTTTTTAATAGACACTCAATTCTTGTGGCCTTGTTGGTTTATTTTGTTTCATGGCATATCAACAACTCAATGGGTTATTTAATGCTGACAACATTTTTAGGCTAGGTTCATATGAATAGAATATGTATTCTTTGTAAGAAATCAGTTTGTAGACCTGGTTTCATTGACATATTTTTGTAAAGAGGGTTTATTGCTGCTAATATTTTTTTTTTCAAAAATGTATTGCTGCCAATATTTTTTTAATATATTGCTGGTACTTCTACTACAAAAACCCATGTTTATATTTTCATAATGTTTTAACACAAGTTTGTGGGTTCACTATATGCTTATGGATCCTAACAGGTGCTACAAGAACACATGGCACAGTGGATAAAGGTGTTAGTTAGATCCAGTGACAGAGGGAAATTAACAGGAGATAACTGATAATTGACATCCATTAAACATGGCATGTGGAACTAGAACAGTCTACCCCAGTGAGTGAAATAAAGGGTTCAGTTTGATGTTCCAACCACCTGAAGAAGGCCAGAGCATACAATGGCCAAAACGTTGTAATAAATATGGTGACAAAGTTGAGGACAATAGTCCAAATAATGTACATAATACCTCATCTCAGAAATATAGACAGTATTTTACTCATCAAAGTGTATAGACCACATAAGATGATATAACAATAATGTTATTCAACTCAATATTATAAGTATAATATATATATATATATATATATATATATATATATATATATATATATATATATATATATATATATATATATATATATATATATATATATATACACAAGGGAGTGAAAAAGAATGAGAAGACTTTAGAAGGAACTGGAAACACAATCCTAAACAGGAAACAAGGGATAAACCTCTACTTCTGATCAAAAGACAAATTAGGAAAATCATCATGGCGGATAAAACATTTATTTGGTAAATTTATGAAGTTGAGATGAATCTTAATTATAGTTAAAAATGTGAAGACCAACAAATAAATAAATAATGAAACAAAAATTTTAAATTTGTAAAGTCTTTTGTGACATTTGAGGAAGACTCTTGTTATACAAGTACAGAAGCCCTATTTTGTTGCCTCAAGTCAATATATAAAGATATAATCAATATAGTACATTATGTTATATTAAACTACATAAAGAAACGTCCATAATTATTCAGTGGTAGATAGTTTTGAGTGGTGTGTGTAAAAATTTTTATCTGGGATTGGAGCCCTCTACACATGCACAATCGTGTTTGTGCGTGTGATTGTTTGTGTGTATTCAATATTTATAGAAAAAAGTAAATGGTGACAAAAAGCAATTTGTCAATCCCTATGTATTTGACTCTTCTGATGAGACAATAGAAATAAAATTATTTTAAGACTGACAAATCATCTTAAATTATATTTAGCTCCCAGGGAAACTAGTATATATATATGTGTATGTGTGTGTATATATATATATATATATATATATATATATATATATATATATATATATATATATATATATTCTGTTTATGAGTTATTTTTATAGTTATAATTTATTTAAGTAAATGCTCTGTTTTTTAATTAAACAGTATTAATTTCATTTACTGGGCTGAATGTTTGAGAAATTTTGTAGAAAATATCTGCTTCTCTGACAGGAATTGAACCTGTAATCCCAAAGGGAACCATCATTTGATCTAATGTGCTGTTAACCATTCAACCACAAAGTAAATTGACAAAGGTGTATGTTTATAAAACAGTATTTCAGACTTTGCTAACCAAACACTTGTTAAAAAACAGTATTTGCTTAAATAAATTATATCTATAAAAATAACATATAAACAGAAAATATATTAAAATAATTGTTGAACTTAATCCATATATATATATATATATATATATATATATATATATATATATATATATATATATATATATATATATATATATAATTATATATATATAAT
>OZ010590.1:64081229-64421229 GCA_963932145.1 Acanthosepion lycidas | reverse complement strand
GTATTAATCTGACATGTGAATATTTTACTAATTCAATGTTTATGTATTAGTAAGAAATAATTTTGTATTTCATCCTCTACATTCGACAACACCACACAATAACTCTCTTCACACATAGCAGTATTATTATGTATCATGTTAATGTTGTGCAATGCTGGACAATTGTGACTGACAGTGAATGATAAATGTACTGTGTACTTATCAGTAGCCATCCATGGTGTGACTAACTTTGACTCGCAGGCTCTATGTTTTATTAAAATGTGATTGGTCTCTATAAATAGTTCCAGGGGAATTAACTCTGTATTTATTAATAAATCACACCTCCCATCTCAAGATATAAGAATTATAATGTTCATTATTGACAGATAAAATATTTACATGTATATGTCACTAATCTTAGTGATGTGTGATGCATGAAAAATTGCAGAGGTAGACTACCCCAATGCTTCTAGAATTAGCATTATTCTGGCCATTATTATTTTTCTGTCTTATATCTCATAGATTTGTTTATAATGTGACCTTTTCTTGTTACAATTCTGCCAACTTCTGAGTGTGGCATGATTGAAGAGGTCTACTGAACAGTGTCTGACCCAGTTAGTTCTTCAGAGTTGAATTCATCAGATATGACTGCTGATCTTTGGTTGAAATTTGCTCTTGATAGGCATAGGTGATGCCTGTTTCTTCTATGTTTGTCCTGGTGTGGTTGTGACAATGTATGATCCTGATTTGTCACATTTATTAGTGACAATGTTGATGGTGCTCAGGTTTTGTCATTTAATTGTACACAATCACCTGGTTTCAATCATACAAGTTTTTTTCCTGTATATCAATTATAATATTTCAGCATGTCTTTTTCTGAACTATGGATAAATTTTCTGTATGTGGATAAAATAATGCAATTTGGGTAATGATGTTCTTAGATGATGGCTCATTAGATGCTGCACAAGAGATTTTCTAACTTTATCTTTTAATGTATTTCTTAGTTTGAGTGATAAATTTACAGTACTTACCTCCAATCTTTTCAACAATCTTAACTCCACACATGCATCTTTTCCCAGGATTCATGAAATTTTTAGATTAATAACTTGTTGTTTTCAGTTTTACTTGATCTTTAGGTTGGATGATATGTTAACAGTATGACTTCAGTCAAACTATAGCATACTGGTATAAAATGTATGCAGTACATTCTTGGGTATTATGTTAGCTTGTGCTGTAATATCAGACATGAAATTAATAGTTGTAGTGTCTTTTATTACTATATTTTGTGTCTATTTGGTGTCACTGCATTTACTTCTAGGTGTGATGCCAACTAAAAATAGGGAGTGGTATGATGATTCAACATATTCCTTGGCAACTTATTTCTGTTACACCTTGTGGTTTACAGTGACACATGATGGCAAAATAGTTGGGTTTGTGGCATTTTCCACATGTTTTTCTGTGTTGTTTCAGTGAATGCTTCCTTCTTGCACATTTACCACATGAAATGTAACATTTAGGGCTGGCTTTCTAATATTGGAATGCTGGGTATTTCAGTCAGGATTTTTTATTTTTCACTCCTTTGTTCAATGTTATTAGTGGAATCGACATTCCTTCATTTATACTTTTAACTTGGTTTGAATTGACTTTAAATGTTCAGCATTTGTCTATTGCTTTTTTTATTGTTAAGTTTGAATCACAGTCACAAAGAACTAATTTGTGAGTATCTTTTGTTTAAGATGCCACATACAATTTTGTCTCTGTCTAAGTCATCCTGGAGCTTACCAAATTCACTTAGCCTTCAGTTTTATTATCACTCAGAACTGAGGCAAATTTTCCTCAACTGCTTTCTGCTGAAAGATAAATATCTGATGTTGATTTTTTTTTTTTTTGGTTGACAGTTTTCCTGAAATTTATTTTTAACACATTGTATTTTGTTCTCATCATCAGGGTTTTCAAATTTGAATAAGTTGAAAATTTGTTGAGTTTATGGTCCAACCATGAGTAGGGAGGTGGCAAATTGTATTTGTTCATCTTTTTCTGTTTTACTCTAGCATTGAGTGAATAAAATCATAATTTTTGTTCTCAAACTTTATAATTTTCATCCAGATTTCCTTTGAAGTCGAGATTCTTTGGCAGCTTCAAACTCATTTTCTTTTTGTTTTCAATTCTGGTTTAATCTTCTGAAGTTATTTCAGCATATCCATGCATAAGTCCCTTGGTGGGATGAATTTCAAACAAGGGAATACTTCATTCCTGTTTACAATTAGAGATGTTTAAACAATTTTCTTTTCTTGTATGGCTTCTACCTGGGTTGCTTTATTCTTATATCATGTTATGTATCATGTTAATGTTGTGCCCTGCTGGACAACTGTGAATAACAGTGAATGACGAAACAAAATGCACTGGGTGCCTATCTGTAGTAACCCATGGTGTGAATAACTCTGACTGCTTGTAGCCACAGACACTACCCTTTATTGAAATGTGACTGGTCTCTATAAATAGTTACAGGGGAATTAACTGTATTTATTTATAAATCACAAGTATGGTCAAAAGCTACTATTAAATTGTATATATGTGGCCAGGTTTGAATGAAACTGAGGAGCACATGTTAAAGATATTATCTATGAAGCTGTTGACTTTTAGCAACTGACAGCCTTTTGCTCTTTCAAAATGGTTTCTCTCAGTCACAACTAACTTGAAACAGAGAGAAAAGCCACCAAATGTTCATACTGTAGACATCTGAATGAACATAATGCAATCTGATGTGTGTTGAACTCTAAAATTCTGAAGTTTTCATTCTCTGCCATTCCCTTCAAAAGAAGAAAATATCTCCCAAATAAATTCAGATCTGAATCAGGGATTCTCAAAGAAGAGACACTTGGCACCCAGGAGAGTAATTTCTTCTTAGGGGTCAAATTTAAGTAAGATGAAGATTTTAACATTAAATCTAATGGAAGTTATATGAGCCAGAGAAATAAAGATTTCTTTTCTCTGTTGACTGCAATTAATAAAGAATTTTTTCATAACAAGTTTTACTAATTACAACTGTAAAACTATAATTGTGAAAGTGAGAGTAGATGAAAATGGAATGGAATGGAATTAATTTAACCTGGTGTTGCAAGTTTTGGAACGTCACCTGGTACTCAGCGAACCATTGGTCTAAATTAGGGCTTCCCAACGTTTTTTTTTTGTGTGATCACCCACTTTAACATAGAAAAAATTTCCAATGCCCACCTGTATAGTAAATATTCAAAAGCATACCAAAATTGTTTGGTAAAAGTTTGTTACTGGTTCATAAAATGACTTTAAGACATAGTAAAAAATACAAAAGGGAGGTAACAAATAATGCTGACTTACTTGGTGGTTGCTGCTGCTACTATCATATTAAAGAACAAATGGAACCAAACTATATATATATATATATATATATATATATGTGGAAAGTGTGTGTATATAAATATAAATATATATATATATATATATATGTATAATTATTTATATATTATATGCGCGGTACTTATTAGAAAGCGCTCAATATCAGAGATAGAGCTAACATATATGGTTGGATAGATGTGAGCTTGTGACCCTGGGTTTCACGCCTTAGCGATTGTCTGACGATCGCTAAAGTGTGAAACCCAGGGTCACAAGCTCACATCTATCCAATCATATATATATATATATATATATATATATATATATATATATATATATATATATATAGTTTAGTTTTATGGTCAAGGTTAGTTTTATGGTTAGGGCTAGTGTTGCAAGTGTTGACAAAAAATTAAATGATTTTTGTTCATAATTATAAAATTAAAAAGAATACACACTACTAGCAAATAATAAAATTCAGTGAATATTTTTTTCTACCTTATTTGATTTATATCTGAAAAAAAATGTTATTTCATTTGAAGAACTATTTAAATGTTAATGACCCTTCTCAAAACTATAGAAAATACCAAAATATTAGTTGTTTGTGGAGATATTTATATCTTATCTAGGAATATGACCCACTTATTCCAATTTAGCTGACTGTTTTTTGTGGGTTTTTTTTCATACAGGTTCTTTGCATATCTCCTTTGAATATTTTTTTGGGTAACATATGTTGAAATACCTTTTTAATACTCAAAACCCTATATCTGCCGTCATTTTCTGTTCAGTTGCTCATTACCCACCCTACAGTTAAAATCATCTACTCATGGGTGATATTGCCCAGGTTGGGAAATCCTGGTCTAATCTTGCATGATTTGACCTGATGAACATTGCTAATCTCTATTGAAGACAGAGACCAATCATTTCAGTTGTCTCTTGCTAGTTGATTTGCTGGATAACTGTAACTACCAATTATTGGAGACAGTGTCCTTCTAATTGCCTATAAATCAACTGTACTGGGTATGACGATAAACTACATCTAGCAGCAAGACCTCTGATTGGGAAGTTTTGAGGAGCATGGAACCACACTTTTAATTGCTGTTCACCCTGTTGCACCTGACCTGGCGTGGTAGTACCTGTTAGGGTCCCAGATATGAGCAAATAGTTAACCTTCGAACTGGGGTCAAAACACTATGAAAGTATAAAAATAGATTTTTATAGTAAAAATACCAGCAATAGATTTTTTGAAAAAAAAAAAAATTACCCGCAATACATTTGACTCTCGACCTCTTTACAAAAATATGTCAGTGAAAGCTGATTTACAAACTGATCTCTTACAAAGGATACATATTCTATTCATATGAACCTATCCTAAAAATTTTGTCAGCATTAAATAACACATTGACGTTTACTGTAAAACAAAATAAACCAAACCAAACTATAACTCAACTCCTGTAATTTGAAATTCAATATAATTGCCACAACTAAGTTTTTTTATATTAAATTTATTATGGTAAATATCAAATTTTCATTTATTCAGTTAGAATTTAAGATTTTGAGACTGATGATCATAGAGATATTGTGTGAATTTCTGGTATATCATTATTTACATACAGACTATTGTCCTCATCTTTGTTGTTGTCATGATAATAAAGATGAGGACAATAGTCTGTCCGTAAATAGTGTGTAAATAGTGTAAATAAGTATTGGCTTTCCTTTCATAGAGCTTGTCAGCTGTCATTCAGTTAATGTGTACATTTATGGAAGAGTGAACTTTTAAAGTAATTCATTGCATTTAAGGTTTTATTTGTGATGAAATCTTAATGGCAGTTTGAAATATAGTTATGGTTAGATAAAAAAAAGAAAAAGAAAAAGATCTAAACCTAGCATTTTAAATATTGATTTTCAAGATTGATAGGCACTTCCCAATTGCAAGACTGGGTTAACCTATGTACAGATGTAGATAATTGGATCATGCTAACTCTGGAACTAGGTATCCTTCATGGAACACTCAGTGGGGAATGACTTCACTTTTTATGAATTGCAAGGAAAGCATGCTAACCTGTGTACACTGGAATATACAGTTTCTTGTACAAAAAATATTTACTAAGTTTGGTTGGGGTTGTAAGGATTAAGAAGATTGTGTTGTGCAACTCTTGCAAGTGAAGAGAAGCTGCCTTGAATGTCAACATTTGAAATCCTGACTTTTATTGAGCTGGAACACTGACCAATGATGGCAGTAGGAAACAGATTCCTTGTAATTGTTAGGATTCAGCAGTGCTGTGCCAAAAAAAAAATAAAAAAAATAAAATAAAACTAAGAATTTAACAAGATGACGAGATGAGATTTTAACCTTCATTTTTTATGATAACCACTCAGAATCTAGGATTAATATTAATGTTTGATTTAAATATCATCTGGCATGATTATTTGACTTGTATATTTCCTTTTAATATATATGTGTTTTTTTCTACTGGGAGGTAGATGAGTAATTTGCAGCTGTGGAAGAACACAGTCCAAGTAACCAGTCACTTATAACAAAATCTGTTATTGACTGCAACTTATAACAACTTTTCTTTTTCTTACAGTAATTTGTCTCTCTCTAATAAAGCAGAACAGTTAATAACTAAAGTAACCATATTCAGAAATATTTTTGGGAAAATAATTTTTAAAGGTCTTTTTGAAATTTGAAATTAATATTAAAACTGAAATTTAAAATTTAAATCAAAATATTTTAAAATATTATCTATTTGAAGTGAAAACTTTTTTTAAAATCATTTTATAGTAAAGGTAGATACCTGAGTGCCCATGGCAACACTAAATGTGACACAAGGTCAAGATTTAAAGTGGCTTAATGACAAAACGGTGGAAAAGTTTCCCAAGCCACTTCAGCATTTCCTCTTTTGGGAATGACTCAGGTCCAGAACAAACCTAGTCCTTTCATGAAGGAGAGGTGCTGAATGGGGAAGGCCCTTTGGGGCTTGGGTGTAATATTTTTTTAAACTTCCCAATATGAGTCAGTTTCTTTTCCTGTACTTCTCATCTGTGGAACTCACTTCTAGTTTCTTTCTTCCCAGTCAAGTTTGAGTTTCAAAAATTTAAACGCAATGTCAATTGTTATCTTTTGCCTTCTTAATTTCTGTTCTTTTGTCATTCTCTCTTCTTAATAATGTTTTTCTTTTTTTTTTCATACTCAGTAACTCCTTGCATCTTAGTGGCTTTATTGTCTTGCATGGGGTGAAATGATTAAAAAAATTATCAAAGCAAATTAACTGACAACAAGCTGCACTTGTGGAAATTTGATGAGTGCTAATAAATAAGTTACTTATTACCCAATTCCTCTGCTCTTCTCTGCCCTTTGCTTGTATCATCTAATTCTCTCCCTTATCTCTTTGTTATTGCCTCTCCATATTTTTATCAAAATGTTTTACAAGCATGGACTAATTTCATATGTGAAAAGGAAATAAGGAATGCACAAATATTTTTTAATTGCATATTTTATCTTTCTTTTGCTCTATCTTTGTAAAGAAATTTTTAATGTCATTGCAATTTTGCGTGCCATTCCATTCCTGCCTGCCATTTAATGTTTGTATCTTGATAGCCAGCCAGTAGGCATGTTTCTCTTTCTTTTGTCACCACTCCTTCTGCATCACTCTCCCTATATTTATTTTATTTGTTTTTTCTTTTTTTTCTTTTTCTCTATCCTTCTTACCTTTCCTTCTTCACCCCTTTTTCTTTCCTTTCACTCCCTCACTTTTCCTGATTCTTTTCTACTTTATATCATTACAAACCTACCCATGCTGCTAAAAATGACAGCAATTGTTAGAAAGTTTTAATAGAAAGATGCAATGAAACAAATAGCTTGAAATAATGTATTGAGAATTCACAATTAAAATAGAGGCCAATGAACCATTTAATTAATCCTTTCCCTTCATATTTTTTATACATTCAATGGTATCTATGATTTATTGTTTACTCATAGTATTATATAAATTGCTTTTTGCTCAATATCTTTTCATGTTAAGAATTTTATGCGTTTAATATAACAGTGAAATGGAAATATTTTGGAAGAAAAAGCTTAGTAACAGAATGAAAAAGACTCAAGACCAAGTTGAAGCAAGATGATCACTTAAGACAAAGGTATCTTGAGTACCTCACATGAAAGGCTTGGACGGATAAGACTGCAATGTAAGTAATATAGGAGAAAAGGAACTGATTAATTAAACAGTTCATTTCACTCAGGAATAATTTTATCTAAATGTAGATAAATATTTTATTTGTCTAGATAATTAAAATAACTAAGGGAAGTAATCACTCATAAATTTACTAACTTAAGTTGTTTTACCTCCCTTCCCACTACAGATTGGACAAGAAATATATAAATAAATACACATTGATAATTATTATATGGTTTGATGTTAATTTCTTGGTCAGAGAGTGGAGGGGGTGCCTGTTTGCCTGACCTTAAAAATCAGCTTTCAGAATCCCTACTATTTTACTTATGCTCAAACGGTGCCAAGAAACATTTCACTTCCACATCATATAATGTTGGCAATTAATAAGTGTCATAACATATAGCAATAAATACTTGTTGGATAATGAAAGGTTTAGCACAAGGCCATTTTCTTACAGCTCACTAAAGAAGAGAAATTCATTGTCAATAGTATTTAGGACTAGTATATAGGGAATTACAGCTTGATTTCATTGTGAATAAAAGAAAACAAAAAATGAAAAAAAAACTAGAAAGAAAGAGAAAGAAGGAAAAAAGGAGAAAGAAAAGAGAGAGAGAGAGAGAGGTGGGAAAGATGAAATACAAAGAGAAAAGAGAAGTGAAAAATGGTGGAAAGACAAAGAAAGAGAGAAAGTAAGAAAGATGAGTAAAAGAGAAAAGCAGAAAAGTAAAAAAGACAGAGAGAGGGAGAAAATGAAGAAAGAGAGATAATGAGAGATAAACAGGAAAAAATGTCACAACAAATACAGACAGATGAGGAAGAAAGTGATAGAGAAAAGAGGAAGAAAGAAAAAGAGGGAGAAAAACTGAGAGAGAGAGAGAGAGAGAGAGAGAGAGAAAAGGATGAAATACAAAAAAATGAGGAGAGAAGAAAAAAGGGAGAGAATAAGAGAGAAAAGAAAGTAAGTGAAAGAGTGGAGAGAGAAGAAAAGAATTTTTGTAAACAAAAGAGGTATTTAAAAAAATTTAAGATGTTCATTTTCTTACTTCTTCTTGTTAATAAATGAATAATTTACAGAAGACAAAATACTATTCAGCCATATTTGATTTGAGTATCACCCAAAGAATTGTAGGATAGACAGGAGTTGGCTACTCAGTGATAAGGAGGTATTGTGTGCAAAATATAATTATTCAAATTATAATGAAACTCCACAAAATGGTTCTTTAAATGGTTTCTTTGTGCAAGTTGTGAAAAAAATTGGTCAATTCTTCATTGAGAGAATTTAGGGAGTGTCTGTAACCTGAATTCAGAAATTTACATTGCGTGGAGTTAAGGACATGTAGATTTTTTTTTTACTGGACAACTTTAAGAAGAGTACAGATTGTGTATGTTCATCCCTCCATTAAAAAAAGGTTAAAAGTGAAGAGATGTTAATGGTAAAAAGAAGGTAAAAAGTAAAAAAAAAAACAAAACAAAGCAATAAATAAATATTTAATTTAAAATATTGGACAAGATAGCAAAGGTGGATAAATAAATAGTAAACTGATTAGTCAGTTATAAGGCTACCATAATTGGGCACCTAGTGAAGGTCTTTCTCTCTGTGCTGAATACCTTTAGAATATAAACGATCATGGTTCTCCACAGCTTTCTGTTTTTGTTGTAAAGTAATTATTGCTTTTGTCTTTGTGATACTTGTTTCACTATCTGTAAATGGATAAATCAGATTTGTCAAGTACATTACTTACTATTTGCCTCTATTTCTTTTGCATTCAATGTACTCTGAGTGTTAAATTCTCCTAACCTTCTTTCCTTATTGTATCCAAAATATTTCAATTGTCTTTTTCTAATTTTTATTATTTTTTTAGCACCTATTCTCCTTAAAACTTTCTCATTTCTTACATACCCTTTCCATGATATTCTCATTATTCATCTACAGAACCACATTGCTGTTGTTTCCTTTTCTTCATGTAGGAACAAAATGTCCCACATTACGTATTAGAAGATTAGACATTAGCCCACAATTCAGCACTCTTTTCTAAGTACATTTTTCAATATCTTAATACTTTGCTCAGTTTCTAATAAGCATCTTTCACTATTTCTATGCACCTTCAGATTTCTGAATTATACTTCTTTCCATCATCTGTAACTATGCTATCCAGATAGTTAAATTTTGATGTACCAGATATGAAATTTCCTACTGTAGGCAACCATACATTGTCTTTTTAAAGTTAATAGTCAGTTCTTTCTTCTTTCTTTTCTTTACTACTGCGTCAAATAGTTCTTTCAGTTTTTCTTCTGAATTTGACATTAACACAGTGACATGTGTATAACACAGTGATTCCCAAACTTTTTTTCTCTGGGTCACAAATTTTCAAAATTTAGATTTGCTCATGCCTCACAAAATTTTATGTGACAAAAAGTACATTTAAAAATAAATAAAAAAATCACAGAAAAGCTTAAAGGGAGATAACTGTGGATTCGAAGTCACAACATTATCATTGATAACTCTTTCATCCAATTTGCAAACCCTAGTTACTATATTCTTAATATTTGATATAATGCAAAAATATCACAATGATAAAATCAGTCAATAATTATTTATAACTATTTATACTGAGACTCATGCATGCAATTACAAGTAATCCATAATCATATTTTAAATTTTCATGTGCTATCCTCTTCCATGACACCTATGAAGCACACAACACCATTTGGGAACTATTGGTATACCATGTTAAATTTACATCTACAATTAATAATTCTTTGTAGATTTTCTAGTTCTCTTACAATTATCTCACTGGACAGGTTAAAATAAATCCAGTCATACTCTTTCTACAGAATGTGCAGTTGTCAGTAAATCCAAGATGCAAACTATGAATTGGAGGCACCAAAATCATGCAAGTATGAAAATTTAAATATCTAGCAGGTGTTTTAATAAAGGATGGAAAATGTGACACTGAAATCTGAAGGTGTACTGAAATAGCAAAAGATGCCTTTTAAAAGCTAAGTATCAAGAAACAGGAAAATTTTGTTAGAAACAAAGAAAAGTACTGAATTGTTATGTAATATCAGTATTCCTATGTGTCACTGAATGCTGGACAATCTCCTCATAGATGAAGGAGAGACACAAAGCAAAAGAAATGTGATTCTTCAGAAGGATGCTGAGAATACCATGGACTGAACATGTAACAGCAAAATTTTAAGGAAAATGGAAACAAAAAAGAAACTTCTACTTAGAACCAGAAGGAGACTGTGAGAGTTGAAGTTTCTAAGATGCATAATGAGGAAAGAGTGCTTGGAGAATTTGATACACACAGGACATATTGAAAGCAAGAGGGTCAGATGCACCTTTGATGGTTGTTGCTTTTTAATGATCCCCAAAAATCTAAGCTACCAATAATTTGATGAATGGTTGCTGTTATTAGTTCTACTACTAATAGTGGTATCCTCTCTATATTTAATGGTAAGTTTTGAATTTTGCTGCTTAATTAACCATATAAACCTTGGGCTGAGAAATGAATATGAAAAACAGAATTTCAATCTGAAATTGTTTCATTTACACATATAAAGACTGTATATGACATGACTCTATTATTATTATTATTTACATCATATCACAATGAATAATATTCATCGATAAAGTTTCATTCAGAGCAAATACTAGCAAATTATAATGAGATATTAAAATTCTGGTACTTTTGAAGTATAATTTTAAACTGGGCCTCAAAGCTGTTGAAGTGGTTCCCAGATTTAAGAAATGGAAGGAAACATAAATATTTGACTGTGCTAGGCAAAACTGGTTTAAACATTTTAATAGTGGATAATGACCTTTGAAATGAAGCCCTAAAATAGACGACCATCATTTTTCTGTTATATTGCTTTAAGATCATCAGCACTTGAAAACTTTCAAAAAATCTAGGACCATTGAAAGATATCATTTGTAGAGAATTAAATCTGCTTAAAAAAGCATAAAGTCAATTAAGTAAAAAATGAAAATACTTTCATAGTTTCTATGCTTAATCCACGGCTATTTAAGCGTGTCAACTATTCTTTATTTACTGTTGATTGTTGCTAACAATTTTCACTGAAAAAATATTTGTTCAGTAGAGGAAAATGAGACATATTTTCTGTTACAATGAATTTTCTCTTACCTGAGCCAGGTGTTAGAAATGAATGACGAGTTTAGATTTCATGTTGAGAATAACTGGACAAAGAGTCAATGGAAGAATTTTATTATAAAGACTGTTTATCCTGAAGGCAATATAATTAAATTTACATCCTCCATATTTGCCTACTTTGTTAGTTGACATTGATGACAGGGTCAGTATCATTATTCACTGTGAGCAGGAAATGAAAAGTTTATCGCATGATAATAATTTTGTTTTTCTATCAATTTTTCCTGACTTCAAATGACATCAATAAAATTAAAGGTAAAAACCAATCCAACAAGTTTTATGAGTAAACATTATACAAATTGGACACACACACATACACACAATAGCAATAGCATTTTGAATATATTGAGAACTGGTTGTGTAGCCTTGACGTACCTTAACAATAAATCAGAATGGACTCATGTAGATAAATAGCAGGCCCACTTAGTTGGCAATGAGGCATTACTGAATGAGATTAGTAGGTATCCATTTATCTTGTGAGATAAAGGTAGTGTCTTGTTTGGTCAAAATTCAGTCCTTTGGTGGTGAAACTGGAATGAGTTCTCCAGGGTACAGGCCTGAGTGTTGGGCATATGGACGTCAAGCACTGCCCAGAATACATGCCCTCACTCTCATGGGTGAACTTATGTAATGTAAAACTGTTGAATTCCCAAGAAGGAGTGAAAAGATTCTTCATGAATTATATAAGTTTTTAGGCAAAACATTTCCTTATCAAAATCAGTTAACATCTTTAAAACTCAGACTTAGCTCCCTACAAGTTCTGTGTTTTCCAAAAGCTCAAAACTGCCACTGGAAACATTAAGGACAATGTGATGAGGCAGCTGAGGGCCTTGTAGACTGTCTTTTAAAGTAGGCCACATGTTGCAGGTCAGGATGAAAAGATAGTGAAAATTCTGAGCTATCCATTCCTGAATGACCATGTAGCAGGGAGCAGTGTCCTATTAGGACCTGAATGGTTACCTTGTCTTATCCAGGGCCTGAGTTCCATTTCCAGCACCTCAGTGAAAGTGGTGGCATTGTTCCAGAGGTCATGCAAGAAATGGTGGAGGGTGGCATGACATGGCACACATTGTTCACAATCTCAAAAACATAACAGATGATAGATTGATTGGTTATTTTACCGGCATATCATACCACTATGGGTCATTAATGATAAAATGGTTGGTTGGTTGATTTTGTTCAGTGGCATGACAACTTCCATGAGCCACTTAATGCTGAAGTCCAAATATTTTGTACTCAACTTTATGGCTTCAACTACAAATGTTTTGTATACAATTTTATACTTTCAAGGCAAATGTATGTTTTTTTTTTAAATACATAGTTTATAGACAATAAAATATATTCTTCTTTCATCTATAAGTGCTGAAAGCAGCCTACTTCTTTCAGGTAGCCTATTATTTGAGAAACAAATACATTTTTGAAAAGCATTGTGAGGTTGTGTACATCAGAGTATTTGTTGCATATTTTCTTGTATTCTTTTCAGTCTGTTAGGATGTGCTTAACAGTGATCAATTGATCACAAGAGATGCACCAAGGTGCATATTCTGCTTTGAATAAGTATTTGTGTATAAGATATGCACGTCCAATTTGGAGTCTGCTTTGAATTATGTCCTGTCTTCAATCAGGTAATCATTTTCCACTGATGTCGACTGATGTTCATACAGTTTGCGGTTTGTAAGATTATCCCAAATTGTTTACCATTTTCTTTTAATGTATTGTATAATCTTATTTTTGTAATCTGTATATAGGAATCTAATGTTTGTTATTATCATTTTGGTTGCCTGCCTTGCAAGTATTAGGTTGGTGCAAAAATAATACATCATCTTTTGATATAAAAGATGAGGCAAGCTTAAAGAGAATTGTTGTGGGCCAGTTAATGTTCTTCCCAACTTGTTTTGATTTTGAAATTGTGAATAACATGCTGTCTTCTGAAATGCCCACAACATATATGCAGAATCAGGATGTGAGTCCATGTAAAGAAATGAAAAGAAATAATAAGCACCAATATATATGTACAAACAAATGACAATGTATTAATGACAAAGGTATACAAGTGACAAAGACAAACATATGTGCAACAAATGAATGTGAAAACTGTTTTGGTCCAAAGTATGTGTACTGAGTGAATGTGTTCATGAGTTTCTCAAAGGAAATGAATAAGTAGATAAGGTAAGAAGAGAATGAGAAAAATATCGCAGAGTACTTATAGTCTTATAGCCCTGAGAGCATCCCCTATGAGCAGTTTCAAAAATTAGTATGAGGTAACCTGAAAGAATCACTGTGTGGTCCATTTAGAACCATTGGTCATTCATTCACTCCTTTTCACTTGACTGATCTTTTGTGATTTTATGTTTACCATATTCCACATATCTACAGTTTTAGAGTTTCAATAAAGCACTCAAAGGCCCAGTTCTTTAATGCTTTTCCCACACCCAGAGTGAGATGTGTGGTTGGCATAATGGTTACTGGCATGGAAAGTAGAATCGTTGAGGTGAGTTCAAATTCTGAGTGAGTCTGTTGCACTTAGCACTAATTCCCTTGGGAAAGGCAGGAATCTCCCCTCAGTTATGGATTAAACAGCAGGGATCTCTAGCCAGAGTTAGCAATCAGCCTAGCATAAAAACAATACTGAATTTGAAACCAGGGAGAAAGCAATGGAAAACTACTTCACTATATTTTTTAAGTCATGGCAATTTGCAGATATTAAATAAAAAGAAGCAGTGGTAAGCTATGATTGATTTTCTTTTTAAAATAAAACCCAGATTATATATTATAATTGCTTTACCTATTTAAAATCTTTGCCTCAGACTTGTATATCCCTGTCTAACCAAGCAAAAAAACCCAAAAAAAACAAAAAAACCAACAAGAATCAGTACCATCATGTTTGTTGTCCCCCATCCGACATAAGTACTGTAATAGTTTGGTTATGTTAAGTAGCACGTTGTTCTATGTGAGGCCATGAAAAACTATCATTAAACTGTTTATACTTCTGCCAGTTGTTTTATTTTTGACAAAATCTGTCAGGGACAATGATATGTCTGCAATTTTTTTCATGCAGTTCAACTAAGCAGGTATTTTCCTCATCCATTATTTATTGCAGTACCAACCAATTGACTGAAAGAATAGCTGGATGAATATTTATTTCTTTACAATAAAGCAAGATTTCTACTGCAATAGATCAGTATCTGTCTATATTTCTGAGATGAGGTATTAAGTACATTATTTACATTATTCTGACTATTCTCGTCATTTTTGTCGCCATATTTATTACAATGATTTGGCCGTTGTACGCTCCGGCCTTCTTCAGGTGGTTGGAATGTCGAACTTAACCCTTTATGTCCTCAAGGACGCATGGCACAGTGGATAAAGGTGTTGGTTAGATCCAGTGACAGCACCCAAAGAGTGTGAGTTCAATTCCCGTTTAAGCCAGTGGAGAACTTTCAGAGGGGAATTAACAGGAGATAACTGACATCCATTAAACATGGCACATGGAACTAGAACAGTCTACCCCAGTGAGTGAAATAAAGGGGTCAGTTCGACATTCCAACCACCTGAAGAAGGCCAGAGCGTACAATGGCTGAAATGTTGTAATAAATATGGCGACAAAGATGAGGACAATAGTCCAAATAATGTAAATAATGTGCAATAGATCAGTAACCACAAGAAGCAATCATAGTTTAATGAAGTCAAATCTATGCAGATATGAATAGTTATAATCAGGAGAATCTACTAAGTTTATAAACTGGCTTTTATATATGAGGGTCAAGCAGCTCAATTCCTAGGAACCAACACACAGACACCAGCACATGTGATTTGATTATAGTGGTGAAGGTTTTGTGCGGAAACATCCACACTTTTTGAAGGGCCGAATACAGAGAGTTGGTGCACCACATGCCACAGGGTTCCAAAACAACCCTCCGCAGGTTTTGAATTCAGAGTTGTGTGTGTTTGTTTATATAAATTATATAATATAAAAATTATATATATATATATATATATATATTTCAATTAAAAGGGGCAAATATAATTTATAAATTCATGAATCATTCATACAAAAAAACAAATATAGAGGTTAATGATTTAAATGGTGAGAATACATCGTCGCAAACAATATAAATAAGATACATCAACCCCGAACCTGTATATGAATGATATGATCCCCGTTTATAAATTCCAGTTGCATAAGGTCTTTTTAATTTTTTACAAGCTTTCATCTGTTCCTACAGACATCATCAGGTATGGAAGTAGATTTTGTTCTTGTTTTTACTTCTCAGTAATAAGTGGACAACGAAAATAGAGATGTAATCCGAAAAAATGCTATGAGAAATGTGTTATTGTTTTGGAACGTGTGGTCGCAACGCTGAGTTTGAATTTAAATTTTAAGGTTGTGCGTTTTTGTACAAATATAGCATTAAGAGAATTCTTTTTTACTGGTGTATATATATATATATATATATATATATATATATATATATATATATATATATATATATAAAATTATATAATATAAAAATTATATAATATAAAAATTATATATATATATATATATATATATATATATATAATTAATTTTGTAGATTTCAAAGGACTTGTCATTTCTCCTTGAGTTTAGAATGCTATAAATTATACTAATGTTGCTTAACAATTAAAATGCATGCAAAACCTGATTAATCAATTAAAATCAAACAACATGAAAATAAAAATGCCAGAATTTTCATATCTCATTCTGCGATGAAGCTTTAATAAAAGTGAAACATGTTAGATTGATAAACATTTCTTACTTGTTCCTTATCCTACCACATACACACACATATATATAAGGGAACATTGAAGTCAACACCTAGAGGAGACAGTCTGTTTCATGCTTAAATGCAATCATCAGACTATGTGTATTGTATTTTTGCTTGACTATTTATATATACAAGTCAGTGATGCATTGTGGGTAATCTATTGTATTATTCTAACAGTTATTTTGATGAGTGGTAATAATTATGTTTCAAAGTATTCTGGGACTATTGGGTGGAAATAATTAAGGATTTATTTTTTGGGTTATTCTTAATGTCAACTTATTTTTTTAAAATTTATCACTGATTATTTTATAGTTTGTTGTTATTATTATGCTCACTTGTGTTTATGTGGGGCATTTGTGGTTTGTTAATTTGTTTATAATTTACTTAATTTATTTACTTATTTTTGTCCACTTTTATATTTACATACACTGATATAGTGTATGTGCATGTGTGTGTTTAGGCAGTAGTTTTTAATCAATGCATGTTTTATTAAAATGGCAGATAAGGATTTTTTTTAACTTGATTTTTTTTAAAATTATGCTAACATTCCTGATAATGAACCTGAAAAAAAAAAGGATTTTTTTTGTTAGTCTGTTTTGAAAAAAGTGGAAAGGATTCAGGGATAAATGGATAGGATCTCTTAATAGAAATACTTTGAAGACAACTAAACCACCACAGCTTTCTATGCAGGACTCCTTGTATAGCCAATATTAAATGGCTGGATTATTTTTGAACAAATCACATATATACTTCTATCTATTTTCTTTTTACTATATTTTTTCAATCTGCATATATTCTGTGGCAAACTGGAGGGAAAATATTAAAAAAATTAAACAGTCCTGATTGGTCAATTTCAGGAATATGATTTATTTCTTTATGGCTTTTCAACCCTTTGCAGGTTATTTAAAGCCAAAACATATTTTGGATTGTAAGAATAATTAAGTTTTTTGCAAGTGAATTTTGCATTGACAATTCTTTGAGAATAACAATGATTTTTCCTGATACAAGCACTAGTATTGATGGGGGAAATATCGATTTGAGTAAAATATGTTATAATGATTTCTTGCTGTTTCACTATACATTTTATATGTGAGAAGAAGATGTTGAAAAGTTCTTGGTTTGACTCACTTTTCAAAATCTGAGCAAATGATCAAAGACCTAATTTTTTTTACTTTACTACTCTTTTCAGCTTGGCTGCAGACTTTTCAGCATCCCTCTAGTATGTGCACATGTATGGTTAATAAACACATTATCCATAATAACTGACAAGTATAGCAAGCTTAAACCTCACTATGTGCCAAATTACTGTGGCCACTTACCAGACTAAGTTGAGCTTAGTAAATAATTATATACATATGCATTTTAGATTTATATGTTTATATACATTTCTTACACATATAAGCAAACACAAACACATAAATTCTTTTGTGAAAAATAATGGTATCTTGATGATGTTTCTGCTTTCCCTCCTGTCTATGGAGCTAATTGTACTTGGCAATATGGTAACCAGTGTCAGGAAAGAATTCCTGATTTAACTGCAATTTTATGATTTAGATCATCTGGGTGCCATATTAAGTTGTTTGTGGTAACCCTCAGAGTAAGGGATTTATTTAGAGGCACCCATCTCCTCACCAGGTAGGACAACTACCAGTAACAGGGAAGAATTCTTGAGTGACTGCATTTTTCAGCATTAATCATTGGGACATTTTAGTGATGAGACCTTTATCAAGATGAACGGGGGGGGGGGGTAACATTTTATGCAGTTGTTTATTACTGCAACAGCAGAAATTTCACATTATATCACAGTTATCACTGGGCAATGCGTCCATGAGTTGGTTGAAGTAATCCAGTGACTTGATCTAAAGAGTTGTGAGTTCAATACCTGGCTACAACAGAGGTGGACAATAACTTGGAGAGTTGAGTTACTAAAGGGAATTAACTTATAGAAGAGGCATGGCAATCTACAATCTACCATAGTGGATGAAATAAAGGGTTTGGTTTGAAATTCCAGTCACCTGAAGAAGGCCGGAGCATACAATGGCCAAAACATTGTGAATATAGCAACAAAGATGAGGATAACAGTCTGAACATTGTAAATAGGTCTATAACTTCTAATTACTATAATTTCTTTTTACTTGTCTGCATTCCATCATTCATAGTGGCACATCAGTGACAATAATCTAATAATAATTAATGTAAGTAATTAAGCTTAGTTATAATTAGCATTTGAAAATAATTATAATATAAATCCTATAAATACTTAATATGGAGAGGAGGCTGCTGAAGATGGTATTTAAACTTGTTTGAAAAAAATTCAATATAAGTAACTTGAGATAAACAGACATGAGTATATAAATTGTTAATAGATAAAAAATATGGATAAGCCATATACTTATTGCATATTTTACAAGAATGTGAATGTACTAACAGAAAAATATAGGCTGTGAAAAATAATGAACAATGATAGATGGAAATAGATAAGTCAACTGACAGAGATAAACAAATATATAGAGGTTAAGAATCTTGTCTTTCAGGCCAATTTGATAATGTAAATAGGTTGATCCTCACTGGGTGCTCTCTATTGTAGCAAATTAAGTTTAATAAGTAATGATAGATATGAAAAGTGAGATAATTATGAATAAAAGTAGATAGTGAGATTTTGTCTTTCTAGTTGTCTGACTTTTTATCTCATGTAAATAAGTATTAAATAGTAAAAAGATTGATATACTGAGAAAGGCGTAGATAGATAAACAAACCATGACTAATATACAGTGAGATATAAACAGAGTAAGATAGAGATTGGTTGATAAGTAGAATTGATATCAAGAGACCAACATGGACAAAACAGACAAAGAAATCTATATCTGCATATTGATAAAAAAAATGACAGATAAATACACAAGTAAAAAAAAAGCAGGTATTAAATGATAACAAATAAATTGCATGATAAAGAAAGATAAAGAAACAGAACAAATAAAAATACAAGTAAATAAAAATTATCACTTATATAATTAAAAACAACAGTGTTGTATATAATATTTTGAAAAATACCTTTATCTTAGATGCTTAGACAACATAGGAAATAATTATGTTAAATAAAACATTGTGTTAAAAGAAAACAAACAAGAAGGTAAGCAGACAAAATGTCTCTGAAATTTAAAAACTGACAAAACCATAATTTTTTCATAAAGATATATATATATATATATATATATATATATATATATATATATATATGCACACACACATACATATTATGAAAAACATTAATTTTACACAAGTAATATTTTCTTTCAGATACATTTTTCAATGTTAATACACTTAATACATTAATCATATAAATAAAACCTTATACAATGAAAATTTCAGATCAAAAACAATTCTATAACTACATGTCAGGCTTCTCTCTATATATATGTATATATATATATATATATATATATATATATATATATATATATATATATAGAGAGAGAGAGAGAGAGAGAGAGAGAGTGAGAGAGAGAGAGAGAGATGATCCTCCTCTTGTATATGCACAACCTTAAAACAAATGCAAAGTGTTAATAAGCAAATACTGAACTTAAAATATTTACAGGTACTTTATGAGTAGCAAAATATACTGTTTTGGACCAGGAAGATTGTATAACATTCTTCCGAGTGAAAAGGGCCTGTTTACAAGGAAAAGAGTATTTGAACAGTAACTTCAAGTAGTACATATATTCAAAATGGATGACGGTAACTCTGAAATCAAAATTTGACTTTTTAATATTGTAATCTTTATTTACATCACAGAAATATGATTTTTAATAAACACTACAATATTAATAAACTACTCAATACTTTTGTTTGTTAAACAGACTTATCTTGATTCATTAGGTTGTAAAATTGTTGGCTTCATAAGGTTTTATGTGAGAACAAATAACGCAGAAAGAAAATTTTTGTTTAAGAGAAATAAACTGATTGAACATGAAATAAAAAATCCATCAATAAAGAGACACAAAATAGACAATTATATAGTCCCTCTCTCACACACACACACACACATATAAATACACACACATACATAAACACAAACATATCTATAAACATCCTTTATATATATCTACTATTATTATAAATGAAAAAATTGATTATATATATATATATATATATATATATATATATATATATATATATACATACATACATGCACACACTCACACATGTATATATATTTTATTTATTATAATTATATCTAGGATGCTTTGTGGAATTTAAATATCTCTTTATCAAAGAAAGAATTAGTTCACAGAAATGCCTTCATTTTCTGGTACAGTGATTTAAATATATGCCTAAAATGTCTAACAAGACACTGGAGATGCTGCATGGCTTGAAGTTGAAAACAGTTATTCGGTCTTTAAATTTCTTAAACTTTACACACATTCACACACACACACACACACACACACACACACACACACTCCTGTGTGTGTCAAAATGAGGGTGTTTTGCCTGAATATATTCATTTCAACATAAATTGCAGTCTCTACAGTCTCAATGGTTCTAGAAAAAAAATTGTATATTTACCTGGATTACCTGGATTCTTTTTGTTTAACCAAGGGATTTGTTTCCTTAAAGTCCTTGTTACTTCAGGGAACAACATTATTGAAGATTTAAAACCTAAGCCGTTAGATTAGCAAGTAAGAGCAATCTGAGTGAGTAGAAGGTGAGAAGAAGTCAGCATTGTTCAGAATATTTTATGTTGAACAAAAACAAAAACAAAAAAAAAGTAGAAAAAGAAATAGGAAAACCCTTCTGAAAAATGAGAAAAAAAATTATTTTTTTCAAAACCTGTTTTTATTGTGACCGTAAACAAGAAAAATTGGGACAGAGTCAGAAGGCACTCCTTTACTCTTTTTTTCTTTTCTGTCTCATTGTGCATTCATGTGTGTTTGTGTGTCCAGATGCAACTATATATCTGCCTTAAATATGTACAGTCCTGAGGGTGGCTATATATATATATATATATATATATATAATATATATATATATATATATATATATATATATATATATATATATATATATATATATATATATATATATAATAAATTAATTTATTATTAATATAAATTATAGTTGTTATTATTCATCAAGCACTATTTTATTAACATCAACACTCAATGTGGGATATTATATATATATATATATATAAAAATATAGTTTTAAAGTAATCCAGGTATCTCAACTTCAGTCACTGACATTATGTGGCTTCCTGCTGTTTTTTCTACTAAATTTTCATGGTAAATGCTCTGATGTGCTTGGTGCCCTGAATACATGAATTTAATTGTGCTACTTGATTGGCATCTAGGTCCAACCCTTTTAGTGTTGAGATAGCAAAATGCAACTGCCACTTCTACTTCATCAGTTTCCTTTCTCACACTTCCCACCTGTAGAACTTTTTTTTCCATTTTCTTGCTTCCCTGATAACTGCAATCTTCAAAAATTCAAGTGCAACATCAATTGCCATCTTGTCAAATCCCATTCATTTTTGTCCTTTCCTCAATACTCAATATTTTCAGCCTTTCTCTTTCACTTTCAATACCTGAGCACTAGTGGCATTCCTAGCTTGCTTGGGGTGAAATGATTAAAAAGAATGCTATATTTATAGGTAAAAAATATCAGGGACAGAGCATAGGTAAATATAAAAGTGGACAATAATCAGTGACAATCTGTTTTATGCTTGAATGCAATCTTCAAATTTGAATAAATTTATCACTATGGATTTTTAAGTTTTTTTTCTAATTATTCTTATATATATATATATATATATATATATATATATATATAAGAAGAAATATAGTTTTAAGTTGTGCTATATTTATGGGATAAAGTGCTCAATATCAGAGATAGAGCGCATGTAAATATAAATATAAAATTGCACCTAGCCTGAAACAGCCTGTCGCCTCTGAGTGTTGACTTCAATGTTCACTTTTATATTTAAATATTTAAAAAATTTTTTTTGAATTTGTTAGTCTGATGAATTGGATTATAATTACAATTCCAATGTAATAAATTATAACCATGGAATATTAGTGTTTAAGCTTTTTTATTATATATATATATATATATATATATATATATATATATATATATATATATATATATATAAATTAACACTAAATCTCGGGCTAATCCATCAACTCATATGACAGCCAACTCATCAGTATTGTGTGAATTTGTTTGCAAATCCGGTGCAGGATTTATTGTCTCATATGAAATATAAACATAAAAACTGAATTGAAAGACAGTCATACATCAAAAACAACGGGAGAGTCCATCATTTATATATATATATATATATATATATATATATGTAGGATTTCACTGCTGATTCAATGGGAGAGTGTCAGTTATGATTATATAGTTAGGTCTCCTCTGATGTGTTACCAAGATCAAAGGCTACCAAATAAATCTACACAAACAGTTCTCAATGTATTTAAGAAGTGGTGGAAAATAGTTGTTAATTTTTCATGGTATCTCATATCTATTTACAGGCATATATAAATATGCATAAACACACACATATACACACTGATGCATACACACCTGACTGACAGTGCACACATATATAAAAAAATAGATGTAACAATTTTGGTTGATGGTTTGGTTTGTTTTACAGCATATCAACCTCAATGGGTTATAATGCCAACAATTTTTATTGCTAGTAATATTTTTTTTCAAAAATGTATTGCTAGTATCAGTTATTTTTTACAAAAAAGTATTCCTGTTATTAAAACTTATTTTTACACTTTCATAGTGTCTTGACCTGAGTTTTGGGGGTTAACTATTTACCCATAGCTGGGACCTGAACAGGTACTACCACCCCACGCTCTTGGTTGAATTTTCATCTGGAATTTTTACTCAATAATATAATTAAATGCATTGTCAAAGGAGAATGATGTTAAAAAAGAAATATTTATTGTGCAAAACAGATAGTTTTTTTTGTCATTAGGTTATGGACTTATTGATAAACATACAAACTTACATGGTGCATCAGTGCATGCATATACATACATACATACACATACACATACACAACCATACATACATATACATACATACAGACACATATGGGGAAATATGATACCTAAATTTTTATATATCAGAACAATGTTAGGCAATTGAATAGCAAAGTGGAAAAAATTGTGTGTAAGAAGTTTCATCCTTTAGAAGGACCTCATCAGATTAAAATAATGTTTTAGTAATAGAATTATATATGTTTAAGGGGGTGGAGGAAGATATAAATATAAGCATTGGTTATAATTATGCACCAAAAGGAAGTGCTGAACATGTTGGATGCTAAATTGAAAATTTTTAAGTTTTAAATTTTTTATACATACATACATACATACATACACACACATATATATTAATATACATACATTATATTTTTTAAATATACACACATATATGTTTTTACTTATGCTATGTAAACTTATTTTTCACAACAAATACTCAAAATTTAACCACATTGTTTAATTTTATAATTATTCATAATTATTTTACACATACATAAAAATGTAGGTACATCAATAAGTCTGAAACTTAATGGTGAAAAACATATTTTACTTAACAAATATTTATATTTTAACATAATCTCTTTCTATGTCAATGCACTTCATTCAATGGTATGTTTTAATACCATACATCAAAAATATTGAAAATTTCATATCAACATTTAGCTAAGATACAAGTTCAGTTCACTTTCACAATCCTACGTTTTGTGTGTATGTCAGGAGTGGAGAGTCTGCTCCTGATTTGATAAAAGAAAAACACATATATAAGTCTTGAATGAAAAAGCACTTTTTTGTTCATATGTGTATCACCATAAAGATACTTCTATGAAAGCAAAACATCTAAGGTCTCAAAGATATTATTATATTTGATGGTATCTATGTCAACCCACTTTTTCTTTCAAAATATGGCTAAATATCTCTATTTATATGAGAAGTTGAGGTTTCTCATAGGCCATTTTTTAACTAGACTTCACAGACTACCAATATTTGCATGTAACTGAATGCTAGGAGAAAGTCTTATCAAATATGGTACTCATTTTCCAACAATACATAAAGATACATGACTCCTGCTATGATTATTTTGGACTGACATGTCAGAAGTAATATTCATGTGTTTTCTTCTTCTTTTTTAATTTTTTTAAAAAACTTCCCTCGTATTTGCTGTTGTTGGTTTTTAACAATATTCCAGTTCCCCAAGGTTCTTGATTTCTTCAGGTGATATTGTTTTGTATCTCTTAGCATGATACAGAAACTAAAGTAAAGAATAGATTGTAAATAGTATTGACAAAAAACAAACTTCATCTGCAGAGACAATCTGAATGATTGAAAAAAGAAAAAAAAACAAACCAATAATTAAGAATAATAAACCCTCTACCTAAAAATGTAAAGTAAATAAAATCAAAAAGGTCAGTATAAAATGATGAAATAGTTATATTTTCCCACTAATTCTAGAATTGTTCGAGTCTAAGTAAAAGCTACGATTTTAAATACCGATTTTTAGACAGCATATCATCCCAGCTTGGAAGATTACCATAAAAAAATCTTTCTTTTTTTACTTCTGAAAAGCTAAACTTCATAAAAATCAAGAAAATAGGACTATTTTATCAAGGGAGGCAAATAAATAAACAAATCCAAACTTGTCTCCCTTTAAGCTATAATTAAAAACCTAAAAGCAAAAAAAGACAATTAAATAAAATGGAATGAAACGATAATGAATGCTGTGATTTAGGATTGAATATTATATAGATTATAAAATAGCAGCTAGATAAGAATTTGCTTTTCCATATTTTCTTATTTTCACAAATAAATAAATAAAAATAAATGAAATTGTATATTCATCAAAATTTATATTTAAAAAATTTATAAAAAAAATAATTTTGTATTCTGCTGTTAAAATAAGAAAAAATGTGTGCCCAACAATAATGATGATTGTGGTGGTGGTGGTGGTGGTGAGGTCACTTTACAGTTGAACAATGGTCAACAAGCTTATCTTATTACTATGCTAAAAAATTAAAAAAAGTTCTCTTGTCAATTTTAGGGGCTTTGAATGTTTCTGTAAAATTTTCTTGAAAATTGCTACAGGATCTTAGACTGTTTTATCATTTAGAATGTGACTTTTATTTTCTAAGTCATTTCACCCTAAGCAAGGTGGGAATGTCACTAGAACACAGGGGATTACAGAGAGTGAAGGTGAGAGAAAAGACTGGGTATACAGGGGACCAAGGAAAGAATGAAAGCTGAATGCGGTTCAAGAAGATTGAAGACAGTGATTGACATTGCATTTAAATTTTTGAAGATTGTAGTTATCAGAGAAGCAATTAAATGGAAGAGAATTCCATAGGTAGGAAATGCGAGAAAAGAAACCATTGGAGTAGAAGTGGCAGTTATATCTAACTAATTCAACAGTAAAAGGGTGGGACCTAGTTACCAGTCTAGTAGAACACTTAAACTCCCACAGACTGTGCACCAGGGGGAAAAAAGCTCATCAGAGCAGTTGTCATGAAAATATTTGTAGAAAAGACAGAGAGAAGCCATATCACATTGGTGAGAAAGAGACTGAAGTTGAGATGCCAAGTCAGGATCAATTACATTGCAGATCCTTCTTTCGATTTTGTCAAGAACCTAGAGATGAATAGCAGGAGCACCAGACCAAATATGGCAGCAGTAGTCGATGCACGGACGAATGGCAGATGTGGTAAATGGTAAATGTGCAAGATGGACTCTGATGAGAAAAACTCTCTGGCACAACATAGTGACCCAACTTTCCTTGATTTAATTTTTTAAAAGCAGTTCATAAGTGGCAAAATATAATAAAATTCTTCACTGACCTGGATATATTCATTTTATCCATTAAAATTCAACAATAAAGATCAGTGATTAAAAGAATATCTTTTAATACAGCAAAGTGAAATCAAGGAAAATTTCAACTGAATATGGCCAATGAGTAACATAAACAAAAACTCTACCTGAGATAGTCAAATGAAGTGACCAAAATCTGCACTTGAAAATGGCCGAAGAATGAACCAGTCAAAACTTCCACTTGAAGTTTATTAGAAGATAGAGTGAACAAACATTCACTATTTGGCAATAAATGAAGCTGCAAACCTTCTATCTAAGAATGGCCAGAGAATAAATTGACCAAAACGTAAACCTGAGGATAGTCTGAGAATGAAGTGACCAAAACTTTTACCATGAAGACGACCAGAGAATGAAGCAGGGGAAATGTTATGAAAAGAGCCACAAAGAAAGAAAACATTGACAAAGAATTCAATGAACATTGCTAACAAGCCTGGTCAATATTTTATAGAGCAGTGATTATCCTCAACTGCCATGCCACGGCACATTAGTGTGCCGCCTGATCCTCTTAAGCGTGACACAAAATATTGTCAAGCATTAAAAAAATAATATGAAAAAACATTAAGCACAGATTTCACACTAAATAAGCTGCACAAATAGTTAAATAGAAACATTGAAATAAATTAAGTTCATATTTTTGTGTGTATATTTTAAAAATTCATGGTTTTATTTCATAACATTTAAATGTATACCCTTTAAAATTATACCAAGTGGGCCATGATATTTTCATTTGCTTCTAGGCATGCTGTGGCTTAAAAAAGTTTGAAATGTTACAGAGAAATAGAATTGTATTTTGATATCAAATGTTGACAAACCCACATTTTTTTCAACAGAAAACTTAAGACTGAAACAGGCAAACAAGGCTCTTGACAAAGGAGAAAAGCAGCTGCTCCTTTAATTACTCTTCTTTTGAACAAAAAAATTGATCTAGGATGATTTTTGAATAATTAAGAACCTAAATGGCATATATTTTTTCTATCTATAAAAGAACAAAAAAAAAATCTCATTTTTATCTTCTGCCCTGATTTGAAGCATATCAATGAGTTTGGAGAATTTCCACTTTGTTGGACTTTGTTTCTGCATGACTAGCAACAAAATTAATGCTCTACTCAACTTTCATTTTAATAAACCAGTTTAAATTTGTTGGCTGACCTATAATTATCTGATTTATGTATAAAGAGTCTGAGTCAAATCCAGTAGAGTAAGCAATTATCTTCTTGATTTATAATCAATGTTTAATAAGAAATGATCTAAAATCTTAAATAATGGTTTCCTTCAACATCAAGTATAAGCCTGTCAAAATTAAAGGTCTTGTACAAGACTAAGCATCTCCTACTTATGACCTTGTGCCAGACTAATTAACTTGAACTGTTTGAGCAGAGATCATTATTTCAAGGATTATGGCCATATCACGTTGAAACACTGTTTCCCATACAATCACTGAAGTTAAGCAACATTGAGACTGGTCAGCAACTAGATGGGTGATGTTTGGAAATATCACATGCTGTAAGCTTGGATGTGTGGGTGATGTAATGGTTAATAGGTCAGAATCATTAATTGGAGAGCTGAGTTCCAAATTCAGTTGGGTTTGTTATATTCACTTATGTGCAAATATCCTTGGGAAAAGTATGAAGCCATCTCTTCTCCTCCAGCTATGGGTTAATTAGTAAAATGTGTATCACTAAATTTTTATTATATCAAAAAATAGAAAAATTCTTACAATCTAAAAATATTTTCTGGCTTTGAATAACCTACAAAACTATAAAAAATGAATCAATAAAATCTTAAATCATTATTTTGGTTTAGTATGTTTCATTGTTGCTTGCCCCATAGCTGTGACCATGTGCCAAACTAAGTTACATCTAGTCAATATCAATTGGCATTGGAGGATAATTGCTTATAATTCAAGTCACCAAGCATGTTCAGATAGATAGATAGGTATCAATATACTGAGATAGATAGATATCAAAGGACTGAGATAGATAGATAGATAGATAGATAGATAGATAGATAGATAGATAGATAGATAGATAGATAGATAGATAGATAAATACCATCACTCATTTGCATGAAGGCAGAACCAGCTCTTGTCATTGACTGCTATAAAACGCAATTGGAGCCCTTAGGTGACTGTCTCATAACACCACTGGAGATATGCATGATGGCGTTGTAAGATAGGGAATGTTAAGCCAGAGGCACACATTCTTTTAGTGTCACAGCAAGTAATTATTTACAGTGGGTCTGTACTGTCACCTCTGGAACAACATTTGCTCTGCTAAGTGCATTGACATTATATGATCTGCTATTGAGATACTCTTAAAGTATACTGATCTTGGTAAGTGTCTTTACTTCATGGCTATCCAGAACCCGGTGTAGAAATGTTCATTTGACCAATATCGGCAGCACTGATGTGTCACCCACAGAATATTCTCCAAAATGACCACTCAATCTCTTGAAGACCAGAAGTCCTTTTCTTCTCAAATGGCTCAAACTAAATAAAAGAAGCAAAAGTACATCTATTTTGCATGACACCTATTTGTACTGAACTCTTTCACAATGTCAAATTTTATTGTGTCATCATCTGGCTCTTGGTCAAAGACAGTGCACTGGTATATCGGTTACTACATCACAAAATGGCTGAAGATTTGGAACATTTTTACCAAAATATCTACCAGTCATTAGGATGCACATATCATCTTTCATGGTATTGCGATTTTATTTTTTGTCAGTATGCTATAAGTTGTGATCATTTGCAAGACCAGCTTGTTAAACATTTATCCACAAGGAGTTGATTTAGTTTAGTAAAGTACAAGATATTTACTAAGTTGAAATCTACAGCATCCATTGAAGAATGATCTCGCTGTAATAGCAAGACTAAATTACTAATTATTATTCTTAGTATTTTCCTACTTGTTCTTGTAGGGATCTCAGTAATATCAAATGATATAGATAGAAATTAGGATGTAGGCTGAGAATGATGTTCCAGAGAAAGGCATTAACAAAAAATTCCACATCCACTCATTAGAATAATTTTTGAAAAGAGTTTGAGGTTTAAGGAAGAAAAAATAGGATTATCTCCCTTACATCGTATTTTTAGGATTAAGGAGCAAAATAATTTTTTTTTGCTAATTTATCACTGGAAATAAATTTTACTGCTTAAGATTAATTTCATTTTGGGTCCAATTTCTTCAATAAAAAAAGAAGAAAATGTTATTTTGAAAACAAAAAATCTGATTACTCAAAAAAAAACCCCAAAAAAGATAAATTCTGAATGAAATAGTTGGAGTTGACCTCAACCATAACTATTTCATTCAGAATTCATCATTAAAAATAAAATTGCAATATCCTGAAAGATGGCATCCTAATGACTGGTAGGTATTCTGAGAAAATATAACCCACATATCAGTGCTCCAAAATGAGTAGAAAAATTATCTTCCTTTCAATTTGTGAAAATGAGTTTCATTTGTAAGTTAATGTTTAACATTGACTATTGAAGGCTAAAATCTTTTGGCAAAATTTATTACTGAAATGTAAAATTATGTTTTAATTTGCAGGAAATCTGCCAGGAAAGCCTCCAGCTATTTAACCTATTCATGAACAATTAATCTTCCTAAAGCATTTTCTTTGCTTTCCTTTCACCTTTAATATGATCTGCAATGACCTTTTTTTGCTTGGTAGCTATGATAGCTACATATCCCTACCAGTGTTAATAGATGGTGTTTGGAATCAGGTAAAAAGCTAAGATTTCAAAGACTGATTTTTAAGACTTGGAGGACTGGTGCAACACAATCTTCCTATTCTGCATTTGCCTTTTGGAAAACCACCTTCAGGCCATGTGTGCTTTAGACTGCTCAACTATATTCTTTATTAAGACTTGGAATAGCCAGTCCAGTAGATTTTTAAAAAACAGAACTGAACAGCCAGATTACCAGCACATATGATTTGGCTATAGTGGTGAAGGCTTGTACAGAACCAACATGTGTAGCAACTAAATATAGCATTTATAATAATAATATGGAGGACTTCCCTGTTATTTATATAATATATGAGGGTCCAGTAACTCAGTTCTTAGACCTGAACAGCCAGATTACCAGCACATATGATTTGGCTATCATGGTGAAAGCTTGTACATAACCAGCCACACTTTTTGGAAGAGCCAAATACAGAGAACTGATGCACAGCATGCTGCAATATCCCCAAACGATCCTCCTCACAGCAAACATGATTGGAATTTGAACTTGGCTTTCCAATTCCTCAATTCAAGCAGCTACCCACTACTCCACTTTGTCTCCAGAGTGTGCATGTGTGTGATGTCTGTGTATATATATATATATATATATATATATATATATATATGCAATTTATTATATATATTATTTATATATTATATATGTGCAGGAACTTATTGGAAAGCGCTCAATATCAGAGATAGAGCTAACATATTTAGTTGAATTGATGTGAGTTTGTGACACTGGGTTTTACGCTTTTGTGATCATCAAACAAACTGATTAATTTTTAAAAATTTTGGATTTATTTGGGGTTGCGCATATTGGTGTTTTTATGGAAGTGGGAGGAAAAATTGTCATGGTGATGCCAATCATACTTACGCAAACATACATACATATATACACACAGACATATATATATATATATATATATATATATATATGTATATATTCACATAGAAATACATACATATAAATATATAAACATATACATACGTATACATATTTATGATAACAAGTACACATATACATACATACATATATACACATATACCTACAAATATACACACATATATGCACACATACTCATGTATATATACATATATACACGCAGCAATACACAAATATAAATATATATACACACTAACTCATGTGGCCGTAATGACATACCCAAGTTTCCATACCTACACATACACAAAAACAATCTCATATACAATAGGTGTCAACATACCCATATACAACCACAAACATACATATATAAACACATATATATATACACACATAAATATATACATAAATATACCAATCTATAATAACAAGGACACATATATATGTACATACACATAAATACTACAACATTCAACCAAATACATATATAAACGTAAATACATACACATACATAGACATACATCCATATACATATAAACACCAAAATACATGTATCCTAACATACATATATAAACACATTCATACAAACCGAAATATACGTAAATATAAATTTAGATATACAATATAACAGGACACATACATATATATATATATATACATACATATACATACACATACATGAAGAAAAATATACGGAAAAAACAAACAAAAATTCTTATATGCAATAATGCTGTTTTAATGTTAATATTTTTCTTCATATTGTTGGATCTATATCCATATATTTGCTTACATACACATACATACATACATACATACACACACATATATATATATATATATGTATATATATATATACACATACATACACACACATACATACATACATATACACATAAACATACACACAAACATCAATATTTTTAACCTCTTCTCTTCTCCTCCTTTTTACCTTCTTACTTTATATATACATATATATATATATATATATATATACACACACATACATATATATACAAAACCTACCAACATATAAATACACTAATATACAAACATACACATTCCGCAGTACAAACACACATAACTACACACAAATACATATATACACACACCTACACAAAAATGAATAACACTATGTAGTTATACAATACACATTCATATCGTCAGAATGACCATCAGGCAATAAAAGTTATAATCTATTAAACTTACAGCGATATATCATTATCATTTAAAGTATACAACCCCTATAATAAGTTAAATTTATAACGGTGTTTACAATTAACCGTTAGTTCATATCTTTGATTTAAGAGATCAGCCTTGTTTTTAAATCTAATAATTTCAAATTTTTCGTTAAGACATAGGTAACATGGGGCATATAGGGAGTTACATGTCCAGGCTTTCTTAATTAATGTCCATTTAACCGTAGGTGTTTTGTTCTTTTCTTTTAGATTCCGAAAATACTTTCATAATGAAGTCATGTACCTATAGTCACTGTTATTAAAAGGTTGCATATGCCTCTGCCAGCATTCCTTGAATGTTTTCATGGAGCTACCAATGTAAAATTTCTTTATATTTGAATTTTCAATAGCTGAGATTGTACTAAGATAGACTACAGAACTAATCCCATAGTTATTTTGTAGTGGACAATTATTAGGATTCCTACAATTACATAAGTTTTTATTCAGTATTACTGTTAGTAACCTTTTGAGTAATCAAGCTTTTTGAGCCCATATACTTGTTAAAGACTATGTTGTTATGTTTTTTAATTATTTTCTCTAGGTTATCTGCACAACTATAGCTTAATTTAAGGGTATTAGGATTAAATATTTTACTAAGTGGGTTAGTTTCAGGGTTAGGGAAATGTTTCTTGATGAGGTTTAGAAACATACGTCCTAATTTAGTTTTAACCATTATATTGAAAGGGGGAGTGAACCAGATGATCTTTCTAGATTTTATTTTCTTATTATGGTTGCAATTAACAGGGTTTTTATATTGAATAGTGATATCTTTGTATCCACTATTTTTGAGTGCAGAATTGTAAAAATCACGATGTTTATTAAAAACATCTTTGTTAGAAGAGTTAGTGCTAATTCTAAATCCAATGGAAGAGGGTATGTGTTTGATAACTGAAGGGGGATGGTTGGAATTTGGATGCACGTATATTGGGTTGGAATTAACCTTCACATATGGTATAACATATTTATGTTATAAATTTTTTAAAAATAAATAATTATATATATATATATATATATATATATATTGACTACTAATATTATCTATGATGATGATGATGATGATGATGTATTCTCCTGTTGATTTTAACATATGAGGATCCAACAACCTCAATTTGTTTTTATGTTTGTGTCATGTGACACTTGCTAGTGACCTGTATACAAATCCACATATTGTGCAACAGTGAGGACATTGGGACATAGCCACAGGAATATTTGCTGATTCTTTTCACTGTTGTCTTTCATCTCTTAGCTGGTCAATACGTCTGATTTTGAAATTTCTGGCACCACTTTAGCACAAATATCTCTAGTTATTTTTATCCAGGGCAACTGCTTGAAGTTAGTCTGAGGTACATTGACAGCTGAAAGGTTACTCTTTATCTTGTCTTTATACCTGGACCTGGACCATGGCTCTTTAACAGTCTCTTGTCAACTGTCAAGCTGGCTATATATGAGGATCTTAGGTATTCTGTTGTCACTCATCCTTGCAATATGACCAGCCCAGTGAAGTTGTGACTGCATTAGTAATATATAATTTTCATGTTAGGATTGAAATTAGGAATGAACTGTCCACAGTTCATGTTTTTTTATTAAGTATTTTGAACTTTCAATTGACTCCGGTCATTGTCAAGAATTAACGTCTAGTGATGACTATTTACTGCTATTTTAAATATGATGTGTTAGTTATTTTTAATTTTTAAATGTATTTGATTTCACATGAATGTAAGATTAATTTTTTATATAAATGTTTGTGATGTCATGTGAATATAGTGTTATATAACATTATACTTAAGAGTATGAAAAAGTTAATAAAAAACCCTCAACAAAGAAACACCTTTGGTTTTTAATAAAACTAGCACATGAAGATATGTTATCAAAAAAACAAAAATTTAAAAAAATGACAACACACAAAGACACAATATTTGAAAACTGATAAAACTCACATAGCATGAAAAATAAAAACTCTTTGATAATGGCTTATAAAAACCAAAACTATTCAGATATTGACAATTCTGAAATGTAATAAAAATAAAATAAAATTCTTAACAAAGAACTTTTGTTGGTCTTTAACCAAACTTTTATGTATATATAAATACACACACACACAATTTTTTTTAGACTGATTCAATTTTAACAACAATGTCTTAAAGTAAAATCTTTTTTGTTGAATTTTGGTTTTAATTACATTCATTTTGTTGAATATTGATAAAATGGATAATATTTAAAAGAAAATTTGGCTTTCTATTTGTCAAAACATGATGGACTTGATGACATGTTGGAACTTTTGCCTTTTGTCGGCAATGTTTTAAAGGCTTTGGTGATAAGGCTTTTGTTAGTATAAGTTTATGGTCGAGTAACTTATTTTACAGATACACTTAAACCCAGAAGCAAACTAGGCATATCTGTGGGTGGATATGGGATGTAGATTGTATGCATGTTAAGAGATTGGAAGATGAAAGAAAAATCACAGAACAGAAAAAAAAGGAAACAAAAATATAAATAAATAACAAAAAAAATCCTTGTGCCAGACATGGTTAACCTATGTAAATAGTGATCAAATTATGCAACTGAAAATACTTCCACACTCAGTAACCCCTTGTGTCTTAATGGCTTTACTGATTTGCTTATGATGAACTCGATTAAAAAAACACTCTTATATAAAACTCAATAGTCATGAGAGGAAAGGATTTTGTGAGTAGAGGTTGTGACGGGCTTGCAAATAATCACAACAGAAGACAATAATTTTTTACTTTTTTTTTGTATATTAGTTCCAGTCAGAATTGAGTTAGAACCTCTTGCTCTAAGTAAGATAATTATGGGAAAGTGGTTTGCTTAAGTGATCAGTCAACCATCATGGTTTACCAGTGATAAGTCATAATGCCAAGATAATTAAAAGTAAGGGAAAATGCAGGGAGAAGTAAATTCATACCTTTTCCTATGGCATTCATACAGAAGTAGGTACCTTTATGAAATTGCTAAAAATCAGCATACTGTATTGAAAAACATGCTCCAATTGTAATGAAAATATAATTTTATTGTCAAAATCATTATGTTATTATTAAGAGGAAGGATCAAAGTATTTTTTGAATATTTTATGAAATTTTTTCACTCCTTTTTAGAACATTGAAAATTTTGATTACAAAACTTGTTTTTCTTGCGTTAACTGTTGTACTAACTTTTAGCATAGTTGTTACAGACACATTAATTTCGACATTCTTGCAAAAATCAAGTAATTGTCAGATTTTAATGAAATTTTCAAGGCTTATTCACAAATTAATGAAATTATTTTTGAAATCTTTTTATTAGAAAATCTTGGTAAAAATATTTTTTTTACCTGTTTCACCCCTTTACTTAATTTTATAAAAACTTGAGAAATTCAATGCTGATAATTTTTAGTGATAATATTAGTTAAAAGTAGAATTCTTTGAAGAATTTAAATCACCAAATTTTTTTACAAACTCAGACCCCTGCCTTACTGAAAATCTGTTCTGAATTGAAAAATAAAAAAACCCAATAAAACTAAGACATTATTTAATTAGAGAAGCTTTTAATTGCTTTTATGAGTATATATTAAAGACAATGTTATCTGAAGAGAAATGTTTTTGATGAGAAATGAATTTTTACAAGATTTCTCTTCATTTTTTTACAATTTTAAATTGAATAAATTATAAAGATTTTAAATTTTTTAAAATTCCGTTTCAATGAGATAACTCTTAAGAAAGATTGTTATTAAGAAAAACTATATTTACTAATCATATATTGTAAAGCTTATTACAATCCGATGACCCTAAATATTTTTAAAACAATTTTGATTTATTTCTGTATGTGTATATACATGTAGAATTTGTAAGTATGGATGTTCACAGCTAACATTATCATTAAGAGGTAATATGTTTTAAGGGTTGTTCCTTATTATGAATAAAAACCCTTATATAAATTTTATCGTCTACTCCATCATGCTTACCTATGAACAAGTTTAGCAGTAAATTGATTAACACATCAGAAAAACAAGACCCTCAGGTTAAGAAATTATTGTATACAACATTTTATGCTATAAGTAATATTTGTTTCAAATCAAATTAATTTAACTTTAAATTTGATAATTTTCCTCAAATAATGTTTTAAAAATATATATTTAATTTTTGCAAGATTTTTAAAACCGAGATTTAACTTTTGGTCAAAATCTCCAATTTTATAGATATTACTGAAAAAAAAAATCGATTCCAATCAATACAATTTCTGTTTGAAATAAACCACAGAGTATTTTGTTTACTGGAAATAGTAAATTTTAAATCCTTTAGCTTCCAATTAAAAGTAAAATGAAAGCTTCAAGAAAGGTTTTTCATTTTTAAAAATTCATTTTAAACCTTACATATACCAAATTAGTGGAGGTACCTATACAAAGGTTATATGGGTAAAACATGAGCCCAAATTTGAACTTTTTATTAATTGTGTTTGTTTCTGTTATACTATTTCATACATATTTTTGCTCTATTACTAAAAAAAAAAAAAAGCAATCAGACTAGGACTTCTTTCTTGCTTTTGGTACCAAGTATCTCAGTACAACCTGTCTCATGGTACTCTGTCCCTTTCCCTAGAAATGTCATAAAACTCAATAGGTTCCTTTCTTGCTTCTGGTAGCATGTAACCTGCTACAACCTATTTCATGTTAACTGGAGTAGAGATGGGCATTACAAAAGAGTAACCTTCTTCCTTGCTTTAGACATGCTAGTAACTTTCTAGATCAGTGTACTTCAGTTGGTGTTCCCTTGGACTCTTGGGTTCTGCAAGAGGTTGCTTGGGGTTCCGTGAGAAACAGTGATAAATAGGCTAATGCCTTTTGGAGTAATTTTTGTTTAATTTTACATCCATAATTTTAATATACACACATATGGTATAATGTTGCAAAATCCTTGGTCATTATAATAAAGGCTTCAACCTCTTATATTATTTAAAATTATAATAATCATAGGAATGTATTCCGAGATATCTGTATGGCATCAGTGTGAAAACATCTTCACTGGTTAGTGGACAGGACCTTTACATGGTGGATTCATGTATCATTGAGTGACTCATTCATTTATCCCTTGTTTTCTGTTTTAATGAAAACTCTATATACTTCTAATGTTTCCGCTTGAATTCTGAAATTTTATTCACTAATTATTTATTTTATTTTATTTTTTTCTCTCCTCCACAAAGAAGAGTAGAGAGGTTCTGCCCATCATACGGTTCATTCTCCTCTCTGGTCTTTTGAACAGGAGTAGAAGTTTATCCTTTGTTTCCTGTTTAGGATTGGGTTTCAGGTTCCTTCTAAAGTTTACTTCAACTCCATACTCCTAATGTCTCCACCTGAATTTGGAAATTTTATTCACTAATTAAATCTTGACCTCTTCAAATCTAGAGTTAACCATTATCTTTCCTGTATAGCCCCAAGGACTTCACTTTTTGCCCTTTCTTACACTAAAACAACACCACACAGTAACCATCTATTTAGAGTGGCTCTTGGGCCTTGTACTGGGTGAACATTAGTTAAAAAAAAATGCATGTGGCCTATATATTGTGTTTACCCTGTGAACTGATAAAAATATAAAAGAGAGAGATATTAATAATGGTATATAATAATTTTTATGCAGGAGTTCCTTGAGACATGAAAACGATTTTAAAGGTTCTATAAGGGTAAAAAAGTTGAGAAATTCCATTGTAGATTATAAGAATGCAGTCAGGTTTGGATACGTTTCTGCTCCTGATACCATAACCTAGTACTGTTTGTCATGTGATACTTTTGGAGGAGATGGACAATGACAGATAACACTGTTAATATTTTGTGAATTATTTGGATGAAAAAATTCATCTTTATTGTTTAGACATTTTGACATGGATTCTCCAGACTTCTTCAGGCATATGCGGTTCACAGTCTGGCCAAAGAAAACCTTTACCCACAAAAATCTGATGTTTGGTAATTTGGTCAAATTTTGGGAAGTCAATCAAACTAGGAAATTTTCAGCTGACCCTGTTCAAGGTTGATAATAAAATGCATTCTGGTTACTACTGACTGGGCAGGAAGATAGTTATGGGAGAGTGGTTTAACAATTGATCCTTCTCTTTCAATCATTGTGGCATGCCAGTGACAATATATTTGGGCCAATGGACAGAGTTCAGGGAAGTAAACATGCCTTTCTTTCCACTGGTTATAATGATAAAAATAAGTAGCCTCAGTAAAAATTTCAATTACATTTCCTTTAACACCATCTTGTTCTGCCATGTTATATAAATTCTTAGGAGTAAACAAAAATTATAACTTTTACTTAAAAATTTGTTTTAGATAAAGCATTTTCACTGTTGTTATTGCTTTTTATTATTTAATTATATCTGGTTTAATAAAATATCTGTATTATAAATTCCTCTTATTTACATGAAGAGTTTATCTTTTTTTTCTTTACATTTTTGCACATTACAGTTGTTGAATCTCTTAGCTGTCTTCATACTTGTTTGCTTATATAAATCTAAAAATATACAAGTTTACATTTATGTAACAGTCTTTTAATAGTTGTCTTAAAGTACTTAAATGTGAAGGTACACAACAAATATTTGAACTAGAAATGAGCCTCTCCCAGAATTGACTTAATTATATTCTTTTTTATAAAGAACTGTGCATTGTATTGTAATTAGATAAGTGTTATTGTTTTAATGGATTCAGTTGTTACTACTGTGATGGCCACTAAAAATAATATTCCTTTAAAAAATAGAAACAAGCTAAATGTCACATAATTGTTGCTTTCTTAAAAAGGAATTGAAAGTTTAAAGACAAGGAACATTTTTCAAAAGTAATTGTCAGTTCAAACTATATTAAATATTTTTACACTAAGCTCAAGATGGAAAAATATTTTACACTTCTTCTTCTTCTTCTTCTTCTTCTTCTTCTTCTATGTGCCCCATCCCTTCAGCATATAGGTGATCATGGCTTTCCATAACTTATCTTCTACCTTCTTCTATCTTATGTGGCTCTTAGCAGTTTTTCTTCTTTTGCCTAGGCTCCCACCTCTGTTCTGCCATCCATTTACACAAAATCATCAGCTAAGTGGCTCACTGTCTTCACCTATCTCACTTGCTCTCAATATGCCCTGTGATGGTTAAATTTTCCAAGCCCTTCTTCCTCATTATGTGTGTAAGGGATTTCAGCTGAAATTAGCAAAAGTAGTCTTCCAAAAGCTAAGCAAAGTATTAAGAAACAAGAAAATTTTGTTATAAATAAATAAATGAATGTTGAACTGCTATGTAATATCAATCATACTATATAGCAGTGAATGCTGAACAATTTCTTCACAGATGGATATGAGATTCACAATACCAGGGATATGGTTCTAAAGAAGGATGCTGAGAATACCATAGACAGAACATGGAAGTTTTAAGGAAATTGGGAACAAAAGGATATTTGTATTTAGAAGTAAAAAAGAAACAGTCAAAATTTTTGGGACATATAATGTTGAAAGAGGGTTTGGAGAATTTGACACTGACAGGACAAGAAAGGAATTTGACACTGACAGGCCAGAGGAAAACAGTGAGTAACCTACTTAATGAGCTCCTGATAACATAACCTATTACTGTCTGTCACATGGTACTTCTGGAGGAGATGCACAATTACCAAATAACACAGATATTATTTTGTGAATTATTTGAGTGAATAAATTCATCTTTATTGTTTAGACATTTTGACATGGATTCTCCAGACTTCTTCAGGCATATGGTTGGCAAAACAGGGACTGGGAGGGATAATAAAAGGATAAATAGAGCTACAAAAGATAAGAAGTTGTGGAGAGCCATGATCGCTACCATCATGAAGGGACATAGTACATAAAAGAAGATCTAGTTTTGCACTTGGTTGTACTTATAAACCTGATCATTGTCAGAGATTTGCAAGTTAGGTTAAGACTCTTTACTGTTGCAAAATAATATATCTCTTTTTTTTTTTTTAAAGATAAATTGAACCTAATTGGAAAAGGTGTTCATGTCTTTGCCTATTTTTAGTGTATATTTTAGAATAATTTAAGTAATAAACAGTTATTCTTTTAGTTTCTTGTTCTAATAATGTTCAATTTGCATTTAAGCATTTTATTGTACCTCCCATTGTCTAATCTACAAGAGTAGTAGGCAAAATATGATAACATTCAAAGCATTATATTCAAATGATAATCTATAAAATGTTTCTTGTTTCTGCCTTCCTTTCTTCCTCTCTACATATTTCACTCTTTCATTTTATCTTCAAATGTCTAATCTATTATGGGGTAGACAGAAGATTAACATATTCAGTGATTTATTTATATTTAAATGATGATAATTAGACATATTCTATTCTGTTGATAAAACTGATGGTGTTAGTCATAGTAGTAGTAATACTAAAAATAATAATAATAAAAAAGAAATAATAATAATAATATAACAACTATTAGCTTACTAACATACATAGAAACAACAAAGGAGTGAATGATACAATTAGTCAAACAACATAAAAACTGAAAAAATATTTAATCATGAAAGACGGTTATAAATACAAATGAGATTTACATTTAGTAGATTCTGTAGAAAACTAAAGCAGAACCCAAGAACCAAATGTTGCAGCAAAAAATATTAAAAAGAAAGCCAAATGTACTTGAACAGATAAAACAATGCTGTCAGGACAAACCTTTGCATGACCAATATCCAGAACGAGGCTAATAAAGCCAATGTCAATAAAGTTAGCACTCATCGATGGTTACAAGTATCTGGATGAAAGGCTGAAAAAGAAGGCGCAAGACCAGAGTCTTTTCCTTAGGAACTTTCAGCCAAATGGTTACAAGTATCTGGATTAAAGGCTGAAAAAGAAGGTGCAAGACCAGAGTCTTTTCCTTAGGAACTTTCAGGCAAATGGTTACAAGTATCTGGATTAAAGGCTGAAAAAGAAGGCGCAAGACCAGAGTCTTTTCCTTAGGAACATTCAGGCAAATGGTTACAAGTATCTGGATTAAAGGCTGAAAAAGAAGGCGCAAGACCAGAGTCTTTTCCTTAGCAAATATCATGCATAATAGTATGGATCCAAAATGCAGATTCTGTGACAAATATCAGGAAATCATAGGCTATCTAATCTCAGGATGTTCTGTACTTGTGGCAAATGAATATAAAAATTATCCGATAGAGTGGGGCAATATTTACACTGGACAATGTGCAAACACTTGTTAAAAATGTTAACAACACTGGTATGAACATCTCCAAGCACTGGTTACAGAAATAGATAACATCACAATTCTATGGAATTACACCATCTTTACAGACAAGAAGATTAAAGCAAATAGTCTGAACTTAATTGTTAAAAACCAAAAAGAAAAAACTTGCCTACTAATTGATATGGCTTGCCTAGCAGACTGTAATATAGCAACCAAGGAATTTGAAAAATTATCAAAGTATAAAGACCTGGAAATTGAAATAAAAATGTGGGAATTGAAAAAAAGACTAGTACCAGTCATAGTAGGTGCACTTGGAATGATAAAAAAGGAACACAACAACACATTAAAAAAATCCCTGAAAATCTCAGCTTAAGAGAAATACAAAAAATTGATAAGTACAGTCCACACGCTAAGAAGAACTTTGTCCATGTAATGCTAGTGATGTGATGGGAGTTAGAAAAACAAATCATGAAATGTAGCCGGAACAACACACTTCTACCAGTCTTAGGTCTTCCTGCATACTTGGTAGGTAGTACGACCATAGCAGAAATTGAAATATAATAATAATAATGATAATGATGATGATGATAATAATGATGTGATACATTATTATTTACCCTTATCAAATTAGGTGTTATGATGGGTATATTGGGCTTGATATATATGTATCCCAGCATCAGTTTGTTGGCATGCTATTTACTCACTCAATAATAATAATAATAATAATAATAATAATAATAATAATAATAATAATAATAATGTTTGAGTATTTCTGCCATATCTGGTTTGATGCTTTGGCTGTATATCTCAAGATTCTTGAAAAAATCCAAACTTATCTGTCCTGACCTGACATCTCAACTTCAGTCACTTTCCCACCACTGTGAAGTGGCATTCTTTTGTCTTTTATAGTCTAAATATTTTCATGGCAGTTGTTCTAATCAGCTCTCCTCTTCAACCATATAAATTTAAATATACTACTAGATTGGCAGTTAGGTCTCATAAATAAAACAAATAAAATTAGCATACAGGAGGCCTCAATTATATTTATAAGACACAGAGTGATTTTTTAAAACCATGTTTTTATGGTATTTCAATAGTAGAATTACAAGCAATGTTTTTAAATGATACATGTAAGAGCTGTGATATTTGAACCAATTCCTGACCACTGACAATCCCTTTTTCTTGACTTTCAATTTTAGGCTAAAATTGAAAAGTGAAGAAAATAGTGTTTATTTGTCTAATTTTTTGTAGCCAGAAATATTTTTGTTTGTCAGTAAAGATAATGACTAAAGACAGGATTGGTCGAGTAATGGTAAAGGGTATGGTTTGTGACAAAAAAAACCAAAAAAAAAACTATAACTTTACCTACAGATTCAGTTGTAGTCAATGTTAAAAAGACATCCATGAAGATTATTAAATTTTCTTTAACTATCACAGGAATTTAGAACATATTGAGATGGGGTAAAATGGTTAGTAAACTACTTTGGTTGAAGATTACTAGAGAAATTCAATCCTCCTCAGATGTTGTTGCCCTGTACTTGTGTGCCAAATTATGTTAAACATAGTAAATAACAATTATCACAGGAATTTGTGTCATAGTAAGTAATCAACAGAGTGGATAAAAGTTTTGATGTATTTGTTTAATAATTCCTACCCATTATATCATGACTTGCATAAACATTTAGCATACATATGTTGACTAATTCATATCTGTTGTCTAAATATTTAAAAATAAAAAAAAATAAAAAAAATTGCCTCTTTTTAAAAATGATTTATTATTTTACACTCTGCTTTGACTTGCATATAGGGGACCTAATTTTATTTCTTTTCATTTTATATGCCATGTTTTTTTTATGTGACATGTTCTTTCAGGATGTGTGTGTGATCAAGGTTTATCAAAACTTAGTAACTGTTGCCTCTGAAGAAGTTAGATCATTAGGTAATCTTATAATTTGCAATATGAGACATGGGGAATAATAATAATAACAGGTCTCTATCACTACCACCACCACCACCACCACCACCACCACCAGCAGCTAAAACAAATGAAAGAGATTGTCACTGAAATCTTTGTCATTAGCCATATAAATATATAGTATGACCACTTTTGTTTCTAATGACAGATTCTTTTATCTCCTCCTCCTCCCCCCCCGTCTCCACAGCATCCTGGTGAACCTCTTGAATGCCTTCCTCCTACTCTACCATCTTCCACATTGGCCAGGATTGACCTAGGTATGTGTTTCAACCCAATTAGTGAGCAGCTGGGAGATATTGAATGCAGAATGTAGGACACATCTGTTGTGGTTTGGATAGTTTGGCTAGGCCAAGTTGCCCAAGGAATTGTAGAAAACAAATGTGTGTGTGTATATATATATATATATATATATATATATATATATATATACATACACATATGTATGTAAAATTTCAGATAGAATATATCTTTAAAAGGACAATATGAATAAAGAGAAAAGGAAAACTTGTCTTAGGTGATGCATTTCTTCCTCTAAGTTGATAAAGTCCTTGCCTTGATAAAATCTCTCAGTGAACGAAATGCTTTGGCTAAGTTAAGTTTTCCTTCTCTCTCTTTCTATATCTATCTATATATATATATATATATATATATATATATATATATATATATATATAAGTGTGAACATAAACTAAATAACGAGATATTAGCAACTATATATGTATGTGATAACATACATATACAGATGACATATACAGATACATATACAGATGAGCAAATAAATATTTATTTAATTTAAGGTGTAAAAAAATAGTGCTCAATGTAGTTAAACAGAGCTATAAAGTATATATTAATATTTACACATACACCCAGGTTTGTAGTGCAAGTCAAAGTTTCATGGTTTCTCAATACAGTTATAGAGAGAGAGAAGGGGAGGGAGACAGACAGGTTAAGAGAGTTGATTGAGGATTGCTAAAGGTGAAATAGATGGAAAGAAAAGGAGACAGAATAAGGAAATAGGGAGAAATAGTATTAAGGGGTGAGTGAAAGAGGCAGAAAGAGAGAAAGAAAGGAGTTGGTCAAAAACTGCAAAAGCAGACAAAAGAGAAGAAATAGAAAAGAGAGAGAGAGAGAGAGAGAGATACAGAAAGAAAATAATGTGTAAGAGGAAGGAAAGGCAATATTGGGAGAGTTAAGGAGATGACAGTGTGTGTGTGTGCAGAGAAAGAAAAAAGAGAATATGGAGGACGAAGGAGAAAAGAATAAATAAAAAAAGTCAGGGTGTAATAAAGAGGGTAAATAAATGTGTGTGTGTGCATGTATGGAGATATATATATATATATATATATATATATATATATATATATATAGAGAGAGAGAGAGAGAGAGAGAGAGAGAGAAAAATAAAAACCTTCCTGGCGAGTGGACAGAGTGATTGCTGGAGTGTCCATCTACAAAATTCTAGATGCTGAAGGTAACACCAATCAGCTAAATGACAAACTATATACTTGTATTAATTCTATCTAGTGGTAATAATGTCAATAGAAAAAGATTAACATGAGTGCTACAAAATAAAGAAGTTTTTTATTTACTGTTCTTTTTCCAACACAAGAACTTACGAAAATATCTGATAAAAATTAATCGTTCATGTTTTGTTTTTTCTTTAAAGTCTCTGTTATAGAGAAATATTGGCAGCTTCATTAAAAGAATTATTACCAAGTTGAGAATTGTAATTTGATACTGTTCATTCAGCAGTCAAAAGAGTGGGATGCAATGAGACACAGTTGTATGGCGTGGGCTGCTGGTGAGACACAGTTGTATGGCGTGGGCTGCTGGTGAGACACAGTTGTATGGCGTGAGGGCTGCTGGTGAGACACAGTTGTATGGCGTGGGCTGCTGGTGAGACACAGTTGTATGGCGTGGGGGCTGCTGGTGAGACACAGTTATATGGCATGGGGGCTGCTGGTGAGACACAGTTTTGTTCATTTTGCTGGACAATTAAACTCTGTTCTGAAGTAGTTTGAAAAAATGTTCTCATTTATTAAATCTTCTGATGGAATCATGCACATCATGAGTGTTAGCTCCACAAATTTCTTACAAATCAGCCGCATGTTTATTTGTACACCTGATTGGTCAAAATATGTGGTTGGGTGTTTTATTTTATTAGTGCATAGGCATTTTTTTATATTAAGAATTGTGCCAAAGTTGATCCAATTTTTCTAGAACCTTCCTTGACAGGAAATTGCATAATTTCCTATATATATATATATATATATATATATATATATATATATATACACAGTGCTGTTCGATAAAAGTGACTCACATGATTTTTTTTTATCTCTTGTTTTTGGGGTCAAACTAATTTTTAATTTTACTAATATAAAGACCCCTTCCCGACTACCTAGTAAAAAAGTTTACTCACCCTAAAGTATTCTATTGATAATTATAATTTTGGATATAAATGAGATTTATGGAAAAATTCTATGCAAAAAAAGTGACTCACTTATTTCCTGCAACTAGTAATCAATAGAAACATAACCGAACAGCTTTAAATAAAGAATAATATAGGTATAATTGATTCATAAAAGGTAATATAGTTTGAAATATTTAATAACCTATGGGTCCTCCTTTATTTTGAATAACCTTTTCAACCCTTTTTGGCATTGACTTGATTAGGTTCTGGCAAATCTCATCTCCATGCATTGAATTCCATTTGGATATAACATTCATGCTCAAATCCTCTTTGTTGCTTAACTGTTTTCTCGAGAGCCTGTACTTTATAATGCTCCATAAGTTTTCTATGGGGTTGAGGTCAGGAGATTGGGGCGACCATATCATAAAACTCACCTGCTTCTCATCAAAGTATTCCTTCATCAATTTTGATTTATGACAGGGAGCATTATCCTGCATAAAAATGAGCTTGGTGTGGTCGATTTGTACCCTTTCAGCAGAAGGGAGCAGACAAGACTCTAAAATTCTCTGGTACTGCTCACTCCTGAGGGTCTTTTCAATAGGTACTACGAAACCAGTTCCATGAAAAGAAAAGCATCCCCAGGACACTATACTGAACGGATGCTTGACAGTACTTACTGCTAAATTCAAAGACCTTTCAAAGCTTCTCCTTCGGATTTTAGATAGCTTATCCTTTGAATTTAGCTCAACTTTCGTTTCACCGGAGAAGAGAACATTTAGTAAAAAACATCAGGTGAGTCACTTTTATTGAACAGCATTGTGTGTATATATATATATATATATATATATATATATAGTTGCCAAACAGGGCTAAAGAGCTCACTCTGCTCTGCTACTTAAGTCATAGCTGGGTGGGAAGATGGATTCACACCTTTCCCAATGTATATATATATATATATATATATATATATATATATATAGAGAGAGAGAGAGAGACAGACAGACAGACAGAAAGACAGAGATAGATATGTGTGGATATAAACCATATAATTAGTTATTAGTAACTGTATGTGAGTGTTAGCATGCATACACAGGCAAATAAATATAATATAAGTAAATATTTACTTAATTTAAGGTGTAAACTAAACATTGCTCAATGTAGTTAGAGAGAGCAAAGAAGTATATATTAATAAATATACATATACCCTACAAATGTAGGGATATATATCTCCCATTGGCTATAGAACTCTCTCGAATCTCCGGACCATTCATATATGTGTCTCTGTCTTCTTCCTTTATTGCTCTCCATCCTCCCAAGACTGTGGTATACTTGAAAGCATTTCTAACAATATAGACAAAGCTATCTCTCTTCATCCATTTCGTGTTTGGTGACTTTAACGCCCACCATGCCAAGTGGCTTAAAAATTCTATAACTGACCTTGCTGACATACAAACCCTTAACTTCTCAATTACTCAATCCCTCACAGAAGGGGTTGACTTTCTCCCCTGTTTTCCCAGCAACCATGATGGTAAGGCTTCCCTTCTCGATCCTGTTTCACCTCCATCCCCAAGTCTTGTACCATGCAGCTCTGTCCTCTTGGCAACTCTGATCATGCTGTAGTGTCTGTCAACATCTCCTTCTACTCCATCCCCAGCAAAGAAACTCCTACCAACAGAACATCTTTCTGATATCAAAGAGCTGACTGGGACTCATTCCATGATTTCCTTCATGATGTCCACTGGAATGAGGTCTTTAATCTCCTTGTTCAAGAATGCACTTCTGAGGTCTCCTCCTGAGTAAAAGTTGGAAGTGTGGCTGTTATCACAAAGTTTTGGCCATTGTACCCTCTGGCCTTCATTGGGAGTATATGGAGCTCGATAACCTACAGGAAATACTGAACAGAAACTTTTATTTAATCTATGGGAGTAGACTGTTCTCGTACCACTGCCCATGTCTAGGGATATATCATCTTCTTTTAAGTACTGCTCAGTTATTGCTCACCCATTTCCACTGAATCTAAGTACATGTGGCCTGGCCCCAGGATTGAACTCTCTATTGTCCAGTAGGACAATTCTGTGATAAACTTGGAGCCTTAAACCTAACATATTGCTGCTTAGTGCTGCTGCTGCTGCTACTAAGTTTGACTGCTGCTGCTTTTGCTGCTGTTGAAGATTTTCTGTCATTTGTCTTTCTTTATTTACAACTCTCATATTCCATTAGCAGCAGTCAAACATAGCAGCAACAGCACTAATCATCAAGCTGATTAGGTTTAAGGCTCCAAGTTTACCACAGAGAATTGCCCCATGGGACAATAGCCTAGCCTGGATTAAAGCATTGGTTTGTGAATTTGGTGAAGGTCAGAGGGTACAATGGTTGAAACATCATGATAGCAACAACAAAGATGAGGACAATAGCCAGAAGATAAATAGTATAAATACTTGTGCATGGGAAATATAATGTTTCTTTGGTCCAAAATCAAGTGTCAGAAAGTACCTGAGATATAAAATAAATAAGCAAAGCCTTGGCTCAAAATCAAGGATTTGTATGTTGATAAATTAATGATTTTTTGGCTCAATATCAAGGCTTCATGTATACATATGGCATATAATCAATGATGATTTCTTGGCCCCAAATCAAGAGTTAAACTGTATATGTGTCATGAATAATTCTTTGGCTCAAAATCAATAATCAAACCAATGATACATATTGTGAATTAAATATTCTTTGGGCTGGGCTCAAACATTAATCTGTACATGAGGCATATAATAACTGAATGATTGCTTAGTTCTAACTCAAAGACCAACCTGTACATAAAACATATAACTGACTGATTCTTTGGGTCAAAAAGCAAAGATCAATCTGCAGATGGGACATGTAATAAATGTTCAACTTATATACATGACATACAATAAATAAATGATTTCTTGGCCCCAAATTAAGGCTCAGTTGTATACAAATTCAACTTTACTATAATTATTTATTGTTTTCAGAAAGCGAAGGCCAGAATGGTTAGTGATCGGCCAGAGTAGCTCATGGGCATGGTATTCTGCCAATGATGGATTGCCTTTTTTTTGGGTTTTGGATATAAGTTCAAAATAGTGCAAATTCCAAAGTGTTGATATGCCTCTCACACCTGGGTAAGTGATTGGCTAAGATCACCTGCAGAGGGACACTGAACCAATGTGTGACATGCTTTCCTGTGACGTCATTCTTCCTTCTGCCTCTTAGAATCTAAGCTGCCACCACGCCCTCCTAATAAAATAAATGAGAAAAAGAAAAGTCCTTTTTGCTGTTACCATTTTATATAGTAACATGGGGACCCCAGGGTTTACACAAAATACAACAATATATATGTTAATTAATTTTCCTTAAAATCATTATAAGTGAATAGAGACAAGTGAATATTTAACATTTATTACTATATATACTATAGCCTCTGACCACTAAGTCCAGCGACTTGGTCGAGGATAGGTGAAGGTGGAAAACTGTCATCTCATAACCAGCTTCTTTGGGTAGTGGAGTTCAACAAATCAAGAAAGCAACCAATCTAGGGGAAGGAAAACTCTGATTTTAAATCACCGCTGCCTTGCAGTCATATCTAAACATGGATAAGGCTATGGAAGTAAATCCAGACAGAAAACCTAGAGCAGAGCCCTGAAGGTAGTTGGCTGTCTACACTGACAACTTTTTGGCATCTCCTACAGTCAAACAGGCCTAAAATATAATGCCCTAAAGGTACTGTACAGCTGAGAGCAGGTTGGGCATGTAGTCTGGGCAGCACACAGCCTCAATATACCATTGCCCAAACCTTCACTCAAGAGAAATCACTTTAATCTCACCATCAATGACTTGAATTTTGACCAAACAGGGTCTTGTGAAATAAATGCACACTTACCTACCTGTGTGTGTGTGTGTGTGTGTATATATATATATATATATATATATATATATATATATATAGATAAACCTAGTGAGCCAGACAAACCTACCCAGGTTTCACCTAAGCGGATCATCAAGAAAAGCTGGCTAAAGAGGCAAAAGAGAAACAGCATATTTATAGGCGATAATCAAAATCATACCATGTGACCAATGAAAAAGAAAAACAAGAAAAAACACAAGAACGCCGGGGGGGTGGGGTGTAAAGATTTATTCAACGACTAAAAGGGGAGGGGATAATTGAAAAACGAACAATAAAGGTGGAATGACAATACAAACGGGGAGATTAGACCTAATTCAATAACAAAGATTTTCTACATATGTTAAGAATCTCGGTTTTGGAGTTTAATAGATCGTTAGGTTGATTATATAAAGCTATGCCTAATTTCTCCTCTGTACATAGCTTACAAAATTTTTGGCCTGCTTTATATTTGGGGCATTTTTTTAATATTTTCCATTTAAGGATGGGGGTCTTTGTTGTTTTCTTGTCTAGTTTTCCATACATAGGTGGATAGCGTGGTACTATGTTTAGTTTTTCCGTTTTTAAAACTACTCCTGTGATTATAATATCTTTTTTTAAAAATATCTTGAGTAGCACCTATGTATACTTTAGGGTTTTATTTTCCATATCCTTATAAATTTTTGCCTGGTAAACCACGCATTCTTGTTGACATTTTACCTGTAAGGGGCGGATATTTTTGTTCCTACAATTACAACTAGGAAGGCTACTGCGTGGATTATCCCTAGTTTTTTCTTATTCAATCCACTAATTAAGGTCTCTACATTAGGTATGCAACAGTAACTAAGTTTTACATTATTTTTATTGAATATTTTATGCAACTCAGTTTTTTTTTGGAAATTTTGCTCTAATAAGTTAAAAAATATTTTGCCAATTTTTGATTTTACCACCAAATTAAAAGGAGGGTTAAACCACAAAATATTTCTCTGCCTATTTTTACGTTTATTCTGAGTTCTGTTATAACTGTTTATGCCAATATATTTCACTTTATCTTTAGGTCCACTCTTAGATAGGGCTTCCTCATAAATTGTTTTATTGGCCTCGAAAATGCCTTTATTAGAGGAATTGGTTAAAAGTCTATAGCTAATGTTTTTTGGGATATGTCTTATGATATGGGCTGGGTGATTGGATTTTACATTTAAATATTGGGGGACCTGGTTCTCTTTTTTATACAGAGATATAGTACCATTTTGTAAGTTTAATGTAATGTCTAAATAGTTGGTAATTTTCAGATTAGTTTCAATTTCAAGATTGTATCAGAATTTTCTAAAAAACCAGTGTAGTTTTTTACGGATAGTGTCACATTTTTGGGGGTTACTCTTATCCACTATAATTAATCCGTCATCGCGGTACAACCCATGGTTATTAAAATCTATATAGTTGTTAAGCCTATAGAGCAGCAGGCACCCTACTAACTCGCACACCTCTGCTCCATCATATGCTCCCATGGGGTTGTCAAAACTGTTAACATTGTCTTTTTTTATCCATATTACATTATTATGGGATAGTAGTGTTTTTTGGCAATGTCTAATCAGGTTTATTTTATCGTCTGAAATTTGGATATATTCTTTAGCTAAACAGAGGGCTTCATTAAGGGTTTTCTCTGAGATAGACGGGTAATATTCCTTAATATCGTACCTAATGAATGAGCACTTCTCATTTTTGTTATAATTTTCCAACCACTTGATACAATCATTAGTCGATTGCCATTGATTTATGTTAAGGAAAGTCCTCAAGGATTTGCATATATCCTGCAAATTTACCTTACTTATCCTACCTAATTCTGTTTTGGTAGGGTTTATGAGTCTATATTCAGGGTTATTAAGGAAATTACTTTTATGATCTTTTATAGTGATAAAGCAAGTCTTCAAGTTTATTTTCTCAACCCAATTACCTAATTCAAATTTATTAATTAAGATACTAGCCTCTTTGTTGATTTTAGTCTCTATGTCATCAGGGTCATATATATATATATATATATATATATATATATATATATGGAGAGAGAGAAAGTATTAGGCAATGTGGAAGAAATAGTCAGATATGAGAGAGAGGATGATTGATAAAGAAAAATAAAGGATAAATTGGTTATGGACTTTTGAGAAAGAAGGTAAAAAGAAAGAGAGAGTGAGAGAGAATGAGGGAAAGAGAGAGAATTTTTAGTAGTGGCATGATGTCAATGTCAGGTACCTGGCAACTTGCCAGTCTTTATATTGAAATATAAATATTTTTTTACCATTCAATAAATGCTCTCTCTCTCTTTCTCTCTCTCTCTCTCTCTTTGCATAAATTTTTAAGTGTAAATTATTTCAAAATGATCCTTCAAGATTTACATCCTCATATTGGTTATTCAATAACATTTGGTCTCATTTCATAGAAGTCATGGTTCAAGCAATCCAAGTATACATCAACTGATTGGTGAAAGCAAATGACTGTTCCTACTAAAGACATTAGATTTGTTGTGTTCCACTGGCTAAAAAGAGTTGGTTTAATTCCCTGGAACTTATGAGCTCAATCTCTGGATGAGGCAATGTGGGGTGGGGGAGATATCTATTTACTAGAGAAAGCAATAAATACAAAGCAAAATGTAATTACGAAGTTGGAAATTTCTAGGAAAGATGCTGTATGAGACAAAAATCAAAGAATGAGAATAATATACCCACCTTGGATGAATATTCAACATTCCTTGAAAGATACCAGATATGACAGACACCTGAGGAAGGCCTGAGGGTAAAGAGGCCGAAACATTGAGATAGAAAACAACCAAAATGAGGATGCAAGTTTGAAAGAATCATTGTTGAATAACAACGGTTCTCAAAAAGATAGAAAATGGAAATGTTCATTTTGTGGAAATTTAACTTACTGCCTTTTTTTTTTGTGAAAAAAATTCTTGAATGAATAAGCAACAATTTTTCAGAACTAAAATACTCACCCTCCGATGAGGTAGTTGGAGGCTTCACTCGTAAGAACTCTTCTTTGTCGTTAGAGCAAACACTTGCCATGACGACCCGATGGTTTTGCTTGTCAAGGTAGTACTTTACCTGCATCCAAAAATAAAACATTTTCATTAATTTCAACAGATACAATTTTATACTCAAGTTATGTTTTTAAATACAGAAAAAAAAAAGTCTTTTGATGTATAGTAAATTCCCCATTATACTGTATTTTTCATATTTGACCCTGAATTTCTGATGAATAATTTTAAAAAAAGCAGAACATATTCTTTTTCCTTAAAAATACAAACAGTAACTACATACCTATGATAATATATAAGGCAATCTACCATTAAATTTATCTAAGCAAAATAGTCAATGTACCATTATACTTAGCAACCCAAACTTCAATATTATGCCACATGAATGAATTATTTTCAAAGAAAAAACATGCTTGGCTTTTTTAGATAAATGTTCATGCTCAAATGTAAATATGTTTTAAGGCAAATATGTAAAGATACTCTTACAAAAAATGTCAGTATAATAAAAGTATCAAATAAAATAGTGGATAATCTTTCTGGCTTTTAAATTTTGAATAAAGGAAGAGGACACAAAAATAGTTATTCAGAAATCCAGAAGAATAAAAATATTCTCTGATGTTTTGAAATAATTTCAAATATAAAAGGCAACTTTTTATTAGACCAATGGGGATAAAAAAAAAAAAATTTCTTGATAATTGGGTTATTATGTATTTAAATAAAAAAAGGGATAAAGCAAAGATAATTTAAGCATATGTCCAGAAAATTAAAAAGAACTAGAAGCATTTTTGACAAATAAGCCATATATATATGTGTACATGGGTATATGTATGTGTGTATGTAGGTACACGCCTATGTGTATGTATATACGTGTATAAGTTATTGTGTATGTGTGTATTTGCATGTGTTTTGAACATAAAAATATAGGTCCTTGCTAGATTAGATAATCGTCGTATTTATTCTTTATATGTTTATATTTGATTTGTAACCTGTAGTCGATATTATTTTTGTCAAATTTTCTCAATTACACAGCGTCCCTTTCAATTTTAATTTCACCCGCCCCATCTTTCTCCCCCACCACTTCTTTCCTTACCTCTCCCTCCTTCTTATTCTGATCTTTAACATCAGATCGGTCCATGGTATGTGTATATCACCACGAAATGTATCTTTAATGTATTTGACATCTGACAACATTCATTTTCCCCCTTCCACTCACACCTAGTTTTAAAAAAACCCTCTCTGTTAAGTTTTAATCTCCCAAATTCTCTCGTATGTTACCCCTCTCTTTAGAACTAACATTCGTCCCACACTCTCATACTTACACTCTCTCTAAATTCTATTTTCATTTCCGGAGTTGTTATTTTTCATTTTCTTTTTGAATTTGTAGGTCTGATGAATTGGATCATATTTACGATTCCAATGGAATAAATTATGACCATGGAATATTAGTGTTTAAGCCTTTTTATTATATATATATATATATATATATATATATATATATATATATATATATATATTCCAAGAAATGGTAGATTTGTTTTAAGTTGATTGTAATGCAAAATTGTTCTGTTTGCAACATGTTTTCTTATGTACTCATTATGTATGTATGTGTTTCAGAGTTACTTTCCTATATTAACTTAGTTATCAGCTCAACCAAGAAGCCCATCTCACAAAATTCTTTTTGCTCAGGAAAGTGGGTCAAGTTGTAAGTATCCCCAGGATTATATATATATATATATATATATATATATGTATATGTATATATTATGAGGTGCTGAAAAGTTCTCAGTCCAATCTAGAAGAATAACAAAGAAACATATATGGTATTTCACATAGTCACCCTGCAACTAAGGTACATCATTTCAAATTTCTTTAACATTTAGAAATAAAAGTCAAATGTTTATATAAAAGTGATCACTGAAGTCATTACTTAGAGGCGACAGGCTGTTTCATGATAGACGTAATCGTCAGGCCATCAGTGTTGTTTTTTTCCCTCAGCTATTTATATGTACAGGTCAGTAGTGCATTGTGGGTAGTCTATTTTGGTGGTTATTTTGCTGGTAGTTGCTCATTTGTTTATTTATTTATTTACTTATTTATTTCGGTTAGATTATTTTGCTTGTTTTTGTTTATTTTTATTTTTTATTTTTATTTTTTATTTTTATTTCTTATCTTATATATTTATTTATTTTTATTTTAATGGGTGTTTTATTAATGTAGTAAAAATTTGTTTGTATTGCTTATTCAATAGTTTTGTTAGAATAGACGAAATAGAATAAATAAATAAAAAATAAAAAACAAAATCAATGAACCCAAATAAATAAAGTAAATAATAAACAAATTAACAAACCATTATGACCAAAATATTAGTTAGACTATAAAAATCAAACCAAAAATAGGACAAAAAACATAGCTATAACTGTTATATAATGATAAAAAAAAGATTTAAAAAAAAAAATACTACATTACTTAAAAATTGAAAACCGAAAAGAGTAAATAAAAATATACAGTATAATAAATAAATAATAAAAGACAAGTAAAATAAATTAATCTAAATTAATCCAAATAAATAAACTAACAAACTAATCCCGATAAATTGTTAGAAAAAACAAGATAATCAATCCAAATAAATAAATGAAAAACTGATCCCGCCAAAATAATAATTAGAATAATAATAATCAATAATAATAATCAACCCCAAAATTGAATAAATAGCTTTAATTATCTTCCCAAACCAAAACAAAACTATTAAATAAGCAATACAAAGAAATTTTTGCTACATTAATAAAACACTGGTTAAAATAAAAATAAATAAATAAATATATAAGATAAGAAATAAAAATAAAAAATAAAAAATAAAAATAAATAAAAACAAGCAAAATAATCTAACCAAAATAAATAAATAAATAAACAAACAAATAAGTGACTTCTGGCAAAATAACTGCCAAAATAGACTACCCACAATGCACCACTGACCACCACTATATATATATATATATATATATATATATATATATATATACACACACACACTTTATTACAGGATATTACATTGAAACCTGTAAGAATAATGCTATATAAATGCACTCATGTTTCAATATGTATCAATACACATTGAAACATGAGTGCATTTATGTAGGAGTGTTCCTACATGTTTGAATGTAATATCATGTAATAAAGAATATTGCTCTACTATTGGATTGTATTGAGCCCTATTTTAAATTAACGTCATGAACATTTGAATTTATATTCGATTTGTTCTCATTTCATCCGTATATATATATATATATATATATATATATATATATATATATATATATATGTGTGTGTGTGTGTGTGTGCGTGTGAGTGTTTCAAGATAAAATATATTGATTAATATATACCAAATCATTATGGAAGATTTCTTTAGCAAAGTAATTGACTGGTTGCCAAAGGGATATAAATGTCTTGAGCAGAAATCATCAAACTTTTTGGACCATTTACTCCTTCACTGAATCCTTGATCTTTCAGTGACTCCCAGGATTTGAGAATAAATAAGTAATAATTTGGTAGACATGCAGTTTCCATATGCATTAATGACCAAAACTGTAAATCAAATTCTGCAAGACTGTTGTTCTGTATCCCTTCCTCTTGTAAATAACAACCTTGAAATGAAGTGGGGCAAGAAATGGGAAAAGAAAAATCCTTTAGTGTCATTGTGAAAATCATGCGGAGTACACAAAAAATTGTTAATTAATAGAATTCAATATTAAATGTTCAACTGAAGTGAAATACATGGAAAGTGGGAGAAAAGGTTAAAGGAAGAGTTGTATGAGGAAATAATTCTTTTTGAGAGAAAGATAAAATATTAATAAATTTAATCACTTTAATTGCAAGAGTAATAATATTACTTTAGTTATCAATTCAACACTTATGGAATTTTCATGGGTCAAGTTTTGACATCACCAATTTTATTGGTTTCCTTTTTAATTCCCCATCCGCCCAAGGCATTTATCAGCCCCCTTGATAATCCCACTGACCATCAAAAGTTGATATGGACAACTTATCAATTGATCTAGAAGATGAAAGAAAATTTTGATTGAATTAATATTTTAAAAAAAAACAAGGTAATTTTTTTAAGATAAAAAATAAATAAAATGGACTGGCTGTATTTTCTCTTTTTTTTTTAAAAATAAATCTTGAAATAAAATGACTAATTTTAATGGAAATTGAACAGTATACTTTATGATGAAGTCAGATATAGTAGAGTCATTGTTGCCACTTAGTTATCATTTCAAGATTTTATCAATGCAAGATTTTAAAGGAAAAGTTTAAGATTGTGAACTTCTCTAAGGAAAAGAAAAAAGATAGCAGTTGAGAATAGCTTGTTCATGCTTTATTGAATTGAAATATGGTCTTGATGTGTTTGTGTCGATAAAGAAGAAACAAGAAGATGAAGAAGAAAAGGTTGAGAAAATGCTGGAGAGGAAGAGAAAAGAAAGTAAAAGAGAAAGAGATAGAAAACTGGTAGATGGAAAAGAGAGGAAAGAAAGAGAAAGAGAAATGAGAATAGAAAGACAAAGAAAGAAAGAAAGAAAGAAAGAAAGAAAGAAAAGAGAATATATGTAAAAGAGAGAGGAAAATAGAAAAGAAAACAGTAGTAGAAAGACAAGCAATAAAAAGGGAGAAAGAGGGGAATGAAAAGAGTCTGGGTAATTGAAAGAAAGAAAAAAGAGAAAAAGCAGAAAAGGAAAGAGAGGTGGGGAAATTTAAGAAGTAAAAAGGAAGATAGTATTTAAAATAAAAAACAAAGAAAATGAAAAAGAAAAAAGAAAGGAGAAGAAAGAAAAAATGAAATATAAAAGAAAGTAACTTTCTGGACAGACTTTTGATCAACATCTTTATTAGTTAGGACATTCATATCCTACAGGAGTATTGAAGGAAAGTGAGGAGAAAAGATTAAATTGCAAGAACACAAAACACATGGTTATTAGCAAAAAGATGAGCCCAAAATACAAATTACAAATTGGAGATACCAAAATCAAACAAGTACAAAAATTTAAATATCAGAGAAAATGTTTTAGTAGAGGATGGAAGTGTGACACTGAAATCCAAAGTTGCATTGGGATAGCCAAAGTTGCATTCCAAAAGCTAAGTAGAGTATTAAGAGACAGAAAAACTTTGTAAGAAACAAAGAAAAGAGAACTGAACTGTTATGTGATATCTGTTCTCCTATATGGCAATGAATCTTTTCAAAGATGAAGAAGAGGCTTGAAGAAACAGAAATATGTTTCTACAGAAGGATGCTGAGAATACCAGGGACTGAATATCTGAGTAACAATGAAGTTTTAAAGAAAATGGAAACAAAAAGGAAACTTATACTTAACATCAGGAAGAGCAGTTAAAGTTTCTAGGGCACATAATGAGGAAAGATGGATTGAAAATCTGACACTCATGGGATAGATTGAAGGCAAGAGAGACACAGGAAAACTAAACATAATATACATAGTGAGCTTGAATAAATGCATGGTGGAACAAATTTTAGGAGGAATAACAAAAAAAAAAATATTAAGAGCTCTGATCTCCTACATCCTGAAGGGACATGGCACACAAAGAAGAACAAGGCAACTTCTGTTTAGTAAGCATATCTCCCTGGTCACTTGTATCAGACTAAGAGAAGGTTTGTAAATATCAAAGTACCTCCTGTAGAGTCGTATTAACATGAAAATTGCCTAGACGATTGTTAGTTTAGGTATAAAGTATTTGATAAATGTGGCCCTATACCAGACCAATTTACTAGTGTTATGAGGTCATTCTGCACTGGGTTCCTCATTAAAAGTTGAATCTTAACCCTTCATCTATTTAGCTTCATGAACAATATAAATGATGAAAGATCTTGCAAAATGTGAAGGTCCAGGATTTTGATGTAAAATTTTGTATTTTCTTCCTTTTGCCTTTTCAATTGGTTTAGAAGACCAAATTTATCCTTCAAATAATACTTTTCATTTATCATTGAAGGATTTAAAGAATCATTTCTGTCAGTTTTGTTGTCATCATTCATATCATCATTCAATTCTGAATAAGTAATGCTGACATTATCACTTTCATTATCAGCTTCAGAAAAAGAAATGGTTCTTATTTAGAATAGATGATATCTTTTATTTAATTGAAAAATTTCAACCATGGGTCCAATGAATCCACTTGGTGATAAGAGAAGTCACCCCCCAAAATTGGATGTTTTTCTTCTAAATTTATTTCCTTTATATAGATGATAGAAAATGAAGAAGAAAATAAAAGTCACAAAAAAATAATTCAGATAGAATAACTATAGAGGTGAAAAAATTAGTTTTGAAAAAAATTATGGATCCATTTGACTCATTGTTAGACTGAGGATTTTAATAAATATATGTGCATATATCAAGGCAAAAGAAAGACTGAAGGAAAAAAAAAGTAAAAACACCCAAAAATACAATGAAAACAGTGGGAAAATTCACCTGTAATGCTTCACACGAAAACTTTTGGTTGCTGATGAAAGTATCTTCAAACAGATTGAACCTGTCAGACTCTACATAAGGGAAATCTATTTTGTTTTCAGGTAACACAGAATAGCTAAAAAAGTAAATATTGACAAAGACACAATCTTTCTACCTATTGATATCTATCTATCTATCTATCTATCTGGGCATGTATCTTCTATTTTCAACCTACATATATTAATACAAATTTAATTAAAGACCAAAGACAATTTTTTAAAATTCTTTTTTTAAACTCTCTCTGTTTATCTAATCTATGTATGAATTAAATTAATATAAATATTTTCTCAATGTTTATTTCTTATTTATTTATTTATTTTTAATCATTTCACCCCCAAGCAAGGCAATAAAGCCACTAAGATGGTTTGGTCCGTGCTTCTCTAACTACTACATGGCCCAAGTAGAATACTAAATAAATTAAATAAATTAATTAAATTAAATAAGTTACTAAACCCAAAATGGGTGTGCACTATGTTGATGATATTTTTTTTTTATTTTAGCTGAAAGCAAATAAAAAATTGATAATCTCAAAACCACATTTGAAAAAAACTCTGTCCTTAACTTTACCTGTGAACTTAGTCAAAAAAAAAAAGAACTTCCATTCTTAGATGTTCTCGTAGAATTTAGTAGTAACACATTCACTACTTTGTTATACAAATATCCACTAGTAGAAACTCTTGCCACCTTAATTTTCCTGTCATATTCAATGAAATATTTTTGAAAGAAAGATTTCTACACACACACACACACACACATACACACACATGCACGCATGCAGGCTTGCACACACACACATATATACACAGATATCTATCAAATATTTATTTTTGAATATAGTTTCCTTTCTTGCCACAGCAGTGTATTAAGTGATGAACAATTATCTACCATTATTCTTGTAAAAATTTCAGGTCCAAATTCAGTACCTAACTCTATGGTAGTTACTGATGCATCTTCATGTAAAAAACATGAAAAAAGACAGGTAATTAGTTTTTGTTATGGCTGACTAGGGGTAGGAAGGTGCTAATAATTTTCAGTTTTTACTACCCGAGTAGAAAAGGTATAGGAGAGTGGTTTAAATAACTGCTCAATCCTCCAATCTCTTCTCTGTCAGCTGTTACAGCACATCAGTGACATGTCCTTTTATTAAGATATCTGCTAACAGAACAAAGCACTGTTTTAAATAGATTCATGTTTTTCTTAAAGTCATCAGTATAAAGTCAATATTAACAAACCCAGTTAGAATCTGAACTAAGTTTACTGATTTTGTTTTCAGTCCCAGTAAGCATCATGCCACCCCACACTGCTTATATGTAATTAATTCTTATCTACTTATATCCAAACTCACACATAAAAACTTTTTTATTCATTCTATTGTCTTGGATGTGAAGCTAGCATAACAGTTGTTGGTGTTGGAAGTGGAACTGGTGAACTGAGTTCAAATTCCAGCCTAGTCTGTTGTATTCATTTTCACACTGATACCCTTGGGAAATTCATAAATCCATCTCTTCTTACCCCAGCTATGGATTAAATGGCAAGGCAGACAGGGCTCCTTAGATTTGGGTGGTAGCCACTCTATGGGATAGAATACTTTGAATTAAAAATCATAAAGAATGCAGTAGAAAACTATTCTACTGTATTTCCCAAGATATCATAGCAATTTACAGATATTAAAGAAAAGGTGGCTGTGAATAGGCATGATCATCTATGTCCTGATGCGACATAGCATTTAAAAAGAATGCTTGTTTCCATCACAGACATGTGTTATCTTGTGCCTATGTTTTTAAAATTTTAGCATTTCTTTCTTGATCAGTGGCTCCTATATATTATTGATATCTATGCTTAGCCTGCTGATCACAACATTTGAGTAGAGTGTGCATGCTGATTCTTTCATCTCTCAAATTTCTCATGCTGCTTTCTATCATATTTTGACTTTATCCTATACAAGATAGTAAGTTTAACTCTCTCCACATCAGTTCACCAACCTCTGAGAGATAAAGCAATGAAAGTAATGGATGACAATAGATTTAGTCTGAACAAAGTAATACAATGAATAGAATGCCTTCTCTAAAAATATTCAGACAAAAGATATTTTTATTTGTTGATACAGTAAAGAGAATATGCAATATCATATTATACTTATTAACATGAAATACAAAATTGATAAGCCAATTTTAAGTCCTGATTAAGACAGAACATATTTATTTCATACTATTATTCATGATTTGATGTACTTTTTTTCTATCACCAAATATTTTATCACTGGTTTACCAAGATGGGTGATAGAGAAGACTATAGTCAAGTTAGGGACTCTCCCTTCTCCTGGTACCATGTTATGTCATTTTATTTAGAAAGGAAACAGGTGTTACCTTATAACTCCTTTTGTCCTTGACATAGCAGGACACTTTGATGACTGACCAACCAAAATGTCTATAAAAGAGCTCAGAATTGATGTAAGTTTTATATTCAATTCTAATGTAAAATGTAAAGTAACAGATGTCTTTTAGTTGTTACTTTGTTGACTATGTGATTATTTTTAGGTCAAAGGAAACTTTTGGTCTTCCTTGACAGATGTGAGAATTGAATTTTCAATGATAAGATGGTGGGTAGAAGCAGTGAGTGTTAGTTCAAAATTGACTCCCAAATTAAACTTCATGTTAACTGTTTTTATAAGTGAACTATGAATTTTGTTTGAGTAATTGTAGGGATGTTCTCTGCAGATTTGGATCACTGCTCTTTGTTCCTCCATGGAGCGGCCATGTTTACACTGTAATAGTAGCAAGAAAACAGGTGCAATCAAGCTCAAACTTTGATCATGTGACCATACATACATGAGCAGAAGGCAGTGTGATAAACCTAAAAATGCAGATAATTTTTTGTTCGCAGCATGCAGCATTGATTCCTATGTCCAAGCACATATCTATAGATGCTAGATCTCCAATATTTAGAACTCCTCTATAAATAAGACAAATTTTAATTGTATATATATATATATATATATATATTGATAGATAGATAGATATATATGTGTGTGTGTGTATTTAGGCAGCATTTTTTCATTCATACATGTTTCATTAAATAATATAGACAAAGATGACAATTACAGTACAATATATTAAACAATACACGGACAAGAAAGTGATGATAGTCTGTTTCTGTTTACATGGATGATTTCCAAGCAACGATAAACACCTAAGATACGTTGATGATATTCTTATGTTAGTTAAAAATACAGATGAAATACCTCAACTTCAAAAACGTTTCCAAAATAATTCTGTCCTTAAATTCACGTATGAACTCAATACTACTAATAAAATTCCTATCCTTGACATATTGATAAACATGAATAATAACAAATTTACTATTTTGCCATACAAAAAACCTACAAGCATAAATTCATGTACACTTAACTACAAGAGCAAATGCCCATATTACTACAAAATAGCAATTATAAAAAATCTAATACACAGTACAGAAACTAATTCATCCACAAAACAGATTTTTTACAGTGAACTAAAGAATATAAAACAAACACTTATTAATAATAGCTTTCCAAACTATACAGTTAAATAAATAAGATGCTTTCTTAGAAATCTCAATACTAAGCAAATAGTACATAATACTGCTTCAACTAATCTCAAACATATTAATCTCCTATATCATAATCAAGTGCATACTAATTATAAACAAGATGAAAATATACTAAAAAATTAGTAAATACTAATATATCTACAACAGATCCTAGGAAAAAAAAATTAGGTTAATCATAAACTACACTAAATCTAGTATATCCAACTCAATTATTCGCAATGATTCTTCTCCCTCAGTTAGCGATTTGCAAAAAACTAACATAATTTACAAATTCAAGTGCCCTTTAGGAGATTGTATCTCCAACGAATTAAATAATATTTATGTTGGTCACACCACAAACTCGCTTTCACAACGCTTGACACATTTGAATGAAAACTCTAACATTTTTAGGCATTTAAAACAACATGCCTGGCCGCATACACAATTCCATAAAATCCTTGTTGAAAACACAATTATACTTAAACATGAAAACAATAAACAAAAACTAAAAATTCTTGAAGCTATATACATAAATCAGTTGAAACCTAACCTGAACAAAATAAACTATGAAACCTCCACAAATATTCTTAAATGTCTATAATTGGTAACAGAAGCCATTGGTTTATACCAACAGCTTCCCATACCTAATACTTCTCGAATTCACTCTCGCGTGGTCATGTGTGACGTCATGAGCTGTGGTGTGATTTTCGCTTCCAGTGTCCGCTTCTTATATGCACGTTTATCATTGCTTGGAAATCATCTATGTAAACAGACTATCATCACTTTCTTGTCTGTGTATTGCTTAATATATTGTACTGTAATTGTCATCTTTGATAATGGCTTATGTAAGCTAAAAGTTTAGACTGGATTAAAAAATATGTATCAATATTGTGATTTTCTTTCTTTGTTTAATGATAATGTTATTAAGCTTATCAGACATTATGAAAAGAATTTACATAAAATAAACAGACAACACTTGTTGATATTATTTAATGAAACATTATGAATATCTATATGTATATATATAGGAATTAAATAAATAAATATACATACAAGCAGCTATATATGCATGTGATCATGTGCATATATAAATTTGCAAATAAATATTTTATTTAATTATTGATGTTGAGTGCTCAATGTGGTTCTTGTAATGGTGATGAACTGTTCATCATAAACAGTTCATCATCATCATAAGTACCTGAAGATTGTATTGAACATGAAACTGAGTTGTGCTTTCAACATAATGTAATATGTGTCCTCTGACACATATTTTCTGTGAAAATTTCTCGGACATTCAGGCTGGTAAATGTTGTTAATACTGTTTATTATAAAGAAAGCATTTACTTAAATATTTGTATCTGTAAAAATAACATATAAACAGAAGATAACTTAAAGTAAGGTAATATATATATATATATATATATATATATATGAAGGACAATATGAATTAAGACAAAAGGAAATGCGTCAGCTAAGATAAGTTTTCCTTTTGTCATTATTTTTATTCTTATATATATATATATATATATATATATATATATATAAGAATAAAAATAATGACATATATATAAAAATAATGACATATATATATATATATATATAAGAATAAAAATAATGACATATATATATATATATAAGAATTAAAATAATGACAAAAGGAAAGCTTATCTGACACATTTTGTCTTAATTCATATTGTCCTTTTATAGATATATTGTAGTTATATCTGAATTTTTTTTTTAATTATATTTATATATATATACAAGGTCTGATCAAAAAGTATCAGGGATAGTGCTATGAAAAGTAAACTAGAACACATATCTATTTAGGATTTAATCTCCTTTCAAGTAGTCCCTCCTTCTGAAGCCACATGTTTTATCCAGTGTCATTTGATGGAAGCATTCCTGGAACTCGTCTTTTGGGATAACAAGCAGGTGGCCTGTTGAATTTTCTTGGGTTTCCTTGACATCTTGAAATCTTGTTCCTTTAATGTGGGATTTGAGTTTTGGAAAGAGGAAAAGGTCACAAAAGGCAAATATGGTGATTGTCAGACTTAAGGAATATTGTGCTTGGACAAAACCCACTGTACAAGCAATGTTTACTGATGGAATCTCTGTGGTGAGATGACCACACTCTACACACTTTCTTTCTAAGCACTGCTATAAACAATGAAAGTGAGCAACAATGTTAAAACTTGGTATGTATGTGCAACAGAGATCAAGGTTAATCTGTGTCAAGTGTCTTCACTCAGTGTACTTCAGCTCTGTTACCAGAGCAACAATTCTGAGACTTTTTGATCAGACTTTGTATATAATGTCCAAACAAGTTTTTTTTAAGTTAAACCAACAAGGTCTGTCTGTTTTTTATTTTATATTTTTCCAATTTTTGAATAGGATGTACATAATGATCAAAACTCTGGATAAACTGTCCAAAGTTCTTGAGTTATTGTCGTTTTTCTTGCAGTGAGTGTTATATAGTATTTTGCTTTTATCTACTAACACATATCTTATATTGATAGAGAGAAATGTAAAATTCTACAAGTCATAAAAGAAGCACCCTAGTTTAATTAAAATATATTTCAACACAGGAGACAGTATCTTGAAGTGTATCATATTTAATATATGTACAAAATAATAATAATACATTTTCGGTTGAATCAAAGATTTGACAAATTATATCTTCATGTTGCATCATTAATTTAATACAACCTGTTGTTCAAATGTTGCTGAATTTTTTATTCTTTATTTTCATTTATATCGTACAGCACTTTTGGTCTTTCACAAAGCACTATCAATTGACACCTCCAAAATCTTGGACTTGTGTGAACAGATGCTGTCGAGAAGTTCCTCATGAACTGGCCAATCAACAAAGTGTGAACATTTGAAAACAACTGCTAGCAAATCCCCAAGATACTGATTTTTTGTACACTGAATTGTAATTGGGGATGAAACATGATTCTATTTTCGAAATCCTAATAAGAGCTCGAGCCAGGCTTCAGAACTGGTTTTTAGACAAGGGCTGTTTGAACAGAAGATCACGTGTAGTTGCTGAAATTTTAAGAGGGTGTTTCACTTTGAGCTTGTCCCAAATGGTCATGCTGTGAATGATGACTTTTATGCTTGAAAACTGCTGTTAGTATATGATGCTTTGAAAGCCTGCTACCCAGCATTGGTCAATTGAAGATGCGCATTCCTACAGCATGGTAATACTCCAGCAGACACCAATAATGTGACCAAACTTGTAACTTGAGAAACTTGAGTGGCTGGAAGTGCTGCCTCAACCTGCCTACAATCCAGATATTGCATCATCAGATTACCATGTTTCCAGAGCTATGGATCATTTCCTGTGTGGACGGAGTTTCAACAATGTGGATGAGGTTGACAATAGCTGCAGGGAATTTATTTGCCACTAATCCAGCCAAATGGCTTAAGTGTGGGATTGAGCTTCTGGCACCGTAATGACCATGGAAAATTGAATATGACAGGGTATATTTTGATGAATAAATACATTTTGTATGTAATGTATTTGAACTAATAATTAAACCCTGAAATAGGGAGATGCTTTTGAGTCAACCTAGTATATATATATATATATATATATATATATATATATACACACACACACACAAACACTTATATATATATATGTATGTATATATATATATATACATACATCAACATATATAGGTAGTTCTTCTCATTCTCTATGGAACATTGATTGGGCTCCTTTTGATGCTGCATTCAAGCAAAAGCTGACCAAACACAGAAGAGATTGAATCCATTCAGGTGCACAAATAGTAGGAGTTTCAGTGGGAATTTGGAGTCACAAACAGTCCCCAGCTGTATGTATACATACTTTGAGGATAGTGCGATTTAGTTTGAATTCAGAGTTTCCTTTTTCTAGACTGGTTGCAACTCAAAGCTATAGGACCCTGTCTGTCTTGCTGTCTTAGCTAGGGAGGAGAAGAGATGGATTCATACCTTTCCCAAGGTTAATAGCAGGTTAGAAAATGTAATAAACTTGACTGGAATTCAAACACCTGCTCTCCAGTTCCTCAATCCCATTACTTCACCATGCTTCCACACAAATTGCTGACACAACCTGAGGAGTGGATGGATGGGTCTGTCTATGAAACTCTGGAGTTGGGATGCTGAAGGTAACATCAATCAGCTAAGTGACAAATCTTTTACTTGTATTAATTATATATATATATATATATATATATATATATATATATATATATATATACGTATAACGTCAAAAAACGACATTATTACGTCATTATTTTTGCACCAACCTAATATATATATATATTTATGAATAAAAATGACAATAGGAAAACTGGTAATCAATTACCAGTTTTCCTATTGTCATTTTTATTCATAAATATTGTCTCTCTACTGATTAATTCGGAGAAATTTTCATATATATATATATACACATAATTCATTCTTTACAATCTAGCTTTGTACAACCATTTTACACAAGATGTCACTGGATTAATTGGAATCCCAGCACTTCAAAATGTGAACCTATGAACAAGAAGGATTAATGTAAAAATTAAAACTGAACATACTTTCTACATTGTCTTTCATTAAACTTGTGTTAATGAAACCTTGCTGTTTTAATTCACAATACAAGGTCTGTCCAGAAAATTTGCTGCCATTTCATTTTTATGAAAAAAATAGCCTCATTTAAAGCAATGATGCCTTAGAGTACCTTCTAGGAGACATTACAAATTTATTCCAGTGTCCTTTACAAATTTCAAAACCGTTTGCCAAATCCTCTTTGCGGGTCTGTCATCAGTTGACTTGTTTCAGGGTTTTAGCGATGAGATCAGCTTTGTGATATTTTGTCAAAAAATCATGAATAAGGTATGAAAAATCTACTCACTAGATCATTGTGAATGTGACAAATCATACAGTTCACAAACACTCATTCATGAGTAACTGTATAGGAGAGTGTCTGTCCACATATGTACAGTAAGGTTACTTTTTTTTGGCTGTCAAGTAATACAAAAAGATCTAGAACAATGGCTGTTCAAGACAACTTTAATTTTGCAATTCAATAAGAAAAACTGAATCATTTCAAAAATACCATCACCTTTTAACTTGTGAAGAAAACCAGTATGCCAAACCCTGCCAAAGGCCTTTGAGACATCCAAAACAACAGCCTGAGTTTCACCATTCTTATATTAAAGCTTTATAGACTCTTTCAGCAATAACTATTAACATATCAGCAGTTGACCTAGAGAAGCAAAAGCCATATTACTTATCTGAAAGAAGACCCTTAACCAATTCAGAGTTGATTAGAGCCACTAGTACTTTGCCAAAAAGAGGTAGATGGCTAATAGGCTGATAGTTAGAAGGATCAGATGGTTCATCTGAGTTCTTAAAGGCAGAAGAAGATTTCCAACATCCTGGAAAGTGAGAAGTTACAAGGCAATTATTGTACAGTTTAGAGAGAACAGGAACATTTCTTAAAGACTATTACAGGGATACAAGTTCATATGACTTGTGGGGGTCCAGTTTAGAGATGAGAGCAGAAACCATGGACAAAGTTATATCCATATTGCTCAACAGACTCAGTGCTAAGTGGAAAGTTAGGCAAAGATACTCCAGATGAGTCAAGAATAGAATTTGAGGAGAATTTATGAGCAAAACATTCTGCTTCATCAATAGAAGAAGGTAACACCTCAAACTGAGTGAAGAGAGGAGGGATATAAGACTTATTCTTACACTATTACAGTGCCACCAGTAGTCACGAGAGGCAAACTTGTTAGATATTATGAGGCGTCTCATTCTATCCGCAAGCAAAGTATTAGCCTCTTTGAGTAGACTTCTGTTGTGATTGGAACTATCATTCTGAAACACTCAGTAGAAGCGATTCCTGTGAGCTATAGCAACAGAACAGTAATTCTGTGAAGGAACAAAAGCATTGATGCTGGTTTTAACTGATGAAAAAACCTTTTTGGAATAATTCTCAATAGAAAGGTTAAGAATCTCGATCCAATGGGCATTTCAAAGAAAGTCACAAAATGAATCCCAATTGGTATGCTGGTAGCAGAAAGAAGTCTTGTGAATACGAGGATCCCTTTCTAATAGATGATGCAAAAGAAATACTAACAGAAACTACTGTGTGATCCTAATTGTTATGATGCTCGACAAGAGCTAAGATAGGAAGTAAGGAACTACTCGAGTAAGAAGTCTGTTTATCAGATTTATTAGAGAAACTAGTAGGGAAATCTACTATTTGAGTAAGAGAACGAGAAAGGGAAAAATTGAAAGTCTGAATACAGACAAAATCAGTAACATTAGAATGCTTAAGTCATTTGATGTGATGAGTATTAAAATCGCCAAACATAAAAATGTTTATTTATTAAAGACATTTTTATGTTTAACGTTCTTTTTATAGATACAAGTATTTAAGTAAATGCTCTGTTTATAATAAAAATGTCTTTAATAAATAAATTGTCGGACTTTGTCCATTTCGTAATATATGACGTCATTTGTTTACATTCAATACACCAATGAGCAGTTATGAATGTATGAGATTCATGGAAGATTGAAGTTTATAAACAGTAAATTCGACCTTGCCTACCGAACGATCCTTGGTGGCCGAGCAGTCAAGGCACGTCAGCATAAATGACGGTTCTGTATAGGATGCAGGTTTGAATCCTGTCCAAGGACGAATATTTTCTATGAAAATTTCTCGGACATTCAGGCCGGTAAATGTTATTTAATACTGTTTATTATAAACAGAGCATTTACTTAAATACTTGTATCTATAAAAAGAACGTTAAACATTAAAATGTCTTTAATAAATAAATTGTCGGACTTTGTCCATTTCGTAATATATAAAAATGTTTGTAGACAGATGTAGAGACAGAGAAAGAGACATTTCTATATTCTCTGAAATTTTGTCCAATATATTACAGTCCTGAGAAGGAGTGCAGTAATAGAAAAAGCGATAGCTGACAGAGTGCAATAACAAAAGTCGAAAGTACATGAAAGTATCATCAGGGGACTCAAGAGACAATTCTTTTGCCATTGGAAGATTTTCTCAAGATACAAATACTGAGGCCATGCATATATATGATAGAGCTTTTTCCAAAAAAGGAAGATAGCTCATTTGTAGCAATAGAATAATTTGAATTAATTTTGAAAAGAGCAAAGGTATCTAGAAAGTATTTCAAGAGAAAAGATTCTACACTACATAAATTGGAACATATTCCATGAATATTGGAAAAAGGAAGGTGGGGATAAGTAATTTTTGTTTACTTTTTTCAATGTTTCTATCATGAAAAGATTTTGTTAAGAAGAAAAAGGCCAAAATAGTTCAATGGTAATACAAACTGGCAAAAGTTGTCTAAAACTAAAGCATAATGTTGGCTCAGGGTTGCCTACCAGAAATATATACAGGTAACCTACCCATGACATACCCTGAAATTATGCAACTGCTGATTAGAGCAACCTCTCTAAACACTATCATAGAGTTTGGACTCTTTACTACCAGTCGGGATACAGCAACCAGAGAACTGCCAATCCAGTAAACTCACAATGAAAAGTTGCAGCCATTAATCAGTCAGATCACCAAAAAGTTAAGACAGTTAAATCATTAAGGCTAAAACATATTTCAAACAGGGAACAAGAGATAATTCCTGTTAAATAAATATGGAAGAAATGCTGACTGGGCAATAGGCAAACCTTTCTACTTTTTAAGTATAAAAGTGCTTGTAATTACAGAACATTTGGACAGTTTCTACATACTCTGTGTTCAGAAAAGAAAACAAGAAAAATTAAATAAAAAAGCATAATCACAGTCTGTGATCTTAAATGAACCATGTATATATATATATATATATATATATATATATATATATATATATATATATATATATAGTTTAATTTAAAGAAAATAGACCACTTTAAGACTCCATTAGTTTTAATTTATTTCACCAGAGATTTTATTTTTCTCTGGATCTTCAGACTTCACTTTCAAGGGTAAAAAATATATAGATATGTGTTTGTGTGTGTGTGTGTAAAATGTGTATGCAATTTTATATATATTATTTATATATTATATGTGTGTGGTACTTATTGGAAAGCGCTCAATATCAGTGAGAGAGCTAAGTTGGATTGATGTGAATTTATCAATCCAACAAAATTATATATATATATATATATATATATATATATATATATATATATACACACACACATACAGTGCTGTGTGAAAGTAAGTGAACCCCTAATATAATATTAAAAAAAAATTTTTCTCTTTTTTCTAGTTAATCAATAAATCTTAATTAAACTATATATTCATTAAGAAAAACCTTTATTAAACAAATTACAACTTTTCAAAATTTTTTATCTAGCTGGAATAAAAATATTAATTAATATTACTATCTATCTATCTCATTCTTCATGTATCTATCTATCTATCTATCTATCTATCTTTGTCTGTATCTATTTATCTCAGTCTGTTCATCTCTGTGTTATGTCTATTTCTATCTACCTGTTTTCTGTTTATCTATTTATCTATCTTCTGTAGTCTTACTTAATCATTGTTAAATATTTCTCAAAGGAAAAAAATCAACAGCAGAAAAGAGACCACAATAAATGACAGGATGAAAGGGCATTTTTGTTGTCAATACAAACTGAAAGCAGATTAAAAATATTCTGTTTCCTTTTAGTCTATTCATGAGTGACCCATGTTTGGATTCAACTCTATTGGCCATTTGTTTGTTCTACCTCAGTATTTTCAGGTTTAGAATCTAATTACAGAGTCCTTAAAACTATAGACGTTTACAAAATTTAGTTTCCTCACAGACAAACACACAACACTATGCCACTGAATAAGGACTGGACCTGCAATGGCCAGGTGAGACTGGTAAATTAACCATCACTCTATTTCAGGTCTGCCAAAACTCTAAACTTTTAGTTAAAAATTAGTATATTTTTGTAAAAAATAAGCCTTTTTTAAAAATATTTTTATGGGATTTGCTACTATGCTGTGAAATGTAATAATATTTGGGGATCAGTATTATGGTTCACAAATGTGGGGTATCAAAAGGTTTGAACTTACTATAGTAGTAGGAATTTATTAAGCATAGTTTGGTACAAGGCCATAAGTATGGAGCATCCAATAATAATTGAGCCCTGGCAGTAATGAGCTGAATCTGAAATCTCAATAAGAATTGAAATTCTTATAGTGTTAAGGCTTTGCAACATCAGTTTGCTGATAATTGCTCTGTAGCAAAGTGGCATTTTACTAAGCTTAGCATAATCTGGCACAAGGTCACAAGAATGGAGTACCTGCTCAGGATCAAATACATGAGTATAGTAGTAGTAGTAATCAAAACTAGCATACTAATTATTAACCTTCAGTATGTTACAAATTTACCTTAGTCTGGCACAAAGCTACAACTGTGGGCAACTTGGTGAGAAGTAAACTCACTAGTATAATAGTAATAAACTATGAGAATATCTTATGAACAACTGTACGTCAATCAGGTACCCTTTCATTAAGATTAACTTAGTCTGGCACAAGGCCACAGAAATAGAGTATTCAGATGAGTATTGAACTCACTACAGTCCTCATGGTTTTTGATACAAGCTTGTTAACGTTTGGTCAGGCATCTAAGTTATTTAGTAATCTTAGTGTAGTCTGCTTCATGAATATGGGGATTGAACTGTTTACAGTTGTAAGATTTTCCTGTTAATATTTATAATTTATTAAGCTTAGCCTCATCTGAAACAAGTACAGTGGTAACAAGTAAGGATCAAACTTGCTGTAGTAATTTCAGCCTGTGAGACAATATTGCTAACTACTGCACCATAGTGAGATGTTATGAAAGAAATTTATTTTTATAGAAACTGTATCATTTAGTAGATTTACCATAAGTCCAAAAATGGTATCACTACTTACCAGGAGCACAAAAAAGCTTTCAGCTTGACTAAATAGCGATTCCAAAATAATGAATTTTGATGTTTGGCCATTTGGTTAGATTTTAGGAAGGAGATTGAGCTGAGAATTTTTCAGCATTTCCTCATATTGCTGTGAACCTTCACCTTTAGTGCTTTGGCATTCATTTGAATAGAATTTTTTTTTAAATAACACAAATTAGGAAGAGCTAAAAAGGAAAAAAAACAACAATTAATTAAAATTAAAAAAATGAACTCTAAATTATTTATGAGAAACGTTTTTTTTTTTCACTTAAAGCCAGGCTTGATTACAAATTATAAATTTTATTTCAGTGGTTTGATTTTCTGAAATTAATGAAAATAAACAAAAAAAAAAATCTTTGAATCTTTGAGACTAGATGCTGTTATTCATTGCAACATGTTTGACTCACTCTTGAGTTCCTTCATCTTTTTTGACATTGTACCTTCTAGCCGGAAGGTTTTCTTCAGTGTTACTGTTATGGCTTGACTGACATGATGTTGTTATAAAAAGACAACAGAAATGAGAATAATGATCTGAGAAAGAATCATTTATGCAAAATAGAAAAAAATTATAGGTAAATAAATTAAATGTATTTTTCTAAATCCATTTAAAACTTTACATGAAACAAAATTCATCAAAATGGTACCAGGAGTTCAGAGTTTTTATTTTTAAAAAGCAGACACAAGACTAGAGAACATACAGACAAATTACACTCTTTTTCTTTTACAATGTTTAAGTTCTGGAGTGAGTGTTACTGAGTGTTATTGTTAAAGGTTAGACTTTTCAAACAATGACCTGTGAATTTGATAAGCACCTCAGAATTTTGTCATTGCACCAAACAACAGCAAGTTTATCAAATATTTATCAACATCACATTATCTATCTATCTATCTATCTATCTATCTATCTATCTATCTATCTATCTATACACACACACATATCTGTACATACGTGGATAAATAAAGAAGTCTGTATTGTTTGGTGTACTTTTTAAAAATGTTCACTAATTAATTCGACTGATTTTGTTACTTTTTTAAGGGAAGTGATTGCGTCGAAAAAAAATGTATTTTTTAAGTTTTTTATCAATAAGACTTATTGATTGATGTTGGTGGAGAATGAAATCCAAGTATCTCACTCACTTGAAGACACAGTGCAGGTTTGCATATATAAACGTCGGTCGATTTACAGAACCTGTTTAGTTTTACTTTACTACTGCATCTGATGGTGAACAATAATGTATGTGAAATTATAAAATTGTATACGAACGAGGTTTGGAAATATGAACGATAATGAAATAGAAATGAACGGGCCAAAAAATGTTTGAAAATCTCGCGATTGCTCAAGCGGTTAAGATTTTTTTGGTGATGCAACGGACACTGAGAAGAAAAAGTTATCAGCTGTTTCGACGCAGTACCACAGGCACACACACACGCACGCATACACACACACGCACGCACACACACACACACACACACAGGGAGATGGAGAGAGCAATGGGTTGACTGGGTGATAGTTTTTAAAATCTATTTTTAAAACAATAGAAAAAAACAAAAAAAAAGTAAAACATACGTTCGTTTATGTCTTTGTCTATCAATCAGTTATTTGAAAATTCCTCAAATTAACTTTGAGGAACGAGTATGAAGTTGAACAGATTGAACGTGAGATAGATAGATCGATAGATCGATAGATAGATATGGAATTATTAACTCACTCTCTCAAACAGAAGAGTGAGAGATAAAAAAATTGCAATCTCATTGTTCATCTCTCCCCCTCGCTCTCTCTCTCTTTCTCTCTCTATTCGTAATTCATAAACAAATTTACATGCTGGAAAATAATTAGAATAATGATAATTAATTGGAATAAAAACAGCTCATAAATATGAAAAAATAACATGAAATTATCAGGGCACGCCTGTAAGTAACTCGGTAACTGGATATAACATTTCTGGATGTTTGTAAATATGACTACCTACCATGATTTTACTTTTTAATCAAACAAAATCATGAAGTTCATTTTCAAAATGTAACATACGCACCACGAACCTTTCCCACTCAAAGTTGTATGTAAACAACTGTTGTAGATTGTACTTAACTTGAGAGATAAATTAAATTAGTCAACAACTCAACAAGGAACAGACAGACAGACGAATTTCACACACAAATATAAACACTGCGAATAGATAGATAGATAGATAGATAGATAGATAGATAGATAGATAGATATTGATTGATTGATTGGAAGGAAGGGATTTAAGGACAGGGTCCGGAGACAGTTATTTATTACTTTTTAAGTAAAGAAAGGAGACAGCTAAAAATGATCAGACTGGGATAGAGAGATAGGTAGATAGAGGAACAACTTGAAACATTCGCATTTCTAGATTTTTTTAGAATAAGAATGCAGTTCATCGAAACAGACACAAGCAAGTAGGTTATCGTCGATATCGACAACTTGCGAACGGAATGTTTTTGTTGTCAATCTTTAACACAGACGAACGCTTCATAAAAAATGATGGTTGAATAAAAAAAAAAAATGTACTTACTTTTAAACGGATTTTGTTTTGTCAGCCAAATGAAAATGTATTCCTTGGAGTTAAAGTTTTCATCAAAACCATTCATAAATGACAAATGTGAATGTTTCTTTGTTAGGGTGAAACAATCGAAAATTGAAGCCCAGAATGAAAATGACGCGTGTAGGAAAGGCGAAAGTTATGAAATGACAGAGAGGGAAAAAAAAAACGTCGAGGGAAGAAAAAAAAATGTATGATGGGTGAGGTCCGAAATGTAGGTTGGAAGAAAGGGGGTATAGATATCGAGGGCTAAGAAGTGACAGTTAGACTAGAGAGAGGAAAGAGCGAAGGGACATAAGTTGGCAGCGGCTGGAAATGGGGCAGCGAGTGTATCGAGCTAGAAAACACACATGCACGCACAAAAAAAACCTAGCAGACACTGGGTGCTTCGCCAAGGAGTAGTAGTTAGAAAACCATTAAAATCTCACTGCAATGAGTTCGATTCTGGATGACCACTATTTGAAATCTTGTTCCGTAGACCAAGAGATAAATATGCTTCTTAACCTGGTCTGAACTTAACATAGCATAAGGCTGTAAAGTTGGCGTACCTACTTAGAATCGAACTCACTAATAATACACACATCATGGCTCTCTTCAGCAGATGCATTATGCGAGAGAAAGAAAATAGAAATAAGGAAGTAGAGAGAGAAGGAACATAAAAAAAGGAGAGAAAGTGGGAGAAAGAAAGAAAATAGGGCGTGAGATATGTTTGGACAAATAATGAAATAGATTTTAAAAATGACGAAAAAAAAAAGATTAGAAAAAGAGAAATAAATGTGGGTGGAAAGAGAAGATAACAAATTTGGCGAAGGATGGGTGTGCCTTGGAGTCGTGCGGAGAGGGTAGAGGGAAAAAGAGAGAGAGGAGGAAAATAAAGAAAGGAAGAAAGAAGGAAAAGAGAAAGCGTTAAATAGTGCATATTAAAAGTGTAAAGAAAAAGAGATAGACAAAGAGGAAGTTTAGCCAAGTGGGGAAATAACAAAAACGTTTTAAAAATCCAGCCAAACAGCCATTTATGTGGGAGGCGGTTGACGCGTCCACCATCAACATCCAACCCTGTTGCCGGACAACCAGGCACCTTACGTTCAACAACGCTTCACTTAGAATATTGTGTAGCATTAAAGAATAAAGATTCAACTCTTCAGTTTATACCGACTTATTTTGGCCCATCCTTTAAAAATGTTGAGAATGTCAGCTTATTTCTCTGAAGACAATGTGCATACAGAAACGATTACAAAAATTAGTTTCTAGTTTAGTACAGGGCTATCCTATAAAAGAAAATCGATACTTGAAAAATGGTCCGCAAAACTAAACAGAAACTGTTAGTTAACTAGCGCACTACAGTAGAGTGGAGTAGTCGTTACAAATACGTAATAGGCGAACAATCACATTTCAATTTCGTTTGAAGCTGTTTTATGTTCACTTTAATGTCCAAGAGAGAAAGGCCTGAATCGTTATCTTTGTCCCATCGCTAAATATCTTAATTAGGTACCACCATTTAATTAATTCTCGTCACTTGTATGTCACGATTGTTGACCGAAAAGAGAGTAAACAGTTGGGTAAAAAAACATTCTCTCAAGTACTAACTACTTTACCTAAACGCTAGCAACAAACAGATGTTACCCAAATTTTCAATCTTGATAAACTAAAGGGATCAATAAGATTGGGCACCAGACACATTTAATGATTTTTTCTCCGACTGGTTAAGATACGAACATAAATAAATTAACTTAATTTCGTCAGGCACACAGCACTGTTATAGGGCACCCAGTGAGAATCAAAATGACTACACTAGTCTAATGAACAAACTTGCTGATTGTTGTTCTACATTTAACAACCTATATTTTAATATTTATTTATTTAGTCAGCCACCATGCCAAAATAATAAGAATTGCACTAAGTACACTAAGGAATAATAGTTTCCAAGATATCACTCTACTTCTGGTGCTTTGGTGAAATTAAATGTATGAAATAGTCCTAAAATCTTGTAAGCATTTTAATTTTGAGGTCGGAAATATTTCCCTAAAACCAATGCACATACAATTTATTTCTATGAATGTCCCCTTGGCAACTTCTTCAAGCTACTTCTTGGACTAAAAATGGGTAATATATTTTATATAAATAAATACTTTTAACTGGAAACTCTAAGAAAGTTCATAAAATAGTTCCATGCACACACTGGTGCATTATTTTTTGTTTATTTTAATCAACGAATTTTGACGTGATAATCTCTAGTTTTATGAAAAATGAAACGTGCATTATTTCGAATTCATAAAATTAAAAATATTCTCACAGATTTTGGTGTCAATCTCAGATTAAATATTTTCATAATACCTGGACTTTATTTTTGTTGTTTTGATCATTACATTTTTTTTTGCATTTCAGCTGATACGTTCACTGGCTTTCTTAGTATTAATCGGAAATTCTGTTTAGATTATTATTCTACGACTTATTCGGATTTTGAACATTTCGATCGGTGGATTCACTAGAATTTATGAATTAGTGTCAAAGCTTCCTGAGGTTTATTGAACGTAAGATAGTCAGAAGTAGACTAAGTAAGCGGATTCTGTGTTTGCATGATAGCAGGAAAGTATTCTGATGATTTAAAAGTGAAAAGTCTTATGTAAATCAATGATAGGTTTGAATTATAACTTTTCAAGTTAGAATTTGAAACTCTCCCTCCTCATTGGTGAGCCCCCCTTTTTCAAAACAATTGTCTGATATGCAATTGCACCAAAAAGTTACTCGGAGACAGAGTGTTCCAATTCTTCACGGCGAAGCAACTGCTAAAAAAAAGACAACTACAACTATAACCAAACTGAGGGCTGAGACACATCTGGAGCAGAATTAAATAAATAAATACCGGACTTATTCATCCTATACAGTGAGGTGATTCTGAGAGAATTAGATATCCTACCAGGATTTATTATTGGCAGCCACGATTTTAACAACGTAAGATATACAGATGATACAGTTATGATAACAGACATAGGAAGTAAACTCCAAAAATTCTCACAGAATCTAGTGAAAGAAAGCGAGAATTAAAAACTAAACATCAATTGTAAGAAGACAGAAATGCATGGTTGCTAGCAAAAGGGACAACCCAAGATGCAAATTACAAATTGGAGATATCAAAATCAAACAAGCACAACAATTTAAATATTTGGGAAGTGTTGTAACAGAGGACGGAAAGTGTGATATCGAAATCTAAAAGCACATTTGGGATAGCGAAAGATGCCTTCCAAAAAGTAAGCAAAGTATTAATAACCAGGGAAATCTCGTTAGAAACAAAGAAAAGAGTACTGAATTGTTAGGTAATACCAGTCTTTCTATATGGCAGTGAATGCGGAGCAGTCCCCTCACTAATGAAGAAGAAACTTGAAGCAACAGAAATGTAGTTCTACAGAAGGATGCTGAGGATACCATGGACCGAAAATGTGAGCAATGATGAAGTTTTAGAGAAAATGAAAACAAAAAGGACACTTATACTTAACACCAGGAAGAAACAGTTGAAATGTTTAGGGCATATAATGAGGAATGAGGGCTTCGAAAATTTGATACTCACGGGACATACTGAAGGCAAGAAGGAGACGCATAACCTAGGTGGCGATCTTGAGTAAATGGATGACGGAACAGGGTTTGAGGGAGATAACGAAAAAACAAAATTTATTAAGAGCTCTTGCTCAAAGGAAAAAAAGACAGGAAATTGTGTGTATAGCTATGATCGCCAAACTCTCTGAAGAGACACGGCGCATAGAAAAAGTATGTAGTAAGTTTAAAGAATGTTACAAATTGAACTGAATAATATAAGATTTTGTTTTCTTTTTCCTTCTCTTTCGCATCGTTCCTCTTCGGATTTTCTTTAACCAAACCTAACACACATTTTCTTATTGGATATGCGGGTAACGTTACGGCTATCGATAAGGAAAATGGAATCGGAAAGCCGAAATTAAGATAAGTGCCGACGACGTTGTATTCATTTAACACTGAATTCACTGGGAAAGGCACAAATGAGTCTCTTTTACCCAAATGTGTATAAAACAGTAAGGTAGACTGGGGTCACTAGCCTTGATAAAACAACGACATGTATTCAAAACCGCGGAGAATGTAACGGAAAACCACTCCCCATTATATTTCCACAAAACAGGTTTGGCAATCTACAGTTTACAGATATTAATGATAAGGGAACTGTGGAGAGCCATGATCCTCTACAACCTAAGCGTACACTGTTTTAAAAATGCACACACTTTTTGCTTCTAATTCCCTTTTGCTTGCTCGCCTCAATTTTCTTCTTATTTCGTCTTTTTTTTTATTCTTCCTTACAAGACCCAAATCTATTTTTCTTGTTTTTTAGGTAACTGATTAGTACCTGAAACAGTTGTGCTCTTTCCAACAGCTACCATACCAGGTAAATTCTACCCATTGGAAATATTGGTGCAACACACTATTCCTAAGTTAATTCCCACCTGCTAATAATAATAAATAATGTAGATATCAATTTGGGCGCCTCCTGTAGCATGATGGTTAGTAAACTTGCTGACCAATTAGTAGTGTGAATTTCAGTGGCTTTTGGCAAAACTTAGCTAAGTTTAGTAAATTCCCCTTTACTTTTAGTACATTTTTTTCTATTGCCTACTAAGTTTTTCTTTTTCTCTTCATAACTTCTAACTTTAAATCTTTCTGTCACTCGACCTCTACATTTTCCAGTCCCCACCCCCTCTCTCTCTCTCTTTCATGACATAAGGACGTAGAAGAAATTCACCATATTGAGTAGTTCAGTTGTTAGATATTCAAACAATGCTGTGTAAAATAAGTGACAGAGAATGTCAATGAAAGGCTGCTACTTGAAACTGACATACCAAAAGGGAATCTTTCCTAAAAAGTAAGCAAAGACTCATTTGCAAAAACCGTTCAATAGTCCGTCAAAGCCAAAAGAAAAGAAAATTTCCAAAACACCGTAAATAATGCAGAATAATTCTTTAGAAAGGTGGGAAATAAGTCGTGCTGTATATTCCATCAACAGCAACCATAAAGAACAGAAGGAATATAGTGGTAGAAGAAATTCACCACTACTACAGCTGTTGGACATTCAAACAAAGAACCTTGACATAATGCGTCATCAAACAGATAAAAAATGATTAATGTTTCTTGGTTAAGGCAAAATTCTAGCCACGCCCATCAACCCCAAATTATGAAAATCGAGTGAGATAAAAATGATGCAATTTGTGTGACTACTCGCTTTCAGCACACTTAACTTGGTTGCCAATATTCTCTTTGAATTTACACATGGTGCCACAAGCACTTGATTTTCTTGTTAAGCTTATCTGCAAAGATTGTGAAAGTGACAATAAAATTCGATCACCATACCAATAAAAATAGATTTTAGTCATGGTTGCAAATATCTCGGAAAGTATTTAAAGAAAAGAAAAAGGGGATACCTATTTAAAACCTTTTACCCACTAAAATAACGTTTATAATAATAATAATAATAATAGAAGCCCTACAAAAGAGAAGAATTCTCTAAAAAGGATACAGGTCTCATCTGGAATTGGAAATCGGAGGCTGCAGACAGGCCCTCTTAGTGGCACATTTTCTAGGTCAAAGACATTGAGCGGAAGAGAAAACAATGCTGTAAATTTAGCATTTCCACCAGTCACTAGTTCTGTTTCTGCATCCGTTGCGGGAGGAAATATGTCTTAAGAAACATGTCTTTATATATATATATATATATATATTTATATATATATATATATATATATATATATATATATATATATATATATATATATATATATAAAACTTATGTGACTTAAAACAGAAAACCCGTCACGAAACAAATTGGAAATCTGAGGCACATAATAAAATCAAAGTCTAACAAAGGCTTTTGAATTTGATCCCAGAAAAAAAAATCTTGGGCACATGAAGCTAATAAAAACATTTTCTCATCAAGAACAGAGAAAAAATGTCAATTTCTGTGTAGAGGTACCCAATCTTTAACAATATTTAGCTTTGCATAGCATTGGGAAAGATGGAAGAAGTAGGAATAAAAAGACTATAGTGCACCAGCCTTTCAAGAGAAGTGAGTCCACCTGCATTGTAAATCATCATTCAAAGAAACGGTTTTATATCTTGACCAAAAAACTGATTACAGGTGCCGGTTGGAAATGTGCAAATGAGAAATAATAGCGTAATTTGATATCAACGATAACAATAAATGATTTAATATCAGTTATAATAACTTGTTTTGATATCAACAATAATAAATAACATCATTTGTCAGCAACGATAACAAATAATAACGTATGATATATTATGTCTGATTTGATATCTGCAAAAGAAAACAGGTGGAATGTTATATTTAATGTCGAGGTGAGCAGCGATACAAGATATTAAAATATATTTACACAAACCTCCAGATGCGTGCGCCTTTGAGAAAATATTTTTAGGGTTTGAGAGTTAGATATCTCTTATATTAAATGTTCTATGAAAAGCAACTCGGCTTTGTAATTACAATTCAAATAGAAACGTTTATGGAAGTTTAATAGGTAATTATAGCAGTTGCAACTTTTTCTTTGTGTAGAAGCGCCAGGGGGTCTTAGCAATATTTATCTGAAACTTTGAAATAAAGGAACAGAATCAAAGATATAAACAAATAATATATGTTTATTTAATTGACTTCGATTAGGGCGACGAAACTCCGTTCGGCTAAGTAGTTTATGAGTCAGACTTTGATAGCAGTCATCATCTTGTTGGCGGCTGTCGGGAGTGTGATTACTTTGGAAATATATTACAACGCCATCTGTTGTGTATCATCGGTCCTCCATAAAAATGCCTTACGCAGATGACTGCATAGTTCTTCACGCGACACGCTCGGACCGATTTCTGGCTGTCTCCTCTTTTGCAGTCTGTTGGCTGTTTCTTTACATACAATTTTGAAAGGCTCCAGACTACATGGCGCGAATATTGGTTTCGGCTAACATCAAAAGTCTCTTTGTTCTTTTGATTGGACCAAATTCTTTTATTTATTTTTCGGCGTTCCTTTCTTATTTATAGCGGAAGTTATGCGAAGAAACTCACTTATTTTGGTAGATTTCTAGCCACAATAACTAGACCCTGAACAAGTTAACTTCTGTTTCGCAGAAGCTGTGCTGTCTTTCCTTCTGCTTCCCCCTTTTATATGAGACTTACCTTCTAATTAGTCAAGAGAGAAAAAAAAGATATATGAGGTTCTAAGGAAAGCCATTTTTTAATTTGAATTTTTTAAAATATTTTATTTTTAAATTTGGGCACGTCACATCTAGCATATTATCTGTTACGAATGAAAGGATTAATTACGTATGGATCAGCACATTTCCCTAAGATCATAGCATCTGTGCATTTTGCCTAGAATAAAACCGCCGCTTGCCTAGGATCAAAGTGTAGTGTTTGTTTCTCTTCGTCAGTCGTACTTTTCTTTTTAGGCGGATCACAGGTATGGATTCGAGGATTTCGATTCTTCGAAAGTCTTCCATATGCCACAACAATCTTTGCTTTGTAGCTCTTCTTAATAAACTTTGCATTTTGGTTATTTCTCCAATTCACTCAAGCTCGCTAGGTAGGTTATACGTTGTTTTCCTCTCTCCTTCTTGCCTTCAATCTGTCTTGTGAGTATAAAATTTTCCAAGCCCTCTTTCCTCATTATGTGCCTTAGAAATTTCAACTGTCTCTTCCTGATATTATGTCTAAATGTTCGTTTTTTTTTCTATTGTTTCTAGAACTTCGTCATTGTTCACATATTCGGTCCATGGTATTCTCAGCATCCTCCTGTAGAACCAGATTTCTGTTGTTTCAAATGTCTTCATCTGGGAGGAGATTTTCCAGCATTCACCGCTATATAGGAGGACTGATATTACATTACAGTTCAGTACATTTTTGTTTGCAACAAAATTTTTATGCTTCTTAATACTTTGCTTAGCTTTTGGAAAGCATCATTCGCTATCATAATGCCTCTTCAAATTTCAGTTTTGCATTTTCTCTCTTGTGTTGAAACACTTCCCAGATATTTAAATTGTTGTACTTGTTTGATTTTGGTATCTCCAATTTTTAATTTGCATGTTCGGTTGTTGCTTTTGCTAATAGCCATGCATTATGGCTTTTTTTCAATTGATGTTTAGTCCTTTCTTCTCGCTTTCCTTCACTACGGAAATACCCCCATTAAATGGAGAAGGTCAGAGTAATCTGGTACCATCATGACATGAATACGAGGCCAAGGTAATTTTTCCTTTTCCCCACATGTACCCCTGTGGGCAACCAGTATGAAACCGACCAAATTGATTGACTGGTCGCCGGCAATGAGCGGTAAAGTGGTTATGGAGTTTGTTCATATGCTCACGCACCCACGTTCTTTTCCAGCATCCATTGTGACATGCAAGTAACTAGATAGTTTGTCATGGTATATGGCAATCGGACTGAGCACAGGACAAAAGGAAGTCACGGGAACTACAAAAAAACAAAACAAAAAACAAACAAAAAACTGTTGCTAATAAATCCTGGGACTACTGACTCAGTACAAATATTACAGTACTAATAACTGACTCAAAAATCTCGTACTATCTCGTAGGATGCAGAATTCTCGTAAGAAATTATGTAATATTCATAGGACGAACATTGAACCAATGCAAGACTTAAGAGACACTCAAAGTAGAAGGTTACTGTTATCAGTAACGTAACAGAAAGAAGTAAGAAGCGAAGATTAGAAAGATATGGCGGATACTATTTACTCCAGACTTAAGTCTTAAAGTGAAGAAGATTGTAGATCGAGAATGTATCTACGCGGGAGTCTTTTCCACAAAGTAGCGGTTCTGGGGAAGAAGCTTCCATTATGGTAATGATATACGAATAATCTGCAGTTTGTATTGGGAAAACGGCCGGTTTTCGGATTGACAACGTACACAAAAATAGAAAGAGGAATATTAAAAATGATATAGTTTGTGGAGTTACACCACTTAGTTCCCTAAAAAAAAAAAAAAAAAAACGCCGCTAGAGGACGCTCCCTAAGCGTATAAATAGACAGTGACAGTCTGTCCTCTCTCTCTCTCTTTTCCCTTATTTTGTTTAGCGTTCATATTTAATCGCACGTACATAAGAACGCTGTCGCTGAGGCGCGTTTGCTTCCCTTGGTCCTCTCGACTTTTGAACTCTCACACATAAGCATAAACACATGCGTCTATCACACACGCTTGTTACACTCACTTCTAAACAAACACCTTCACTATTTTAAATCTTTTCTTCATTCATATTCATTGTTTTGTAACACGCAACAATATTCTATTGTCTATGTATATCTTTGTCTTGTTAATATATATTTATCATTTATAGAGATTTGTTTTTACTTTATTACCCGAACTCACATTCCGAGGAGTTATCATCGGCGGGCATAACCTTATCAGATAGACTACAGTACACAGATGACAACATATGTTACGCATCGAAATAGCAAGCGAAGTTTCAAAAACTGAATAAGGTATCAAGGAATCAAAAAATAACATTTAAAAAAAAAAAGTTTGTACTAAACTGATATGTAATGTCTACCTTCCTATATATCATTGAATACTGGACAATTTCCTCACAAATGAACAACAGACTTGAACTGACAAATGTTGTGATTTCCATGAACAGTGCATGTAAGAAATGAGAGAATCCTAAGGGGAATAGCAATAATAAGAAACTGTTGTTAACAATCAGAAAGGGACAGTTGATGGTTCGAGGGACACATTATAAGGAAAGAAGGTTTGGCGAATTTAACACTCACAGAAAAGGGTTGGCCCTAAAGTTGGTGGCATCCTGGGCAAGCTGAACTTCGGCGGTCTTACAAGTAGGATTTTTTTTTTAATTTTCAGGAGAAAAACTGAAAATGTAGAATAATGCCCATACATTCATTTTTCTGTTCTGGTGTTTGATCACGACACCACAATAGAAAGAATTAATAATCAAATTCTCAAACATTTTCCTCCACTCAAGAAATTTAATATTTTGGCTCTTTATTTAATTTTATTTACTATTTTTACATTTTTTGCTTTTTGTTTACACATGACATGGCGGCATAATGGCGCCCTCGGCTTTGATGGCACCCCGAGTTGCCAGTACTTTGAGGCAGCTCTGCTCACAGGACATGCCGAAGGCAAGAAAAGCAGAGAAAAGTAATGATTAACCTATTTAAGTTTGAGCAAATGGATGAAGGAACAAGAACTATAAAAACAAAGAATTGTCACAAAAGAGCAAGTATTACTGAGTACAACAAAAGCCAGAAAGTAGAGGGAAACTATAACCGTCTACACCCAAGAGAGAGAGAGAGAGAGAGAGAGAGAGAGAGTGGGGGGAAATAATACCTTTTTTTCAAACATCTGTAAATGGCAACAGTAACGCAATCAGCATCCATCTTGTGTGCTTTTCTTCTGGGTTTTAAGATAAAAGGTTCAAAAGAATTTGCAGCAAACACAAACGAGATTGTAAAGAAGAGATGTTGAAATTAACATGCAAATTGTAAAAATGTGTGAAAAAGCATAAAAACAATTGATAAAAGACATACAAACTAGTGCAAACTTTTTCTTTAACGAACCTCCGAACTGATAATTTTTGCGAAATCCGAAAAAAAAATCAACTTGATTGAAAATAAAATTAATCTTGGTGAAAGATCAATGGGAGTTGACATCAGTCTTCAACGTAAATAAAACTGAAATTCCATAGTGATTAAAATTCAACAATTATTTTTGACAATGTATAAGCATAAAATGAGACAGAGCCAGCAAATTTCAGTGTATATTTTTGCCGTAATTAAAAGTCAAAGTTGAAGCGAATCCTGTGATTATTGAATGGAAACCAAAGATATATTTCGGGACATTGGCAATTTGATATTTGGTTGAATAATTATCGATGTTGCCGATTATTTCACTTGAAAACTGATATAAAAAGGTCACAGCCTAAAAGGCCATTGATTTGAATATAAATTACTCTTGAAAATTGAAGATTATTATTATTATTATTATTATTATTATTGAAGTTCAGTCTTGTTTTTAATAAAGCTATACGAAAAAAAAAAAATGAGTCTAAGAAATTATCTGAAAATTTTAATTAAATCAGAGCTCAATTTAAATTATTATTTCAAAATTAATTTTAGGTAAACGGTCGTTATTTATTCCAATATAAAATTGTAAGAGAAATTGAAATCCTTCTGAGGTGGGAGATTGATATGAAGTGTAATCAAAGCTAAATAATTGGGTACTGATTTGATTTTAATAAAATTCCATGTTTTAATCGAGTTAATCGAACTCTTCCTGTCCACTTCGACTGTCGTTCTGTAACGTAAACAAATTTCGACATGGAAATTGAAGCTAATTCGGTGTTTGATCTGAGGAAAAAATCAAAGGAAAATGTGTTCAGGCTTCTTTAATTAAGACCCGAGTTTTAATACTAAATTTATAATAAACCTGTACGGTAGGAAAAAGAAGAAAACACATGATCATGAAAAAACAATGATTCATGGGTGATGTAGGCCGTGAAATTCAACACGGAAATGGGAAAAAGCGTTTGAAGAATTATCAACAGGAATTGATCATAAAAGAGACTGAAACTGGTAGAGATTATCGTGGAGTTCTTAATTGTTTATATTTACATAATGCTCAGCTGACTTGTGCATCTCTCTGCTTCTGCTATTACAAAGAAAACAAGTACTCAGTCAGAAAGAATTATAATTTTAGAAACAATTACCATTAAGTGTTTGCATCTTAATCAGAATAAAGGTTTAATTTCCCGGGCAACGCCGAGTGTAGTGCATTAATAAACATATTATCAGCAGCGGCACTGGGGGTATAAAAACAAGTGAACCCTTAATTAATTCTCTTTTCCTGTTTTCCTCTTTTCGAAGTGTATGTCATCAACTTTTCACACCGAAGCAAAAAAGGCTGTGGACGCTTCACAAACAAACACACGTACACAGGCAAGTCAAACTCAAATACATTCATTAACAATTTTCGTTGTGTACTCTATTTATTTCTCGGTAAAGAAATTCTTCAACTTTCCTTTGCTATTTGTTTAATAAATAAATGATATTTTGTATTGCAAATCAATCAGTCTCTGTTATTTTTGTGCATTTACCTTTTCACCACTATTAATATGTAATTTATACATTAATTAAGTAGCCAACATACTAAACGAGTATCCAACTAGATATTATATACTAGCAAAATTGACGAAATTGTTTATAATACTTCTGCTTAAGTTCAAGATATATATGCACCTTTCCTAAAATCGAGGTGTTACTATTGTGTTGTATGTGTATACATACATTAACAGTTTACGCTCCTCATGCATATCATATAATCAATGCAAAGAGCATATTTTTGTTTGGCGAAACATTACAAAAGCTTAACACTGCATATCTCCACAATGGAATGAAGTTATCTGAAATGCGTCAGGAGATATTGCACTTGGCAATTCCCAACGCCATTCTGTCCCAGTTTGACTTTCGCCAGTCCTTGGTTATGGCTGAAATGAACACTTTTATTTTTTTGTAATTTTCTTGTATTTAACTTTTTCTCTTTTTTGTTTTCTATTCACTTTTCTGTGCCAACCTATTTCTGAATTTTATTATTTTTTTCTTCTCTACCTTTATTATTTTAATTTTTAATTTTATTTTAACATTTTCCTCAGCCTGTGTGCATGTATATTGCTGCGAGTGTGTGGACACGCCTACTTAGGGTGCTAGTACATTATTTAGTGTTAATTCTCGATACTACATTTTTATGGAAGTCTACCCTGAGTGGGTAACTGAATGGGGAAATTTGCCTTGACGGTTTCCCAGCAAAATGGATATTTGGACTTATCCTAAGTTAAAACTTAAAAAAACCCCTAAAACTTGCACTTTAATTCGCTTCATTCAATATATATATAATCTCATATGCACATATATATAATCTCAAGTGCCACTTGTTTGTGGTTGACTGGATGTTCTTGGTATCTGGTAAGAATTCGAATTCCTTTGATAGAACCCGGAAGAAAAGTAGGTTCATTGAATAAAGCAGTCCTTTATCACAACTAAGTGCATCACCTCCAGTCCTATGTTAAAGGTAGTCGTATGCTTTCGGCCATGGAAATGAGAAAAATTCAATTCAAAGTCGCCGTAATTGTATCAAAGCACCACTGAAACGATGTCAGTTCATATAGTGTCAAGCTCACTGATACACTACCATACTGATTAGCAAACCTTACAAGGAACAGTGTGAGGTTTACAAATTCTGTTACCTCACTCCTATTACCTCATCTCCCTCCTAATATACTAGAATGACAGTTAAACATTGCTTGGTAAAAAGTTCTATGGCCGCTGATTGATTCTCCAAATTAGTTATCTGAATGTTCATTCCTCGAAATAATTGGAAATCAGAACCAGGACTGTTTTGTTTTTGTTTTAATAGGACTAGATAGGCCTTCCTATCACCCAGATCATACTTCTCTCTCTTCTCTTGAACAGGAGTAGAGTCCCATACCTTGTTTCCTGTTAAGGAAGGGGTTGCCGGTTCCTTTCCTTTTCTCAGGCCTTAATAGTGGTACTGTCATGACTTTTTGTGATATGTGTAGATGGTGGAAACATCTCTTCATACTGAGAGTACCGAATGACTGTTTTCTGGTTGCTGTTCTCAACTGGTAGTTAGGAGCCCGAAACTCTTGTACGGCGCCTCGAGAGGTTGCTTTGATCAACAGTTGCATAATATCGGGGTTTTTGCAGTGTCATGTCGCGCATTTCTGGTGGGCAATCCCGAGGCCACACTATGTTGTAGTCTGCACCAGTCCCTTTCCTGCATATGTTTCCTTAAACGACCGACTGCTACTACTACGCTTGGTCTTTCCTTACCAAAACAACACACCATGACTATAAGATACCAAAGATATAAATCTAAACCAGCTCAACATTTCTTTCTTCAACATTCGTGGTATTTGTACCAACATCTGCTGTGTGGAATCATTCCTGTTCGAAAAGATTCCAGTCATCCTAGCTCACTGTGATTATTCTTATTTGGGCGCACAGGCCATATTAAATCGCGCCCCCTCCAGGGGGTCCACCATACTATCAAATCGTGAAATGAAGGTCGTTTTTTAACGGGTTTGCTTCCAAATCCTTTCATACGAACGTGGGTGTCCCCCAAGGCTCTATTCTGGGTCCTACATTGTTTCTGATCTTTATCAATGATCTCCCCGATATCATTGTCAGTTCCTAAGTAGTCATTTATGCTGATGCTCATTTATACTCCTGCCTCAATAGCAAATTTGTCAGAGTTGACAAAGGTAACCTGGCCACTGCTCTTGAAAAGGACCTCCAATCAGTTGTTAACTGGGGCAAGAAATGGCTCGTAAATTTTAATGTCTTCAAAACGAAACTGTTCTCATTTAACCACCATAGAGAAACTTTCCTGTCCACCATTAGCATGGCTGATGCTAGACTCCTGGAGAGCAACACACTCTACCTTCTTGTTTTCAACTGACTTAATGTGAAGCAACTACATCGAATCAATAGCTGCAACCTACTGCAAGGGAAATTAAGTCACTATGTTATGCCAGAAGGTTTTTCTCGTCAGAGTCCATCTTGTACATTTATAAATCTACCATTCATCCGTGCATTGAATACTGTTGTCATATCTGGTCTGGTACTCCTGCTACTCATCTCGAGGTTCTTGAAAAAAAATCTAAAGAAGGATCTGCAATGTAATCAGTCCTGACTTGGCATCTCGACTTCAATCACTTTCTCATTGACGTAACGTGGTTTCCTTCTGTCTTTTCTACAGATATTTTCATGGCAACTGCTCTGACGAGCTTTTTTCCCTGGTACCCGGTCTACGTGATTTAAAGCATTCTACTAGATTGGCATGTAGGTCCCACCCTTTTATTGTTGCATTAGGTAAATGTAACCGCCACTCCAACAGTTTCTTTTCTCACACTTTCCATCTGTGGAATTCCTGTTTCTTTGCTTCTCTGATAACTAAAATCTTCAAAAATTTAAATGTAACGTCAATCTTCTATCTTCTTGAACCCCGTTCAGCTTTTATCCTTACCTCGCCCCCACCCCATATCCCCAGTCATTTCTCTCACCTTCACTCTCTGTAACTCCCTGCGTACTAATGGCAATCACGCCTTGCTTGGAGTGAAATGATTAAATAAATTAAATTAATAAAAAATATGATTTGGTTTTACTTAATAACTGAATAAATTGTGTTTTCGTACAATTTTTTTGGCGACGAAGCCAAAGAAACTCTAAAAAGCTTTAGCTATATAAATATTATTTTCTTTATTTTAAATATCTTGTTCCGCTCATGTTAACAACTACATTGTTAAATGTGGAAAAATAGTTACAACAAATAAATTTGTAACTTATATTTCGACTAATTCAGGTCAAAATCGACTTGAGAGTTACTGGCTATCAATTTAAGAGATGAAATTTCGCTTTGTCATTTTTGCCTGTTTTGGGAGTGCTGTGGTGAAGCTGGCGGTGGGGCTCATGGTACACAGTGAATATTTTACCTCTAGTAAAAAATTGCCCAAGAGATTTGTGTGACATATACCTTCTTTCAAACCGTTCTTGTTGGTTTCACTTCAGTGTGTGTCTGGGAATACGTGACATTGAATACTCAGTCAGCGTGATTGGTTTTGTCATCGACAACACGTGACCACAGACGAGCAGTCCGAAAAAGAAGGATAAAGTTTAGTAGAATTTAAGGTTTCTATTGACTTTATTATTACGATACTACAAACTTTCGTCCCTAGATGACTGCAACTTTTTCTTGGAGAAGGTGTTTTTTAAATGATAAAGGTCACGAATCTCGAAGCCTAAAAGAGTATATTCATGCAGGAAAGAATAATAAAAAAAAAACTTTCAGTAAATCTAGTTCATTTTTAACGTCCCACCCTATGAGACAGACATGGAGACTGTTACCATTTCTTGGAACGTTCACAAAATTTGTTGTTTCTTTTTAGTGTTCTACATGCATTATTGCCTTTCTTTGATCAGACCATTGACTGACACTGAGGAAGTATTGGCTCGCTTATACAACGTGCAGCAGAAACACTTTCCATATAATAGTAAAATGAAGACACCACTGCCACTAAATGACTTACTATTATGTGCGAGGTATTTCTGCTGTATCCTCTATTATAACTTACGAGCCTTAATTTTTCTCATTTTTTTCTTCTTCTAATACATTGCCTTAATTATCTCAAATTATTTGCAGAGTAAATAGTCTCCTCAATCTGTATAAGCAACCTCAGAGCAAATAAAAATATCACGGCAAACTAAGCAAAATCTTTAAAGGGTAAAACTTTAAATGTTATGAAATGAAACCATAGATTTAAAACACGCACACACAAATATGAAATTACTTTATTTCAATGTTTCTATTCAACTATTCATGGAGCCTATTTAGTGTGAAACCTGTGCCTGGTGTTTTTTTCGCGATTTCTTCATTGTTTGGTCGAATGTGCGATAAAGGAGGCTCTCATTTCTTCTTCAGTTGAGCGTAGTCTTTCTCGTTTCTGATTTTTTTTATGTTATCTATTACAAACTTTCACACGCACATATACAGGGTGAAACGGGTAAATTGTCACCATTTTTTATTTCGCGCATGCGCGTTGTTTTTGATTTTGTTTACAGCACACTGTAGTAGAGTCATTTGGCGTCACAACTCGTCTTAGTGGGGAGACAGTAAATACCAAGTAGAGTTAGTTGGGCACCGTCTTTGAGAAAATAAGCGTCAAGACGCAATTCATTCAGCCGGAATTTGGAAACGGCATACTGTACTGCTTGGCATTCGTCCCGGAAGCTCCAATACGAACATTTCAGGATGTTTGGGTGTCAATCTGAGGACAGTGCAGAGGATTCGGAAAGAGTTGGATAATATATCCAGTCAACATCATGGTATTTGGAGTGATCACTAGTGATGGCGCCGATATGCCTCCATTCATCTTTCCACAAGGCCCCAAGCTCAACATGGAGGCCTATATCAAGTGCCCTGAAGGGGTAGTGCTGCCCTGGGTCAAGAGGGTGGCTGCTGGAAGATCCTATGTCTGGCAACAGGACTCTACACCATGCCACACAAGCAGGAAAATCCAGTCATAGCTGTCAGACAATTTCTGCGACCACATCACCCCTTACATCTGGTTACCTAACTCCCCAGACTGCAGCCCTCTTGATTATTATGTGTGTGGCGCGGTTGAGCGAGAGACCAACAACACTTTTTGTAACACCAAAGGTGAACTCAAAGCAAGGAATATGATAGCATTCACTAACGTAAACAAGGAGACAACCCAGAAGAGTTGCAGGAGATTCCGAAGTCGTCTGGAGGTTGTGGTTGAAGCCAATGGCGATTTTACTGAATAAATTTACTCTTTAGTATTTCAAGTTTTATTTTTGCGCAATTTAGACGACAATTTCTCCATCACACCCTGTATACATAGTAGCCAAGTTCTCTGAGTAAGACTTGCTTTAATTCGTGATCAAGAACAATCCCTTTATTCCTGATTTCCAATGCAAGTTGTGAACTGAGACTTGCAATTTTTAGTTAAAATTCAATGATTTAAATTTCGATATTCCACTTTTAACTGTTAATGTGACAATGGTGACTTTCGTTTATCCATCCATGTGAATGGCTTTTACTTCTTGCAACAAAACACACATCAAGGATAGACTTTTGCAAGTTCTTCTATAGTATCCATTTTAACCTTTAGGTATACTTGTGAAGTTAATATTTTGAACATTTTGTCTAGTAGAACATAGATACGCATTATCTAACCGACTTTTAAAATTATATTTGATATAGCTATACAAATGCGAAATAATCTATGAATAATCCTGTTTAAATTATTGGTCATCGTTTTTTGGGAGATGTTAACGATCTTTCTAATATTGCATGTAGGTAGATAGGTACGTAGGTATATATATATATATATATATATATATATATATATATATTGTGGGTATGGCATTAAACTGCTTTTAGGTTATATGCCATTAATATTTGTTTTGCAACTTTATATGTAATCATAGGGTAAATGAAAAGTTTGATGTCGTTTTGTAAATCCTACTCATGACATCCCCGATTGCCTATTTAACAATACTTATCAATAATAATGTCTAGAATAAATAATTTAAATGGAGTGATATTACGTTACATATTCAAAATAATAGACTGAATATTACTCTATCTTTTTTAATATAAGTGACGAGTAAAATAAACACGTAAAGGAAATGTTTACAGAGATATCAAAGCGGCCGTTTCAAATGACAGATTTTAACAGGTTTGACTGTCTCTCAAGGCGTGAAAAAAGAATTACAATGAGCATTGAAGCAGTTCCTACTACCACTGACATAGATAAACTTCATAGTCTCTAAGTTCATTTACAAAGTGTTTATCAGTAATATTTAAATGGCAAGCTAAACGTAAATGATATCTCATAATTGAACCGACTTTTTTGCATTCGAATGTTTCGTTTCGGAAGTGAGTGGATTCATACCATTATTAATGGAACCTAAATGTATAAAGAGTCGTACACTTAGTTTCTCGGAATTTCCTAATGTTTTCTACATAAGTGGTGCACACTATGCAACCTGTACCCAAACATCATTGCTTCTTTTTGTACAGTTTTATGACAGGCTCATTGGTGAAGAAACAGTTTGTGTGGCAAATGCTGGAAATATTTTCTAAAAAAGATGAATTTAGCAGGTGGCTAGGCAATCCAGCTAACCTTAGTCACTCTGAGCATTTTCATTAAGGGAGATATGTTGAAAATATTTTCTTGTTAGCAACAAACTCGACAAAATTTGAAGCGGTTGATTCGCAAAGTTTTCCAGAACAACAACAACAAATGTTCAGAAAGTTGTTGTTGTTTTTTTTTACCCCGTCAGAAACTAAGTTCGATTTTGTGAAGATGTCTGCTGGGGAATCAGTTGCAAACATTAATTGTACATAAATTTGTTGTTGTTTTGCAAAATGTTAGTTTTATATTATGAGAAACTTGGGAGTCTGCGTTATTTTTAGTTGTAGTAAAAGTTTGTAAAAGCCGATATTTAAAAAAAAATCCTTTTCGAAAGTAGACCATTCATGCTTAATATTAGAAATTCAATTTTAAAATGAAAATAATTTGAGACTAGTAGTGAAAAGCATACTATTCATATAAATGTCTATAGAAATTGATTTCAGCCTGGATTGTTTGTGGTCTGATTCAAGCAGAGCCAATCAATACTGATTAAGAATTAACTGTAACCCTTGGCAACACAAGTAATATTTCTTTTTAAGTCGTCAACCATTAAAAGCTAACTCATAATCTTCGAAAGATGTCTAACCTGTTAGTTTTTTAATTGTAGTTTTGATGATTATAAAAACTAAAAAGTAATTGGTTAGAGTGAAGAAAAATATTGTATAATTTATATTCGATTGGTTAACAATATATATATATATATCTTCATCTTTGTAGGTCTGACCATCGAACCGATGATGTCTATAGCTGTGCAGAATAGGGCGTGTGCACAGTAACCTATGCGTGACTATTATTGGGAAGGTCATTGCACAGGAACAATCCTACAAGGTCGATCTTTATATTTCTATCGTGAGATTTCACAACCGGTAGCTATTTGGGCTGTAGAAGATCATTGGATCTAAGTGAAGTCGCAGATTTTATATTCTGATGTCCAAGATGCATTTCCGCCCAGTGGGTTAAGCAGGTTACCAGCCCGTTTATCCGTAAATCTATTTGGCTCACAGATAAATACTAACAGGTGCTACTACTCTGGGCCAGTGTGAACCTGAGAGTAACTAAAGAGTAACTCCACAATTCCCAGAGCTCCAGAACTCTCAAGTTGCAGCATTACCACCGAAAGCAGTTTAATGTCATACCCGGAATATGTATAACTAGCTTAAAAGCCACCCTGCTTGGTGGCATTTAAGCTAGCTCCTGCGGAGGGATCTTAATTGTGCCTTCATCACAATAGGTAGGAAGGAGTAGATGCAATAGGCAATAATAAACTACAGAAGAACTCAAAATTGATCACGGCATTGCATTAATATTTAAGCTTACCTGCATTTTAATGGGAAATCAATCTCTTGAATATTGCATTTTAATGTGAAATAACTTTCTTGAATATTGTATTTTAATGGGAAATCAATGTCTTGAATATTGCATTTTAATGGGAAATTAATCTCTTGAATATTGCATTTTAATGGGAAATCAATAAGTAAAAGTAGTTTTATTACATTTAGTACAGCATTATAATGTGGATTGTTTCAACTAGAAATATTTACTTCGGCAGTCTGATCAGTTTGATAAGGTCAAATTGGCAGCTGATTTAAAAAATGATCTGGGACAAGAAATGGCTTGCTAATTTAAACACCTCTGTCATTTAATCGACCGAGAGAACAATTTCTACCGTTCATCATGGCTGATGCTAACCATCAGAAAAAAAATGACTCACTGTGCCTTCCCTCCTCGGGCTAACATTTTCCACTGACATGAAATGGAAAGATTATTTTGAAACAATTGCTATGTCTGCAGCTAGGAATGTTGGTTTACTGTGCCAAGTAAGACAATTTTTCTTCCCAGAATCTATCTAACATATTTATAATCCTATCATTCATTCATGCATTGAATATTGTTGTTATATCTGGTATGGTGCTTCTGTTACGTATTTAGAAATTCTTGAAAAAATACAAAGAAGATTCTGCAATGTTATTGGTCCAGAGTTAGCAACTTGGCTTCAGTCACTTTCCCACCACCATAACGTGTGCCTTTTCTATAAATATTTTCATGCTAATTATTCTGGTAAGCTTTTCTTTTTGGTACCTTGACTTTATGAATTAAGACAGTAAAGTCTCTCATCATTTTACACTTGAAATGGCTAGATGTAAGTTCTATGCTGACAGTTCCTTCTTTTGCACTTCCCGCTTGTGGAACTCACTTCCAGTTTCTTGCTTTCTAGTCAACTTTGATCTTCAAAAATTTAAATGCAATGTCAATCATTATCTTCTGCTTTCTCAATTCCTGTTTATTTTAGTGTTCTCTTCCTGTTTTCCTCTTTAATGTTTTCTTTTTCTCATATTCTTTCACATTCAGTGACTCCTGGCATATTAATGGTTCTATTTCCTTGCTTGGGGTGAAATGATTAAAAAAAAAGAATAAGGGTTCAAATGTAGATTAGGTCACTAGAAGTTGCAAGTAAGGTCAAACAGGTCAGAATGCACATATGACTAGAATTTGGTGAGCCAGGTGAAACCATTAAGTGATCAAAGAAAAAGAACACTGTTGTTTTTGAGTCATTAGAAAATAGCTGACTGTTTGAATTCTATTTTTATATAGGCTTGTAAGATTTCAGATCAATCATAGCAAAACATATTTAGTTTAAAAATGTTTTTTTATAGTGAGTTTTGATTTTCCAGATGGTTACACATAGATTTAATATTGTTTTCCTTGTTAAAATTAACAAAATCATATTTTTGTAATTGAGAATTGATCTCAAACTTAGCTCCCCCTCCACAAATACACACACATGCACATATATATGATAAAATATAGTTTTAAGGTCTGCTATATTTACAGGTTAAGGTGCTCAATATAAGCAATAGAGCGTATGTAAATATAAAAGTGAACATTGAAGTTAACACCCAGAGGTGACAGTCTACATCATGCTAAATGTAATCATCAGGCCAGATTGTCAGATCAGATGACCTGATGATTTTCAGTTAGTATGAAACAGACAGTCTTAAAGTCAACCCCCAGAGGCCCAAAGGTGACAGTCTGTTTCATGCTAGCATATATAATGAGGTTCCATTAATGGGAACATGGAAACTAAAGGTTTAAAGTTGATTATATCTCCATGGGAAAAAATCCAACTATGGCAGGATAATTAACACTCTTTGTATACTAGTAAAATTGATGTTTAGGCATTTGGTGGTATGTGATGGTTAATAAACTCTTGATAATACCAGTTTCCATAGATGTTGCTTAGTAGTCCTTAGTTATTATTATAATTTCGGTTTTCTTTATGATTAGAGAAAATTAAAGGAAATCATTCAAAAGTAGCAGCCCTCAGAATATTTATTTACCAAAACCATTTCACCCCAAGCAAGTTGATAACGCTAATAGGGTGCATGGGGTTGTAGTGAGTGAAAGAGAATGAAAAAGCTTTTATGAAGAGAAGTGACGAAAAGAACAATAAAAGAGTTCAGCAAGAGAGGAAATGTTGATTGATGTTGCATTTAAGTTTTTGAAGATTGTAGCTGGTAGAGAAACAAGAGATCAAATGGGAGTTCAACGTGTGAGAAGTGCAAAAAAAAAAAAAATGCTAGAATAGAATCTAGCTAGTTCAACAGTGAGACTTAGTTGCCAAGGTTTAAATTTATTTAGTTGAGATACTAATTTAAAAAGCATATCAGAATAGTTTCCATGAAAATGTTTGTAAGAATTGGGCAAAGATGAAGTGACTGTTCTGCTCAAAAATGGATCAGGAGATTTTTAACAGAAAATGAATCACAGGAAGAAGCATCTGATAACGGTCAGAAGGTTGGTTTGTGAGACTTAGTGATGAACTGAGGACTTAAGTATTGAAATTAATCTGCTTCAAACTTGTCAGATTTTGTCATTTTTTGTCCCATACAAAATAAACTTACATGTCTGTACTTGTAACAAATCAGAAAAAAGTAAACATTATGTTGATGTGAACCCTACAAACTTAGTGAATAATAAATTTTAAATTTTCCACATCAAACACAACACCAATTCTTCCATTGAATTGCTCCAGATCTTTGATCATTCTCAAAGCAAATTCACATATATTAGTCAACAAAAGAAAGAAAAAAAAAAAATTTTCTATTGTTTCAGTGCCCATGGTCTATTGCAGATTTGGCTTCATTTTTAAACCTTAACAAAATTCCAGCCATTAAAATACTTAAATAGTCACCTCTTTACTTAATATAATCACAAATTTTATTCTTGAATGACATTTAATGATGAACAATGGCTAGACATTTACAATTTTTGGGGAAAAAAAAAGGAACAGAAACAAAAGACAAAATTTCACATGTTAGATTACAAAAACCATGGTTGGCATTGAATTGAATATATAATAAGCAAAATTTAAGTACAGAAGGAATTTGAACAATCTGTATTCATTATTCTATATTTTCAAACTAATCTCTTCATATTATTGTTAGCAAAATATTTCATCCAATTTTCAAAGTTCCTGTTTTTCTGAAGTTCAGAAATGATATAGAATAATGAAAATGTTTAATCTCAGAACTTCAGATAATACAGGCATATTGAAGAATAATGAGCCAAAACATTGTGTTAAAAAGAATAAAGATGAAGAAAAGAGACAAAAATGAAAGAACAGATATATTGCATCTCATTATTAAAGCAACAAAGATGAAGACAGTAGTTTGAAAAATCTATGGATTAATGAAATACTTTATGTGCTAGAACTTTAGAAAACAATTGATATTTCCATGAAAAATATTCTTGCAAGGAAAGAAGGAGAAGGTTTGAATATCTCGTGTTACAAATATGATCAGAAGAGAGAAAAATCTGAGAAGGTTTTTTTTACTCATACTTCCGAGAGAAATTTATCTTGACTTTGGTTGTATGTATTTTAATTTTATAACAATTGTAACAGCCTGAAGTTCAATGAATTAACAAATATCAGTTGCCAAAATTTGGATATGGTGAAACTAGAATTAGTATTCCCAAAACCTACAATTATATCATAAAACAGGATCATTAACAGAAATTGAAATATATTTTTTATTCACACATGATATGAAGTCAATGTCAAGTCATTTGCTATTTATAGAATTCGTATTTTATTGGTAGATAAATAGGAGGAAACTATTCTGTAATTAGACAAACACCAACTATCAAACCATATACAAATTATCAATGTGTATTCATTTATATAATTCTGGTGTATTTATTTATATATTTCCTGTCCTATCTATAGTGAGAAGGGAAGTAAATTAATTTATTTTAGTAAATTTATGAGTAATTACTTCTCTTAGTCATTTTAATAATTTGTACAAATAAAATATTAATTTGAATTTAGACAAAATTAGTTCTCAAGCAAAATGAACCATTTAATCCAAGCCTTTACTATGTTTCTTTGATTGTAGCCTAATTTGTTCAAATCCTTCATGTGAGACAGTCAGATACCTTTGTCTATTAAGTGATCATCTGCATTGTTGTCACCATCTTCAAAAAGATATTTCCATTTCACTGTTATATTAAACATATAAAATTTCTAACATGAAAAGATATTGAGCAAAAAACGATTTATATAATATCAGGAGTAATCAATCATAGATATCATTGAATATCTAAAACATATAAAAGGGAATAAATTAATTAAACAGTTCATTGGCCTCAATTTTAGTTGTCAATTCTTTATCTCTGCTTTATTGAACCTCAATATATTGTTTCAAAAATTTTGTTTCATTGCATCTCACTACTAAAACTTTCTAACAATTGCTGTCATTTTTGATGGCATGGATACAAGAGTAAATAATGTTTAAAGTTTAGTTTTACTTGAACTCTTACTAATTCTTTATTTACTGAAGTCTAGTGATAAATGAGTTTTGAAGATACTTACTAGGGTGGGCTAAAAAATTCATAGGTTGATTATTAAGGAGTGATGGAAGAGCTGTGAAATTTTCCATGTATTAATTTCAACTTTTCTTAATGCATTAATTTCAACTGTATTGTCTCTTTTCAGATAAAGTGACATCTGACTGTTCAAAGAAGACAATTCAGCCTGCTGATCAAAAAAGTCATCAACAGCATATATGACATCATTATCACTGGCATACTGATTCCCAGCCAAGCATTTTTTCATTTTGTGGAACCAGGAGAATAGAGAAGGGTGATCAAGGCCACAATCTTGCACAGTAGTCATTGAAATCAAGAACTTATGTTTTGGAGCAGTGTTCTGATGAAACAAGACCCTTGTCAGTCTTTCTGGAAGTTTGGTCTTGACAGCCTTTTTTAACTGCCTCATAAATTTGGCATAGTACTCTCCAATGATGGTATGGCCCTTTTGAAGATAGTCAATAAACACAACAACTTTTGAATGCCCCCAAAATGAGGCCTTGGCCTTCTTTGGAACAGGTGAGGAGGGGTGTTTCTACTGCATGGATTGTCATTTTGTCTCTGGCTCAAAGTGGCAAATCCAACATTCATCATTGGTTCAGAAATATTGAAGGAGGCCAGCTGGATCTGCCTCAAGCAATGTCAGATTTTCCGATGATTTGATTAGCCTGAGGGGCATTTGATCAAATGTCAGAAGATGTGGCACCCACTGAGCAGAAACCTTCATCATTCCAAGTTCATTGTGCATAATATTTTCATCTCTCTCATGGGATATGCTAATAGCATTTGGCTCTTTGATTTATAGTCAATTGCCTGTCATTCATCACCATGTGGTGAACATGATCAATTTTTTCAGTGGTGGGGTGGCAGTTGCATGGCATCCACAATTTGGGTCATCTTTAAAACTCTTCCTTCCACTCTGAAAAATTCAGCTGCACACTTTTGCACTGTTGATAAAGCTGGAGCATTATCCCCTAATGCAGCAACCATATCAGCATGGATGTCCTTGGCAGCTAAATTCTTTTTCTGTAGGTACTTGATGAAACCACAATGCCAAATTTTGTCCATTTTCAAGAGATCTTGCTACTAGTTAGTTTTGAAGTCTTCTTTGAACAGTCAGATGTTAATTTACCCGGAAATAAACAATGCAGTTATTAATGAGTTGAAATTAATGCACACAAAATTTCACAATTCTAGCAAAGCTTTTCATAGTCAACCTAAGAACTTTTCAGGCCACCGTCATACTTACAAGGTGGACAAATTGATCTCTGTAATAAAATGTTAAATTATTCATGATGAAAGAGGGAAAAATGAAAAGATCCCAGAGGAAATATTAAGGGGTTTTGTAGAGTCCATGCTTGATTGGTTAAGAGCAGTTTTGCAAGTGCATGGAAAATTAACATCTTATTAGGCAGTAGGGTCTTCAATGTATATAGCTTTTAGATCTACATATCAAAAATTATTGCTGGCAGAGACAATCTAGTAGTCAGTTCAATTTGAAAAACACTGATTACATGCACTTAGTAAAAAAAATGTATGCTAACTTTCCTTAAGCATGTACAAAATCTTGACAGTATCATTTTTCAATTATGGAAAGCCTTTATAGTACATTTTTTTTCTTTACTGAGTGCAGGTTCCTTAATAACATTGAATTTTATGCTTGGGGCAAATGCAGACTTTTATCAGATTTCTCATAGGATTATATATGCATGCAGAGAGAAAAATTAGTAGTACTGATATTAGACAAAGACATGAAGAAATGTGTTCTGGGATACTATCAACTATCTGAAAGAATTTTTGTGGTTAAACTGAAAGAAAGCTTTTCAATATATCCATCATGGTTGTATATGTACTGAAAGCACAAAGTACAGAAGAAGAAATTGAAAAGTTCTACTCTATGCTACACAACACCAAGGTTCAATACAAGAGATCACCATGAGAGAATGGAATGCCAAAGTAGGCAAGGACAGAGATGGTGAATATAGGATTTCTTTAATCCTATCCACTCTTTAAGGAAATGCCTCTTTGATAACTTGATCTCATTCTAGTAATATATCTCTGTGTATTTCTTCCAGTAGCAAAAATCTATTACACCCATTGTTAGCCATAACAGAGTCTAGTCTTTTTCACTATATACCCTTCTATATCATTTTCAATTTCCAAAATAGCTTTATTCCCTCAAACCGAGACAAAATATGAGACAAACCAGCTGCTTTAATATATGTGAGTTGTTCTTCTTCAGGATATTGGCGATAAGGGGGTACTTCACAATTTCCTGTCCTTTGTAGCTCTTGCTAATTTTTTTTATTTTCTCTCCTAAACCTTGTTCCATTATCCATTTCTACAAGATCACTAGGTAGGTTATGCTTTGTTTTCCTCTGTCTCTCTTACCTTCAAGCTATATTGTGAGTATCATATTTTCCAAGCTGTCTTTCCTCATTATGTGCCCTAGAAACCTCAACTGTCTCTTCCTGATGTTAAGTATAAGTACTCTTTTTGTTTCCATTTTCTCTAAAACTTTGTTGTTACTCACACATTTGGTTCATGATATTCCCATCATCCTTCTGTATAAACACATTTCTGTTGTTTCAAGTTTCTTCTCCATTTATGAAGAGATTGTCCAGCATTCACTGAGTTACAGATCTTTAAAAAAGGAAATGTTAAGAGACAAATAAATCTCAAAGAACTATGAATGTGGGCAAATTTTCTCATTTTTCATTTAGGGTTCTATTATCTGCTGACTAAAAATGTTTGTGCAGTTTTTTCATGCTCTTTATTTTGTCACTTTTTAAAAAGATAAACCCTATCAAAAGACTGTAGTATGTAAGCAACATGAAACTCTATTCATTTATGATCATCAGAAAAAGAAAACTCACAGTAATAATGAGAAACTGATTAGAAGAGCTTCACTGTTGGGTGAATGTAAACTTGACACAAAAACAGTAGAAGCAACTCATCAAATTTGATGAAAGGTGAAGATAGCAACTGCACTGCTCAAAGGCAGATCAGGATATTTTCAACAGGAAATGAATTGCTTGAAAATGCAACTTGTAATCATTGAAAGTTTGGCTGGTGGGATTTGGTGATCAACTTGAATTTAATCTACTTCAAACATGTCAGATTCTCGTGGTGAACACAAACAACAAATTTATGTGTCTATACATGCACTACGTCAGGAAAAAATACACATTGAGGTAATGAGGATGCAACATACTTAGTGAATAATAGACAATGAGGAATCACACTAAGCTTGTCAATTTTTCTCACCAAACAAATGAAGCATTTTTTAATCAATTATTTAACTGTGATAAGAAATAGCTCCTGAACAAGAATTGAAAGCAATACATGTCTGTCTATCAACAGGTGAAAGCTTAAATATTTTTATATATTGCTTTTTGTTATTTCCATGTCAATAAAAAAAACCAAATATATAATCTGTTTTGTCTAACTAAACACTAGCTTTTTATATTGAATCAGTTCAGCATAAATAATTTGGGAAAAGCATGAAGCCAACTCTCCCTATGCTCTGTCATTGTCAGTCATCTGATCATATCTTTGTCATGCCATAATGGTAAACAGAGAAAGCATATGAGTAAATACATGGGCAGGTAATTCACTCTCTGATAGTTACTGTCTGGCTACATAAGATATTATGTCACTTGGCAGTATTTGGGAGATGGCTGATATGTTCATTTTCAGTTATAAAAGATAGTGCAGTGTCAGTATTAATCAAAAAATTAGGTCAGGTTCTCTGGCTCTATTAGAATAATAATATCACTTTTGAGTTAATAGTTTTCTTAGAGGCAGGAAACCAACCTTCCCGGTGTATGGTCATGTTACTAGTAAGGTATCATGCTTGATACACTGTGAAACAAGAAAGAAAAAAAATGGTACTTTACAAAACTTATCATAATCAAACATATGCAACAAATGTAGATGAATGGTGAACAAGTTAGTCTTGCATCCCATTGCAAGTGGATTGAGTTTAAACTTCATCGGGTGCTCCATTATTGTGTTCCTGTGCCAGACAAAGCTAAGTAAATATCTAGTTTGAAGATGACAAAGTGATTGTTATTAAACAAGTCTCAAAGGTTACTGCAGCAAGTTTAGTTCTAACTGGAAGTGCCACTATTTTGGCCTGTGTCAGACAAAATCAAATATTCCCCCAACTTTCCAAGCCTTAATTCTCAGAATGCAAGAATAAATAAGAAAATTAATGAATATTTAATACTATAAGGTCCCATAAACCACCATTTTGGAATTGTCTCTGTGAATACTGACAACTTCTGAGAGAGTTTTTATTTCAATTTTTATTTTGATAAAGTAAAAATTGAATATGAATTTAAATGAAAAAAAAGAATGACATTCTTTTTATTTGGAGAAAGTGAGGCATTTTAAAATCTCTTCCAGCCCCAGGAATGTACCAAATGACATCTTTGTCTAATGGGTCATGCCACCAACCATTCCTTACCAATTTGACTGGCCTTTTATTATCCAGAAAGTGATAATTTTAGAAATTAGATGTCATTTGTCCAACAGCCTGCAAGACATTTATGCTAGAAGCCTTTTTTTTTTTTGTTTACTGATGTTTTTATTGATAGTGGCTTGTTTGATATATAAAAAAGACTGTATGTATGTGTCAGATCTTTTTCTCTATGCATATATATCATTAAACAACAAGTAGTTAGAAAAATGGAAATATCTAGAAATGACAATAATAATTAAGATATTGTATTTGGTGGCATATGCAGAGTCACCAATCTATTTTTGACAGACCATTCCAATTGATCACTCTGATTGACCACTTCATCACCAATTTCCTGAATTCCTTTGAATTGAAAAAAATATAAAAATAATATATATATATAATTTGGAAATCCAAAGAAGAGAACCCCTCCAGTTGACAGCATTAATAAAATCATACAGTTGATACAGTTGAAAGTGCTGGGATATTGATTTTGTCACTTGATCTCCAGTGAAAGCTGCCACAAACAATTGGTGTGAAAATACAGTGAAATAGAAATGATGATAATTAAATATTAAAAATATCAGGACTTCATCTGGGATTTGAAAAAAAATGAATAAAAAATGATTATAATAATTGGTAAACTTGGATGGAAACTATTTGTGCTTAATTAGTAGATTTGGGGTTTGTGAGATTAGGGAGAAAGTTACTGGAAATTTGAAGAAACTTCTTGTTACTGACTGGTTATCACTCAATAACTGGTTGAAAAGGTATGAGAAATAAATTAACCATACTTTTGTTATAAATTTTGTCTTTTTTCTAATAGGAGGAATATAGTTGAAAATCTTTGAGGATTAATATTTGCTTGCAACTCTGAATTCTGATTATGCTTCATGATGAGGATATATAAAGATGAATCATTAAGTTTGTAACATGACGTGTAATTATTAGTTGAATTTTGATCTGGAATTTTCAATGCTCAATGTTCAGTCTATGTGACTGATATTTATCATGGAATTAAATTCAATGACAATGAAGGAGATAATATTGAAGAATAAATATTTATTGTGTAAAATAAATGCTTTTTTCATTAGTCTTACATAGGTGGTGTATTAAATAGTGGCTGGGAATAAGAAATTGGAGGGACAAGTTCAAATTCCAGTCAGGTTCATTATATTGACTTGCAGGTGAATACCCTTGGGAAAGGCATGAATCCATTTCCTCCCTAATCTATGGGTTAAATAATAGGATTTGTATCTATAAAAGTCATTGTTATTCTCAAAAAATTGTTAATGCAATACTCACTCACAAAAAATAAACTGAATTATTCTTACAAAATATGTTTCAGCTTTAAATAACATAAAAGGTTCATGAGTTGTAAAGAATAAAAACAATCAATCAATTTTTAATGTAACTCTGGTTAATGATCACGATGTTAAAACTTGTTTTTGGCAATGGCTTTCAGCAGAGTTAATCTGGCATTTTTATTTTCTTAGATTGTTTAGAAATTAATCAGATTAGAATCTAAAAGTTCATTCAACCCTTTGGCAAATTCTGACCTACTGAAATGTCTCACTGACTATTGGGGGGTTGGTATCAATCAGTATGGAAATTCTTGCATAATTATGTCAACAGCAGATTGGGTTAAAACATATGTGGAGATAAAAAATTGTATATTTCTGGAAAATTTGCATAATTTGTGAAGAAAATTGTACATTTAAGCTCACCAAAGCATTTTATAGAGAGCCAAAACTTTTTTTTTAGAGAAAGTTTACTGGTGAGAGAATCTTTGTTTTATAGTGATTACATAGGCTACCTATTTATTTTTATATAGTTACATGTGCAGCAAATAATTAAAAGTAGATATAAAAATAATTGAACTTTTACTGGTTAGTAAGAAATGGAAGTGGGTGGGTAAAGAAAACATCCAAAATATTTGTCCGCAAAAAAACTCCTGTGGAGATGTAGTTTTATGAAATTTTATTTGCTGAGTGAACCAAAAAAATGAAAGAGATAAACTAATGTTAAAAACAAATTAAGAAAACAGCTAAATTTTTCTTTACAGATACTTGCTAGTTTGTGACAAGAACATTTAGTACCCAATTGTGTGTGTATGTGTTTAATATATATAACAGTGGACACCGAGGTCAATACCAAGTGATGATAGTTTGCATTTTGCTTGAATGTAAACTTCAGGCTAATTTTGATAGCAGGGGTGAGGAGATGGCCTGAAGATTGTGTTCAACAATGAAAAAGACTGTCACCACAGAGTGTCTGCTTCTATATTTACACACACTCTATCCCTGATAGTGAACACTTTTACTCATAAATATAGCATATCTTATAACTATATTTTTATCATTCATATATATATATATATATATATATATATATATAGAGAGAGAGAGAGAGAGAGAGAGAGAAAGAGAGAGAGAGAGAGGGGGAGATAGATAGATAGATAGATAGATAGATAGATAGATCTTTTACTACTATAAAAATTATATGGGTAAACATGTTGGAGTAGACATCCTTTTTAAACTATGATTAGGAGATTGACAATTTTGAAAAGAGTGGAACCACATTTTAATTGCAGTTGTTCCTATGTCCACCTTGGGTGGTAGCATCTGTTAGGGTCCCAGTTACCAGCAAATAGTGAACCCCCAAACAAAAACAAAACTCTTTGAAAGTATTTGGTTGGCGCAAAAATAATATTGGTTTTTGACGTATTTTTTAACGTCAAAAACCGATATTATTTTTGCACCAACCTAATATAAAAACACATTTTTATAGTAAAAATACCAGCAGTATATATTTATATGAAAAAAAAAACCAACAATACATTTTATAGCAAAATGACCAACAATACATTCTGTTGTTGAAGGCAAACAATTATGTTCAAAATATATTTAGATGAAGCCATAAAATTGTGTTCAAAATATTTAATTTACATTTCAGCATTAAATCCCCCATAAGGAATTGATATACCGTTAAACAAACAAAAATTTCTAAGCAAGAATTAATTCCATTGTTAAAAAAATGTCTACTGAAACACATGTACCCACTAAATATAACATTAACAGTAATGAGAAATAATGTATTAAATACCAATTAAATGCTTATATGTTAATCATTTCACCCCAAGCAAGGCAATAATGCCACAAGGACACAGAGACTTACAACTGGGAATGAAAGACAATGTTATATATAAAGCTTTTCTACACTTCCCTTGATCATGCATATATACGTACATGTGTATTTGTGTGCAAAAGAGGGTGCTGAAAAGTTCTCACCTTGACTAAGAAGGGATTAAGTAAAAAATTCTAATGTTTGGTCATTTGCTCAGATTTTGGGATATGGGTTGGGCTAAGAACTTTTCAACATCCTACCATATATGGCCACAGACTGTTCTGTAGTTATTAACTGAAGTTTGAGCTGAAATGATCATTGTATAATTTTTAATCTATGTGACTAATATTTACCAGTAAATATTACCAGTAAATTAAGTGCACTGACAAAGAATGTGATTATGTTGAAAAATAATAATTTAAGTAAAATAAATGCTATTTTTCATTATTATGGGCAAATATTCTTATATGTATTTTTACATGCATGTCTATGTGTGTGTATGTGTGCACTTATCTGTGTATGTATGCATTTGTGAATTTGTTGTTGTTCTATTAGAACGTATCATAACAAAACATTATTATCCTGTTTTTTTTTTTGTTACCAGAATCTTGAAACTCTTCAAATAGTTTTCTTTCTTTCGAAACTTTTTTCTTTACAGAGAATTTCAAGGTACCACACCACTTCACAAAAGTGACAAACTTACCCGACAGTTTAGTGACATTCCCAGAAATAAATCCTTCTTTTTTTTCCTTTTTGTCTTGTCTTCTCTGGATATAGTTAGGGTTGATAAAAGTTGTAATAATATTAATTCAGAAATATTGTTTTTAAAGGGGTGTATTCTGGTGTCTTTTCTTTTTTTCTTAAATTCTGTTGAGTTTGCCCCAGTTCTGAGAGTAATCCTAATGGTAGTGTCAGTTATAAAGGCACTGGTTTTGAAAGTGCTGCTTATAATGACATGTCAGGAGGGTATGGGTGGTAATGGTATTTAATTATTTGGTCAGATTTGCAGGCACACAAGAGATTGTGTCATGCAGTACAATGTTGTCTGTCTTGTTGTTTTTGCAAAGAGTTGACTGATGATTTGTAGTAAAAAGCAAGAAACAAGAATTTTATGGGAATTAATTCAAATTGTGCCAACAAAATTGAGGCATACCAACATGATACTTGTAATGTCTACAAATATTTTGATGCATTTTATTCCATCTGTTTTGGCCACAATGTTCTTTAGCTGATCTATTCTTTGGCTGCAAGTTCGTGAGAATTCAAAAGTAAAAACATTTAAGAAAAAATAATGTAAGTAAAGAAGGAAGATAAAGACAAAATTGTACATTTACCTCTGGTTCTAATGGACAGTGTTCAAGCCCAGGTAAATGCCATGATTTTGACTTGATTTTTAAGGTAGGGAAGCCAAACTATTTCTTTTGGAAGACTGGAGCAGTACAATCATTGTATCCCTTATTTGTCTCTAAGATTAAGCTCAAATAGGAAGAAAGTTTTGAAGCAACTAAGAAAGAAGTAAGAAAGAAGGAATGAAGAAAGATGAAGGAAGAAGAAAGATGAAGGAATGAAGAAAGATGAAGAAAAAAGATGAAGGAATGAAGAAAGATGAAGGAATGAAGACAGATGAAGAAGAAAGACGAAAGAATGAAGAAAGAATGTTAAGTAAATCAAAAAGCAAAGACAACAAAGAAAAAAATAAATTTAATTGAATAAAAACAATAAAGAAGAAGGAAAGAAAAAAGGAAGGAAAAAGTTAAGAAGTAAATAAGACAATGAAGGAAAATAATACAGAAGGAAAAGAAGTAAGAAAAATGAATGGAGAAAAAGCAAGAAAGAAGAGGAAAAAGAAAGTTATGAATAAGAATAAAGGAAAAAAGCTAAAGAAAGATAGAAAAAGAATGAAGAAAAAAGAAGGAGACAAAAGAAAAAGTTATGAAATAAATGAGAAGAAAAAGGAAAAATGAAAAAAAAATTACACGGTAAATAAGAAATAGTTTAAATAGAAAGAAAAAATAAAAATAAAAAATAAAATGAGAAAAAGAGGAAAAGAAAAATGAATGTATAAAGCCAAAATAGGGGCAAAAGAAGGAAGAAAGTTATAAGTTGAAAAAGAAATAAGAAGGAAACAAAGAATGAAAGAAGAAAGCCAGAAAGAAGGAAAAAGATAAGAAACAAGTAAAAAGGAAAAAAGAAAAGTATGAAAGGAAGAAGAAAGAGGGAAAAGTAGAAAAAGAAAAAAAAGAAAGAGCAAACATTATTAAGTATATGAGAAAAAGAAAAATGAAAGGAAGATTGGAAACAAAGCAAAATAAAAATAACCTTTTTTTTACAGTAAGGGTCACCCTATACAAAGCCCTTGGGCCACTTGAGATAGAGGATTACATTAAGGGGTATTTTATATAATTAGGAGGTAAACCATAGATATGAGCAGGCTAAGATTATAGTGATAGGGGAAACATCCTCTTAGGAGGCTGTTTCACAGAGCAGTGGCTCATGGGAAGAAGCTATTTGAGTGGAATTTACTTCTCCCCGATGAAATATGGAGGGAATGTGGATTGTTTCTTACAATGTAAGTGGCATGGTGAGTCCTTGCTATGACAGAATATTTGTTGTATCATTGGAATAGATGTTCCTAAATGATGTGAGTATATTCTTAGGCAGATTATTTATGTAAAGCAAAAAGAGGGTTGGTCTGAGAAGTGACACCTGGGAGATGTCTGCATTAACCCTGGCCATTAATAACTACCTTCAGGGACCTACCTAGGAAAGATTTTATAATCAAGACAAATTATAATTATAAAAATTTCAAAATGATTTGAGATAGATAAAACAAATTTTAAAATGGGATTTAATATGTACACACACACACACACACAGTTGTTAAAAAGCTCTTAGTCTGACCAATTGATTTAATATCAGAACTGTTTTTGGAAGGGCTTCTTGGTTGGGCTAAGAATTTATCATCAATCCTCATGTATGTGCATGTGTCTTCATATATATATATATATATACATATATATAAATTCAAATATAAATAAAATTGTCTGTTAAATATGAAGACCTATTATTTTCAAATAAATAAATTGTTTATCAAATGAAAATAAAATAATAAATAATAATTATATTAATCAATCAATAAATATATATAAACAAATAAGAAATAAAATTACATCACTTGGCATAGTCCATAGTTTACCTTTACTTACATAGTCACCTTTAAGAATATTTTAGACCATTCTTAAAATATAAAAATTTGAAAACATAACAATATTTTTCCTTCACTTCTGTTAATAAATACTTGTTACAAAATAAAATCCTTGCATTTACCTTGATAAAGTCCCTCAGAGGATGAAATGCATTGGTAAAAGGAAAGTTTTTCTTTGTTTATATTCATATATATATATATATATATATATATATATATATATATATATAATAATCTTAATATAATGATTTCAATGATGAAAAAAAGAGAATGAAAAAAGAAAAGAAAAAGAAAGAAAAGTAAGAAGAAAAGAAAGAAAGAAAAGAAACAGAATGAAGGAAGGAAAGAAAGAAAAAGAAAGAAAAGAAAAATAAAGGAAAAGAAAGTAATAAAAGAAAGATATGAAAAAGAAAAAGAAACAATGAAAGAAAGAAAAAGTTGAGTGATTAGGCGAAAAGAGAAAAAAGAGAGAGAAGAAATTTTGCTGAAAGGTTGGTGAATTGACAAGTGAGTGTAATGTGTGGGTCTTTAAATGTCTAGTTAAATGTAACACGTGGCCAAATTGTTGTTAGTAAACCTAGTGTTGAACACTCACTAGTGTGTCTGATAAGGAACAATTAGAAAAAAGGCAGGTGTGTGTTTATGGGCCAAGAATAACTTGAACACCAATGCCGACTTGGTATGGAATAAATAAAGTTAAGGTCAAGAGAGAGAGGGGGGGAGAGAAGGGTGAGTGGGATATCAGTAATAGGTAATTGGACGTTGGGAAAAGAATGAGGAAAGAACAAGAAAGGAACAAAAAAAAAAAAGGAAAGAAGAAATGGTAAAAGCAAAGCAGAGAAAGGAAGAATGAGAAGAAAGAAAGACAGAAAAAGAAGGAAAAAAGAAAAATATACAAAAATAAAAAAGAATAAAAAGGGACTGTTTGGTATGGAAAAAAAGATAAGATGAAAGAATGAGAAAGAAAAAATGGCAAAGAAATAGAGAAAGAAAGAGAGAGGGATAACTGGAGGAATAAAAACAAAGAAAAAAAGCAGGAAGGAAAATATAAGAAGAAAGAAATATACAAGAAACATTATAGACTAACTGAATGATAGAGGAGAAGAAAAAATAGAAAGAAAGAAGGTACATAAAAAGCAAACAGAGTGAGAGAAAGAAAGAAAGAAAGCATTAAAAATGAAAGAAAATAGAAAGAAAAAAACAGAATGATAGAAAAAAGACAGAAATAAGGGAAAAGAAATCAATAAAATAGATGAAAGAAGGAAATAAAATAGAAAGAAAAAAGAGAATGATAGAAAGAAGAAAACAGTAGAAAAGAAAAAATTAAAAAGAAGAAAGAAAATAAGGAAAGGATTAGAAACAATGTTGGAAAAAAAGAAGAGACACAATAAAAAGAAAGAAAAAGAATGATAAGAAAAAGAAGGAAACTAAAGAAATAAGAAAGAAAGAAAGAAGTAAGGGAAAGAAATAAAAAAAGAAAGATGTATAAAATTGAATAAGTAGGTAAAAAAGAAAGGGAAAAATAAATTAATAATAAAGGAAAACCAAGGAGAAATAAATTCAAAAGAAAAAAATAACAAACAAAATGCAAAAAAAAAAAAAAAAATTACTAAAATAAATATATTTTGAATGACCCTGATTAGCCTCTTACCTGTCAGGTGTTTTAGTGATTCATCTCAGGGCAACTCACCACTCACCACTCTTCTGATCCCCACTTCTGCATTTAACATTTCTCTAATACTGATAGTAATTACAGAGCCCCTTCCCCAAGCCATCAATTTTTCAATTCTTCAGGTCACCAATTCAACTAGCTCATCATTGGTTCAACTCAAAAAAAAGGAAATTGCTAAGAATCAATGAAAGTTTATGCCAAAGTCAAAAGAGACAATGGTTATCATCGCCATGGAGAAAATAACAAGCTAGTCTAACAGACCACTTACTACTGCATGGTGAATTTTATCCTCACTGGGGATGCAATGAATATAGTTTTGTGCCAAACTAAACTAAACCCAGCAAATATCTTAAGAGTGCCATTTGTTGGAAAATGGTTAGCGAGCCAATTTAGGACAGAGGAAGACTATAGAAAGTGGTTCCCCCTGACAAGGCATTAAAATTGTTCTCCTATCTAAGAATCTAATTACTCTACTAAAGTTCAAAGTAGAACTACATGACCCAAAATACAAGTCCAGACCATTATATAGATTACAATAAAATATAGTACTTCAACAAGAAAACTGGTACAAGGCTATATTTTATTTGAAGGGAATTTAAATAAAAAATAAATGTAATTATACTACATGAATTATGGCAACACAATTATCAGAAAACAAACTCTTTTAAGGTGCATGACCTCTGACAGGAAACATGCTTTAATTGGCTTTTACATTTTTAATTGAGAAAAAAAATGATATGATAACCACAAGAAGATAATCTCTTAACATATGATGGGATAAAATCATCTTATAGCATTTCAATACATATCTTCCTGGCAAGACAAATATTTTTTAATAATTTTTAAAATTTTTCACTGAGAAATTATAAAAATAAAATATTATTACAAGATCTACTTTAATAAATGATTGCACCAGATTTGCAAGGAAACAAATGCAAGCAGCATTCTGCAGTCTAAATGTTTACCAGATGATTTAGTGCTTAATGCCAAATTTATGAATATTACATTACAAATTTTGTTTAGTGTTCAGTGGCATCATGGCACCAGTCTCTGGCCAAGTAGTGTTCATGACATGTGATCTACTTTTTATACCCTAGATCTAGGGTACTAATCCCCAATCGGTATTTAACACTTGTCACTAATACAAAAGTAGAAATCTAAACCTTAGAACATATTTAGAATTTAAAGACACACTGATATGAAAAAAAGCATCATTAGAAAGCCTCCTTTCACTTTGCAGTTAGTCTTTGAATTTACAAGATCATGATTACTGCAAGTTACCAGATTAAAGCATTTTTCAAATTGAACTCACTTGTTTACTATGCCACATCAAGCAGACTTAACTATAAACAAATGAATATATATATATATATATATATATATATATATATATATATATATATATATATATATATTCTAACCATGAGGCCTAAGTTTTTTCTCTATGATCAGTTTGGCAAGAATATGATTTCTTGATAATTCAGGCAAATGATCATGCAGAACTTTTGACATGTGGGTAAACAGAAAAGTTGTATCAGTGGCTTTGTTAGTGCAAAGCTACACATCAAAGTGACTGAGGGTTTGAGTGGGCTGCCCTTGTTCAAACTGTTGATCATCAAGATGATTTGCTTTCTCCCAAAAACTGTAACTAAGGTCTGCTCAACATAGTTGCAGTATAAACCAAAGGTGGGTGAAATAGATGTTGAACATAAACAAATGTGCTTGAGCAGGCATCTGCAAAAGGGATTGGCTAGCTGGTCTAATGATCAGGCATATTCAGATATGATTGCCCAGCCATTACAGTAATACCTTGAGATACGAGTTTCATTTGTTCCAAGATTGAGCTCATAACTCAAAACACTTGTATCTCAAATCAAATTTCACATTGAAATTAATGAGAATATTTCCAATCTGTTCCAGGCCCCTAAAAATCACCATTATTTTCCTAAAAGTTGCTCTCTTATTTTTGCATTTGTGGTTTTCTTACAAGCAAAAACATGTGAATAAACAAGAAATGTAGTTAACAAACAATAAAAGAAAAAGAAAAATATTGTAAAGAAATAAACTGTACTATACCATGAATTTCAGACAAGTTATAGGCCAACTGGCAGAGGTGAGATAGAGTGGGACAACAGCTAGCCTAGCAACCATTAACCTAGCCTACCAATGGCTAGCCTAGTCTACAATACCAAAGATTAACTTTATCACTTAATTTACAAATTTTTAAAATATTCATATTTTATCCATTACTGTAACTAATTTTTTTAAATTTTTTAAATTTTATAATTTTTTTATTTATTGTTAATGTAGAATGCTCATACTGTCTTGCCAAATCCATTACTCATATGTCTTCTTCATGTTTTTTTTTTAAATTTCTTGTTTTGCCCCAAAGAAAATAATACGTTTCAGCTTTTCACCACTGCTCTTTACACTTGGTTTCTTCAAACCCATAGTGTCACTAAAAGAATTTTGCAAAATAACATCAAAAAAGACACAGCACAACACAACAGAGATCCTTCCAGAGTAATGTGAACACGTGTACTATGAGTGGAAATAATCTCGAAGCTTGGCACTAACTGCACACTCATTACTGTATGTATGTGTGTGTGTGTGTATATATATATATATATATATATATATATATATAAAATTTCAGTTATAACTAAAAAGATATCTGTTCAAAGACAATATGAGTAAAGACAAAAGGAAAACTTAGCTGACATGTTTTGTCCTCTGATGGACTTTATCAAAGCAAATGTAAGGATTTTATTTTGCAACAATATTTATAAGCAGGATTATAGATGTTAGTTTTTCAGAATTTTTAAACTCATAAATATAATTCAGGCTAACTGAAAGTCAAGGTATATTATGGAGGATGCTAAGTAATTTAATGTCTAATAAACAAAAGTGAGTAAATGTTTTATATTGTTGTTGAATTTTTATTTTATAATGTAATTATTATTTATATTATTTTAGTTTGAGATTAATTTATGTAGTAAATATTTTAAATAACAGAAATTTTAAAATTTAACTGATTTCTTTCAATTAAAAATATTATAGTCATGTATGTTGGCTTGGGAAAAAGTAATTCTTTTAGGAAAGGCAAGATTTGAAAAAATCTGTGCTGCAGATTCAATAGCTGCAATCTCAAAAATTTTCCATCTAAGTAAGTTATTTTCTTTTTTAATAATTGTGGCATTATTTAGTTCAAAGTTGTGGTTAAACTTATTTTTATGTGTGACTAAGGCATTAGATAAATTGTCATGTATAAGATCCTTTTTCTGTTCATAGATATGTTTTTACAAATTTCTACAATTTTCCCCAAAACTATTATGGATATGATCAGAACTAAAAATATTATCCATACCATAATAATTCTGATGCAGATAGATATGAAATAAACTGTAACAAATCTTCCTCACAATATATTGGGAAACCTTGCAGAAATTTAATAAAATGTATCTATGAATACAAAGAAAAAAAAATGAATCTTCTGAATGATCAATCTTTTTTTCTCTCTTTGTAATGCCCAAAATATATGTGGATTTAAGTTAGTCTGGCACAAGGGCATAATACTATACCATTAGAGAATCAGACATGCTAAACTTTATTCAATTTATCAATATAAATATCTTCAGTCAGAACAAATGTTCAGTTACTATATGTATCTGTTTATTGATATTCATTATTGATTTTATTTCTAAGGCATGAAAGGCTCTAATTTCAAATGATTGCCAATTACACTTTCACTTTGCAGTCAGTTATGCAAGGATACAAAATTACAGAATTAATCAATATGGCTTGTAAGAGAAGATTGCTATCATGATTTAAAACAAAAGAATATATATTTACAGTCAGGACACCTGTTTAGTGGCTAAGATATTTGTGAAAATAGGGCCCTCTTTCAGTCTACCACTGACTAGAAAAATCATCCCCACATTGTGCTTTGAATCACATTTTCATCAGGGTGGACTAAAAGTGGAAAAGGCTTGTCATATGTTCACAGCCAAAATAAAGGTGAAAATATTGTCACAGCAAGAAATGACAATATGAATCCGATTTTCTTTATGGTGGTTATTTGTTCAGATGCACTTAGCACGGTTGAGTGAGGGTGGTTAGGCAGGTGTCACCTGGGTCAACTTTGCTGCTACTTCTGTCTTCTCTCATGACAAACAAAAAGACCAGATCTTCCCTTCAACCAGTGAGAACTTCAACTGTCTCCTACTACTAATCTGCCCACCTCTACATCACAATGTGCAGCTACAACTTCCAACTGCTATTTATTTATTTCATTTTCCCTTTTACCTACTTGTGGACAAAGGGTAGTCCTTTTGAAGATTTTAATTTTAAATATTTAATTTTCTATGCAGTAATGAAACCCAGCCCAGATAAAATCATTTGGGGCCAACTTAATTTTGGGTTAAATAGCAGGATAGACTTGAAACCAATTTAAGCAGAGACCCATTGTGTCATAGTTGCTTATAATCATTAATGCCCATCATCAGTGTCTAAATTGAGGTAAGTTAGAAACCTGAATGCTGATTTACAAGGTAAACATTTGCAAGATTGGCACAACACAATATTCCTTTCTCCTATTCACCTCTGTTTGGTCTTGACACAGACTTTGCTTTGCAGACAATCTTTGGTGCTTCAAAATGAGTCACGTATTCAAATACTGATCAGGTTTGATGTTGCTTAATTTTAATAATCAGATAATGAAACTATATCCTATATTCTTGGATGAAAGTTGGTCTGAATCAATCAAACTATGAAATCCATTTATCAGATATCATTCAAGTTGGATCATATTGTGGATCTACGTCTGGTCTGTGTGTATATGCGCATATGTGTGAGTGTATGTGTGTGTGTGTGTGAATACATATTAATGTGTTTCATTGAAAATAACTGACAAGATGTTTCTGTTAAGTTTTTTGTTTTTCTTGTGTGCAAACAAGAGATTTCTTTTTTGAACAGTGTATGTAGAAATCCTCCCAATGATTGTTTATTCAAGTTGGTTTGGCATTAATCTATTGACTATTTTCAAGGATTTGGGATGTGTTATTGCAAATGGTGTATAGATCCTAATATATAGAAATGTTTTTCATTCTTGAACACAGCTAGTACTTAATAGTTGTGTTTGTAGTTGATGTTATTATGGGCTGATTTGGGCTGTTTATGATGGGGCTTTATTGTGAACATGGCCATAATAAATTGATGTAAGGCAGCCCAAACCAAAGTAGATAATAAAAACTGGAACCTTGCAGGATCTTTAAAATTATTAACATTAGTAGAGACAAACTTTCAGTTCCCTCTATTATAAATGGCCCTGAAGTTATTTTGTCCTCATTGGATAAGGCTAAGCTCTTTGCTATGAACTTTGCCACAAACTCTAGGTTAGATGACAAAGACCATCCCATACCTAACTTCCCCCACCTCACAGAACACAAGCTTCATGATATCTCTACACTAATTCAGGTTTCCAGACTTATCAAAGCCTTGAAAGCAACTGGTCTGGACAGAACTGTAGTTGTTCTCAAGAACCTTGACCCAGAACTGTTTAATGTTGATAAAAGTATTCAACTACTACCGTAAAAAGAAAATTTTCTCAAGTCCATGGAAAGTGTTTTGTGTGTGCCTCATGTTTAAGAATGTAGGTTTCACCTCATCCCCATCCCAATATCACTGCATCAGCCTCCTTTGTGTTATTAGTAAGCATTTTGAAGCTGTCATAAACAAAAAAAGTTGTTGCACACCTCAATAAAAACAAACTCCTGAGGGACAAGGAGCATGGTTTTAACTCTTCTAGGTCCACTGCTGATGTCTTAACTATTATCACACACAGAATCAGTGAAACACTTGATAATAACAACCTCTTGAGAATGAATACCCTTGATATCTCAAAGGCCTTTGATAAGGTGTGGCACAGGGGATTGTTACGCAAACTGACCAACTATGGAATCACTGGGAGAGTCCTCTCAGTTATTAAGTCTTTACTGCCTATGAAGATATTTGTTAATGGCCAGTCTTCTGTGGCATATGAGATCAATGTTGGCATTTCCTATGACTCTGTTCTTGGTACTACACTCATTCTATTTTATATCAACAATCTGCCTAAGGTCACTCAGATCTTTAGTAAATATATATATGCAGATGATATCACAGTGTATGAGTGCATCTCCAAATATCTATATGAAAGTACCTGTCAGCTGATCTCTCTTTTGAACTAACTCTTACAGCTCAATGCCTGATGTTATTCAATACATATAAAACTAAACTAGTAACGTTTCACCACAACTGAGCAGAACTTAAACTTGCACCAATCCTGGTGAATGGTCATATCTTCAAAGAGGCTCTTTGCCTTGAATGCATACTGGGGCTAAGACTCGCTCCTGATCTCAAATTGAATGTGTATATTTGTGTCATTGCAAAAGATGCTGGAAGAATGGTTGGTTCCTTGTATCACTCCAGAAGACACCTAACTCCTGCTGTCATTGATCTATCTTTACAAGAGTCAGGTCAGACCAAGAATGGAATGCTGCTGCCATATCTGAGCTGCTGCTGCCCAGTCCTCACTATCCAGCCTTGACAGAGTTCAAAAGCATTTACACAGCCTTGAGTGTGGAATTTTTCTCCACCATGCAGCCCTTATCCCACAGATGAAATATTGCCAGCCTTTTACTACTATATCACCATTTCTATGGCAGATGTTTGGATGAGTTACATTCCTTAGTACCACTAGTTTGGAACTTCACAGCTAAGATCCACTAAGCCATGTTCATAGTGGCAAATAATCATTACTCCCTACAAGTTCCTTTGATAAGGAGCAAGTTCTACTTGGACAGTTTCTTCCCCAGAACTACTAATTTGTCAAACAAACTCCTGAGAGAATGCTCCCCTAACAACTACAATCATGGTCTCTTTAAGTCCAGTGCCAACTGATATCTATCTTACTCATCCTCCTAATACTCTCTTACTTCCCCCTTCCTTATAATCTCATTCAGTAACTCTCTGCCTTGAGTGGCCCTTGGGCCTTTTATTGGGTGAACCATCAGTAAATAAAATAAAAAATGTCTATGTATTACCAATATGCACACTATTTAGAATAGCATAATCAAATTCCATCAAAATGGCTAATAGATTTGCTGAAAATGCAACGAATGAACAATCATTTCAACAGTTTCTATATGCACTAAGTCCAAAACAAAAAGAAATCTCTGGTAGTGTAAACAAAAACACAATAAAAACCTAAGAGAAGTAACTTGTTGGTCATTTTCCATTAAACATGTATTAGAGAGGAAATGTTACACAAATACACAACTATGTGTGTGTGTGAGCATGTGTTTGTGTATGAGAAAGAGTGAGACAAAGAGAGAGGTAGTATACACAACTATGTGTGTGTGAGCATGTGTTTGTGTATGAGAAAGAGTGAGACAAAGAGAGAGATAGTATACACAACTATGTGTGTGTGAGCATGTGTTTGTGTATGAGAAAGAGTGAGACAAAGAGAGAGGTAGTATACACAACTATGTGTGTGTGAGCATGTGTTTGTGTATGAGAAAGAGTGAGACAAAGAGAGAGATAGTATACACAACTATGTGTGTGTGAGCATGTGTTTGTGTATGAGAAAGAGTGAGACAAAGAGAGAGGTAGTATACACAACTATGTGTGTGTGAGCATGTGTTTGTGTATGAGAAAGAGTGAGACAAAGAGAGAGGTAGTATACACAACTATGTGTGTGTGAGCATGTGTTTGTGTATGAGAAAGAGTGAGATAAAGAGAGAGATAGTATACACAACTATGTGTGTGTGAGGATGTGTTTGTGTATGAGAAAGAGTGAGACAAAGAGAGAGGTAGTACCAATAAGTTCATGGCCTGAAAAGCTGTTAGCTGAATACTGATCGGAAAACTTCACTGTCTAATGTTCAATCTATGTGATTAATATTCACCATTGACAATGAAGGAGATTATGCTGAAAAATAGATATCTGTTTTAAAAAATAAATATTTTTTCACCATTATGATACAAATATATTGACATACACATGCCCTTACATATAAATACATAATGATAATTTTTCAGATTTAAGTTCTTTTAATATGACTTGACAGATGAATACAATTATTTTGGGCGTTTTCCTTTTTACTTTATTGTAGTTTTGTTAATCATATCTTGCAAAATTATATATAATCTCCCACATTATAAGATTACAGATGTGGACAATTCCTGCACAAATGGCTGATAAAAACGAATTGAGAACTATTTCCTTTTATGGCTGAATTTGGCTTTTCTTTCTCTGCACACCTTTGGTTCATGTCCTCATTTTTATGAAAGAATTTTGACCCTTTAGTTTAGACAGGAGATGGACCAGAGAGAAAATGGGGAGGGACTATTCTGACAATTTTTCTTTTACTTATGAATGAGGAAAGGGAAAAATAAATGCATCACTTTATATCATTCTTTCCTTATGTATCTATCTATCTATATCTATATATATCTATATATCTATATATCTATCTATATATATATATATATATATATATATATATATATATATATGTATGTATATTTAGGCATGTATATTTCACTGGATAATATAAACATATTATGTTTATTTATTTTTATAATAATTCTTTCTAGTATTTTAATTAGCTTCTTGATGTTAAGTTGAAATTCATCAAGGAAGGCGCCATATTTTTTGTTAACCCAAGTATTTTTGATCTTCTCCCAGATCATCATCAGGGATGAATTGCGAAGACAGATTTAATGAAACGGTGATCATTGTGATGGTGATTTTAGTAAACACATGTGAATGCACTCTGTTATAAGTATTTAAAAATTTTAAATTTCACTAGTGTTTACAAACGTCACCATCACAACGATCACAATTACATTAAGTTTGGAGGAGATTAAAATTACGTGGGTTAACAAAAACTATGCTGCCTCCCTTGATGAATTTCAACTTAGCATGAAGGAGCTAATTAGAGGACTAGAAAGGATTATTATAAAAATAACTAAGTCTTATGACAATAGCTTGCAAGCAGGTGGCAGCCATCATATATATATATATATATATATATATATATATATATATATATATATATATATATATATATATATATCTGTGTATGTGTGTGTGACAACTTTATGACACATATATGGGCCATAGGGCATTTAGTTATGGGACTCATTATGTAACAGCCAAGATCATGACTGACAAGCAGTGGAAATTAAAGCATTGGAAATAATGAAGCTTATTTAAATGCATATGTATTGCTAGATGAAAGAGTAAGTACATATTAATCCAATTCTGAGCTTCTATGTGAGACGTGAATTGACCATCTAGATGAAGCTATGGATTGACATGTGAGGCATGAATTGACCTTCTCTTATGAGAGTTTTGGTGATGCCAACAAATACTTGTTTTCACTTTCATAATGCTCATTGTAGTAGAGACTTTGTAATTGCAGATACAACTATAGTACACTATTGAACAATGTTGGTGTCAGATGACTTCGAATAACACTCACACTAATAGTACTTGCTTGATAATACTCACTCAAGCAGTAACCTGTATAGAGAAATAGTATAGTGAATAGTGGTCTATATAGTAACATATAGATTAGAATGCAGATCCAAATAGTAATAGAGGATAGAATAGAAATAATGATCGTTAACTGTCAGCTACTTCCTATATATATGAATTTTCTCTATGGTCATGTGGTCTACTTAATTCAATAATGTGATCGCCTGTGTTTACTCTCTGGCAAATATATGTTCAAACTCAAGTGTTGACTGTGACATTTTATTCCTATATAACAGAGAGGCTATGGATTGACCTTCTATGTGAAGCTATGGATTGACCTATGTCAGGCTATGGATTGATCTTCACCTATGAGAGGCATGGATTGACCTTCTGTTATATGATGCTATGGATTGACATTCCATGTGAGACTATGGATTGACCTATATGAGTCATGGATTGACATTATCCTATGTGAGGCTATGGATTGACCTATATGAGTCATGGATTGACATTATCCTATGTGAGGTTATGAATTGAACTTCTCCTATGTGAGGCAATAGGTTCACCCTCTCTTGCATTCCAAACTCATGTACAGTTTCGTTTGATTTTTACTAAGAGTGCTTGTTTCATTCTAATCAATTTCATTCTTTCTATCTAACAACAGGTTTTAATTCAAAAGATAAACTAGTATTAAGACATAAAAGTAAAGAGTGAGACTGCAAATCAAATTTTCTCCACATGACATCAGATAGTGAGACATATCTACCTGCAATGTAGGAATTTTTCTTTCATCAAATTCAGCTCACTATTTAAGCGTCATATTTTTACCTACTTTAAGTTTGCAATTTAAATTTACCTGGACACACAGATATAATCATATCATTATAACAATTTAGCTAATTGGAAAAGTAAACATATAAACCTTTAGCAATACTCTGAATATCACAGAGGATTAACAATAATTTGATAAAGTATTTATTAAGTTATCTTTTTCTAGGACAAGGCAATAAGTGTAGAGCTCTTGGTGAAGATCAAACAGTAGTAATTACTTATTTGGTTAGCTTGCTAACTATGACTGTATGGTGAAGAAACAATTGTATTTACTAAACTAAACTTAGTCAGAAACAGGACTATAAGCATGGGGATCTTATGATTGAAATTACTACAATAACAATACAGTAATGCTGTGAGATATGAGTGTAGCATTATACAATTTTTTTGAGATATGAGCTGCAGTTTGGTTGATTTTTTGACTTGAGATACTAGCTGAATTTTGAGATATGTGTGAGTTTAAGTTAAGCATCTGCTAGTTAGCACAGTGAGTGCAAAGCTTCAAGAGTATTTCCACTCACAGTACACGTGTTCACATTACTCTGGAATGATTTCTGTTGTGTTATGTTGTATCTTTTTTGCTGTTAATTTGCAAAATTCTTTTAGTGACACCATTGGTCTGAAGAAAGTAGGTGTAAAGAGCAGTGGTGAAAAGCTAAAACATGATTTTGTTTGAGGTGAAGCGGGAAATTATAAAAAAAACATGAGGAAGACATATGAGTAATGGATTTGGTAAGATAGTATGAGTGTTCTACATTGACGATAAATAAAAATAATAAAATTAAAAAAAATTAGCTACAGTAATGGATAAAAAGTAAATGTTTTAAAATATTTCAAAATTAAGTGATAAAGTTAAACTTTGGTATTGTAGACTAGGCTGGCCATTGTTAGGCTAGATGTTGTCCCTCTCTGTCTCAGTTGACCTCTGACTTGTCTGAACTTCATAGTTTAGTACAGTTTATTTCTTTACAATTTATTTTATTGTTTGTTAACTACATTTCTTGTTTAGTCACACGTTTTTAGCTTGTAAGAAGCCCACATATACAAAAATGGGGGGAGTTTTAGGAAAATAAGGGTGATTATTAGGGGCCTTGAATGAATCAGAAATATTCCCATTAATTTTAATCGGGAAAATTGATTTGAGATATGCATCTTTTGAGTTACAAGTTTGGTTTTGGAATAAATTAAACTTGTATCTCAAGGCATTACTGTAGTTTGAAACTAACTTGCTACCCTCTGCTTCATAAAGTAGCACTCTTTCATAAAAACTGTTCTCAGTGGGATTTGAACTTATAACACTTTGAATTTGACTGACAGTCACTACATATTCATAATGTCTTATCAGTCATAAAATATATAATAATGTACCAAATTTTAAAATAGCTGATCTACCAATTTATAGATTAGGGCTTAGAAAGTACAATTAAAGATTACAATATGTATGTGTGGTGACAAACAAAATAAGGATCAATAATAACATTATCAACAACAATAATAATAGATAAAAGTATAAAATAATACTGTGAATATTATAGTATTTTATCTATTGATCAAACATTCAAAACTACAGTGAAATTGTAACCTACATACACAAGAATGATGGAAAAAGAAACAAGAAAAATAACATTGCTTATCATTATTTAAATATAAAATGATGATTGAAATTGTATCAAAATCTTCTGTCAGACGAGACATTTGAAAATAAAATGTAAGCATAATGAATAAAGAAAGAAACAAACAGAAGCAAATATTAAGATCATTGTCCTTTAAATATAAAATAATGTTCTGAATATTATCGTATTTGGTAAACCATTTAGTAAATCAAACAAAAGTGCAATATTCAATTTTACATTTTTGGTGTATTTTTTATGGAAACATAGCAAAAGCAGGACATTGTAGTATAATTTTTGTTAGCACAATACTTTTTAAAATTCTATAACTTGGAGAATAAAGTAATTTCTATTCCAGTTAGGTAACAAATTTTCTGTGTAATATATAAGTAAGTATAAAGTGACCAAAAATATAATTTCTCTGAATCTTCTGAATAAGAAAATGAGAGAAATAAGGTGTGGTAAACTCTTGACCTAACTGCATTCTGCTCCATCAGCCAAAGTGGCATATTAGCAATAATACATTAAGAATGATAATAATGATTATTAAGTTTAAAGATAATTAACATTGCAAATAATTATAATATAAATTCTATAAATGAACTGAATGCAGGTCATTAAACGTATTTAAATGTGTAATAATGACAATTTATTTGTGTGAAATAAAGTACGGACATTCTGAGTCAATAGCAAAATGTCTTAACAGGAAAGATCACAATTTTTGGCCCAGTGTTACACTAAATGACTCTCAGGTGAATTAATTCTTCTTTCATTCGTGATTGGACTATAGTTAATTATAGGGTGGAAAACCTGTTCAGAGTTTTTCCTAAGAGTACTAAGGTGTTTAACAAGCAGATGCACCAAAATTAACTATAAAAAAACTGTGTATGTGTATAAGGGTTTCTACATGAGGGTACTTAAAAGTTAACAGCATGACCAAGCAAACCTTTATCCCCTGATTTGTCAGATTTGTGAATATGGGTGTGGTCAGGCCATACCTCCTCATGATAAAAGCAATTTTGTTTTTATCTTTGAGACCATTAATTTCATTCACTAGAATGCATTGCTACATACTAAATATAAATGGTGTTCAGATTACTTTTTTTTTTAATCTTATGCCAAATATATTATTTCATGAGCCATCTTATCTTCAAGTCCATTTGTCCAAGGCCAAGTTCTCCAGTTGAATGAGAGATGCTGCTTTTGTAATGTCAACTAGAATATTTATATTTGCAAGGTCAGCTTTAATTATTCATACCCTTGAAAATAGTAAATGACGCCTTTTCTTATTTCCTTCATCTGAAGCATTGTTCTTAGATTTTTCTCACTGGTGTTTCTTTAAGCAGTCTTATTACATATTTATATATCAGATGTTTTACTTGCAAAAATGTAATCGGTCACATATTCACGTATCCACCATAAAGAGAACAGGTTGATTTTGTCTTTTTTTTTTTAAACCGTAAGGTTCACCCTGTACAAGGTATGGGGGCCACTCAAGGTACAGGATTACATTAATGGGTAGTTTATATGGATAAAAAGGGAAGATAACGGTAAACTCTAGATAAGTTAAGATTGTAGTGATCGGGGAAACATTCTCTTGAAAGTTGGTTCCACAGAGCAGTGGTTCATGAGAAGAAGCTGTTCAAGTGGAATTTACTTCTCACCAATTGATTGCGGAAGGAATGTGGGTGGTTTGCTATTATGTAAGTGGTATGGTGTGTCCTGGCCTTGAAGGTTAGACCTGGTGGAACCAAAGAGTCTGAGATGTGAATTTGTTTACCATGATGCTTGTTTCATAAGGAATTAATCCTGATGAGTATTTGGTGAAAAAGGCCCATCAAAGATATATTTCCACCTGATTTGTGGTTCCAAATATTCTTCAAACACTTAATGACCTTATAGCACTCAATGAACTTATTTATGAACCCAGTATTTCCAACACACAAATAGACTCTGGGGGTGTGGGAGCGTTTAGAGTAGAAAATTCCTATTTTCAATAAGCTAGATGGTGACCATTTTGAATAATATACAAGCCAAACTGATTTAGTTTGCATAATTAAGGAGCATAGATTAAAATCCATAAGATCCTATATTACTTTGGGGTTTCTGAGAGAGAGAGAGAGAGAGAGAGAGAAAGATGGGAAGACGTGGAGATCATGGATCTCCACGCCTTGAAGTGGTATGGAAAATGTATGGTTTATTGAGGTTCCTTCTTTCAATTTTAATAGCTTGTGAAATAAAAATATCTGAATTTTGATTTTCTTTTATAAATTTTTTTGCCAGGATTGTGCTGAAAAGTTCTTGGCTAAACCAGGAAGCTCCTCATACTAAATATCTGATGCTTGATCATTTTGTCAGATCTTTAGAATTGTGTTGATCTTTTCAGCACCCCCACTCCACTGGCTAGGTTTTTATTGTGTAAGCAGTACACTCACTCAATAGACATGTAAAAACTTGAAAACAACTAACGAAATTCAAATACATTTAGAAATATTTTTATTTAACCAGAACAACCATGGCCTTGAACCAGACTAATCTTGATAAGTAAATTATGTACATTTATTTTCAATCATGCATTGAAACAAACACATGTTCACCTTGAGTAAATTTTATTATGAATTACTTGTATGCATTTATATAGCCTGAGTAAAGTTCAGAGTTATTCTCAGAGAGATGGGGGTAGAGAGAGAGAGAGAGAGAGAGAGAGAGAGAGGGAGGGAGGGTGAGGAAAAATTTATCTAATTATGTAGTGTTGGTAAATGCCATTTGAATCTCAATAATTACTGGCATTGGTTTTTAGCAGAATAGTGGCCAGTGGTACCAAAAGAGTTAACCACAAAAATACAACACTTTTGTCTTTGTTTTATTTTTATCTTTTCAAGAAGGATATATTTTATATAAGACAATTTTGAATTTTTTATTTTCATTTTGACATGTTTTGCCAGAGGTCTGGGTTCTAGGGAAAAGAAATTTATTTCCCAAAAAACAAAATCGATGTTAGTGAGATGAAACATAATTCACATTAACCGTTTGAAAAATGATTGCTTTTTTTACTTTATAGAAATTAGATTTTAACTAATTCCAACTCTTTAGTTTGAATATTCCACTTTGTTTCAGCATTAATTTTAGTAAGAGAAGGTATTGAAAAGAGGATGTTTCCTCAATCACTACAATCTTAACTTGTCTAGAGTTTACCATTATCTTCGCTTCTTGTCTCTTATATAAATCATAATATTATATTAATTTCTTTTATTAAAATTGCATTTCCATAAAATTGTGATCACGAATGTTTCGGTGGCACCCAACTACATTGAGAGTGGGTTATTTGATTTTTTTTTTTTTTTTCTTAACTCTCTCTTCATGTTCCTGTATTATTTTCTTAAAATCTTGGGATGTTTCACCAATGTATTTTCGGGGGCTGACATAAAAAATCCTAGGAGAATCTCATCCAAAAGCACAAGAGACATTCTCTGTCCGTTTGAAACAATGAATTGTCCATCTATGTTTAAATTTTAAACTTTAAAAAATATATATGCGTGTATTTATGTACCTTTTTACAATGATTTCTATGTAATTTTTGTAAATAAAGTAGGAATCATTGTACACACTTTGTCATTTGGGGGTGTGCGTTTTTAATTCTATGGAAATAATTTAAATTTACTGGCCTAGACAGTAGTAACAAAAAGTTGTTACATCTGTTGTCAGTCACATCATTTTTTATGAAAAACAGAATCTATCTTACATATATTTATAAGTCTCCTGTTCACCCTTCCTTTGAATATTGCTGCCACATTTGGTCTAATGATCCTGCTATATATTTATTAGAACTTCTTGATAAAATCCAAAGAATCTACAACGTTACTGGTCCTGATCTGGCATCTCAGCTTCAGTCACTCTCCCACCACCATAGCTTCCCTATGCCTTTTCTATAAATACTTTCATAGTAATTGTTCTGATGAACTTTCCTCTTTGGTACCTAGATTTTATGAATTTAAGCGCAGTACTAGATTAGTGAAATATCTCATCATTTTACACTTGAAGCAGCTAGATGTAACCGCAAGTTCTATGTTAACAGTTTCTTCTATCATATTTTTCACTTGTGAAACTCTCTTTTGACTTCTTAATTCCCAGTCAACTTTAGCCTTCAAAAATTTAAATGCAATGACAATCCTTATCTTCTGTCTTGTTCTTTTATTGTTCTCTCTCCTTAATAGTGTTTTTCTTATAACACACAGAAACCCCTTGTGTCTTAGTGGATTTTATAGCTTTTCTTGTGGGGGTGAAATGATTAACAAAAAAAATCAAAGTTCTGTGTGCTTGTTCTTTTCAGATGCGTTGTCAAATTTATGCAGTAACTATTGCCGCTATCCATATGGCGGTGTTTTAATGGTGGCAATGTACTTTTGTCATTGGTGATATTATCAGGTTTTGTCATTTTTGGCCATCCCTATTTCACCTCGTAAATTTAAGTGTCTTTTCATTACCCATGAGAAAGGAAAGCTGAATCAGGATACACATTGAAGCAAAGCAATAGATACTGGCTTAGAGAAATTAATGGATTTTTTAATTCGACATTATTTCTACTTATAAACATATTTAATATGCATGTATTTGCAATATCTAACACATGCACAAAAACATGCACACAGACACACACATGCATGTGCACACACACACACATGTACACACATAATCCCAAAATTCCAGAGTTTAGTCAAATAAATCTTACTTGTGATACTGATAACATCCAGTTCCTGGCAATGACTGTAATAGTCAAAAGTACTAAGAATATAACAGAAAAAATACATGAACCTTGTACAATTTATTCATAACTAAAACTTCAACAAAATGATGTCCAACAACTCATTTAGAACTTGGAAAGATATAATAAAAAATAACCGAGTTGGTGAAATTTAATAAAACTTGTTTGTTTGGATGAATTCTCGTTGCCTAAATACATCTTATGGGATAATTTTGTCGTGCAATTTCCCCAATTGTTTTTATTGTTATCTCATATATATATATATATATATATATATATATATATATATATATATATTAGGTTGGTGCAAAAATAATGACGTAATAATGTCGTTTTTTGACGTTAAAAAATATGTCGAAAAACGACATTATTACGTCATTATTTTTGCACCAACCTAATATATATATATATATATATGTGAAAAGTGTGTGTATATAAATATAAATAAATATATATATGTATAATTATTTAACCCAGGGTCACAAACTCACATCAATCCAACCAAATATATATATATATATATATGGACAGAAAGCGAGAGAGAAAGGAAAGATGTAGGACAAAGTGGAAAAAGTTTTCATGTAAGACGTTTTATCCCTTAGGATTTCATCAAACTAGGTTTGTTTACATTGATACGACTACACATTCGCACGAATGAGAGATGCTGGGAATTTTAAATTTAGAAAAAATTTTTATTTATTAATTTTTTAAATGTATTTTGGATCTAGCTTATTTTTATTTAGATTCTTTTTCTTTTTGCTTCCATTACTTTTGTTATTAAATATCCCACTTTATGATAATAGATCTGCCAAGAATGGTGAAATGTAGGAATCTGGATGCAAATTTACTGTGAAAGAATTAGCAATTAAAGCACTTTCTAAACATTTCCGTCTTAGCTAATTATTTTCTCTTTTAATTAGAGTAGCATTTTATGTCGAAATTGTGGTCAGTCTTGTTACAGTGAGCAACTAATGTGCTTAATGTGTGTTTTTTTAAAATGTCTCTTTCATGTTCATATAATCTTTTATTTGACCTTCTTGAGGTTTCTCCAATATTCTCTTTCTGGCAATCTTTACAGGTGATTGAGTAAATTCCTCCTTCAAGTTTTGGCTTGTTGTTTTATTTAGTATTGATTAAGTCCTTTATTGTTTTAGATGTAGTTGTGACAAATTTATATTGAGTTTAGATAAATTCTTTTCAATTGCAGTTGTCTAATATATATATATATATATATATATATATATATATATATATATATATATATATATATATATATACATTTACATATATATAAATATATATATATATATATATATATATATATATATATATATATAGGGTGCGATGGATTAGTTGTAGCCTAAATTATACAAAAATGAAAATACCATGGACATCTCATTTTAACAGATATATTTACCAAAATTACACAAAAATATCTTGAAATACTATATATATATATATATATATATATATATATATATATATATACATATTCATATATATATATATATACACACACACACACACACACATATATATATATATATATATATATATATATATATACATACATACAAGTATAGAATTGGTGTATATGGAATAAATTACAATAACCTAAAAATACTATTCTTAAAAGAGTGCTCAGTACAGAGTAGAGAAAATACATACATATATATATATATATATATATATATATATATATATATATATATATATATATATATATATATATATATATAACAGAATCTGACTTCTTCAAATACTAGGTGGTTAAAAAAATTTAGAGAATCGAAGATGAATTGGTGGTAGAATGATTCAGGTTAATTAATGAGGCTCATGAAGCCAAAGGAATTAAGGAAATGTCAATGAAAGACGATCTCATAATGTGTTGGACGTGGGTTCATGTCCCGTGTCAGACTATTTCTTAACTTTTGTTTTCGTACTGTTTTGTTCCTAGCAGTTGAAGATGTCTGTCAAAACATGTTTTTTTTTTTGAAAACGAAGCAATATTATGATGGAATGAAATAAAATAATAGTTCAAAATGTTCCATTAGAAAAAACAAAACAAAACGAAAAACTAACAATCAGGTTGATTTATGGAAGTTTAACTTAGCAGAGTATGGAGTCATATAGCAACAGAAAGATTGTGGTGCCCCAAAACCTCTCTAAAGTGAAGAGGATTTGCCTGCTTTCAAACCGACCACTGGCCACAGTGAAAAGGATGCAACTTAGGTCACTGATAAATTTGCTGAATTCTCTTATTTCAAGGACGAGTAGCATCCTAGGAGGATGAAATCATTGCACTAGCGAATAACTTTAAAAAAAATATAGTTAATGCAATTATTTTTTGATAAGTACTTATTTTATCTTATTTCAATTGACTTTTATCACAATTTTTAGATCTTTATTCTGTAACGATTAAGTAAGCAGCATTGATTGGAAAATAATTTAAATGGACCTTTTTAGCAAGATTCGAACTCGTACTCCTTGTCCATATCATTCCTTTTTTTTTTACCAAATCGCATTTTTAGTTATGTACTTATACTTCTTCGAAAACCATCTTGTTTGTTTATATTTTTTACTTGTACTGCAGTATTCGACGAGGAAAGAGGTCTGGAAGCAGGAGAAAACATCCAGTAGACATCTTTACCGTACGAGTTTACATGAATGGATAACAGAAGAAGAGGGATGGCAAAGGAGCAAAAAAGTTATATAGCAACAAAAAACAAGAAATTGTGGAAAGGCATGATCAACTATTTTCAGATAAGTACATGGCGCAACAAAGAACAAAAAAGTAAGATTATCCAGTCAGTGTTTTAAGTGTTCGAATTTCTTATGATGCATTATCGATTATATTATTAATTTTAATTTAAATGAATTAAAAAGAAAAAGACAAAAAGAAGATGAAAGAAAAACTAGTTAAAAAAAATAATTTAAAAGTTAATAAAAAAAGGTTTCATCCAAGAAAATCGAACACAATGACATTATTGTGTTTTTACCGGTCTTACTCTTATTGTCTGTTGACGTTGGTTGGTTTCTTTCTTTCTTTCTTTCTTTAATCATTTCACACTTCACTCTTCTCACATTCATTATTTTTTCTTAATTGCTTTCTTAAGTGTGAGTAAAATAGTTGAAAAGATTTATTAATGCTCCTCTAAAACATTTGAATCAATATGCAGATCAGCTATCTCAGGAAACAATTAAATTTATTTATTATCATTGTGTGGTTACTGGTTATGTAGGAAAATGCTTTTGAGATATCTAATTTGCGGCATTGTGTAGATAAAAAAAAAACTCTAGACAGATTGTTATTGCTCATGTATTCATCCATCTAAGGACAGGGAATGTGAGTTTTAAAAATCAAAACGTTCAAATCTTGTCTCTATTTTCCCACTAACATGTTGATTTGAATACTTGTTGAACTTAATGCAAAAACGATGAGCGGTGATTATTAATAAATAAATAAATTACAAATAATCATCAGAAAATAAAATTAAAAAGAAACACCCAAAAATAAGATAAAGACGTTATTTACATTATTTGGACTATTGTCCTCATCTTTGTCGCCATATTTATTACAACGATTCGGCCGTTGTACACTCCGACCTTCTTCAGGTGGAATGTCGAACTTAAACCCTTTATCCTCAAGGACACATGGCACAGTGGATAAAGGCGTTGGTTAGATCCAGTGACAGGACCCAAAGAGTGTGAGTTCAATAGCCGGTTAAGGCAGTGGAGAACTTTCAGAGGGAAATTAACAGGAGATAACTGATAACTGACATCCATTAAAAAAAAATGACACGTGGAACTAGAACAGTCTACCCCAGTGAGCAAAATAAAGGGTTAAGAAGTTCGATATGGCGACAAAGATGAGGACAATAGTCCGAATAATGTAACTAATACCTCATCTCAGAAATATAGACAGATACATAAGATAAAGACTCGTCAAACTCAAAAATTATAGGTAAAATAAAATAGAAATATAAAAAAAAAAAAACTTACGTAAAAAAAAAAAACGCAAAATTGTTGACAGGGCTAAAAAACCTAGCGACATTTTTGAAACATGAGACAAAAATAATTCAGGATTGAAGCGGGAAGCTATAAATTAAAAATTCAATAAGTGTTCAAGTTGTTTATATGAGAGACGTAACCAAAAAAAGAAAGATGAATGTTACATACATTTTTCTTGAAATCGTTTTGTAAAAAAAGAACAGACATTGGCGTTACAGTCAGTTAGAATGATTAATTTATAGTATACTATTATTATTATTGATTAATTGACAAAATAAATTTAGTAAAACTACACACACACACACACACACACACAATATACAGAGAGAGAGAGGCACACAGAGATAAGCACATACACGCCCGTCCATAGCAATAAATAAAATTAATTCATAAATGTTCGTTTATATTGCGTTTTCGTGAAGATTTTTTACGATCTAGTCTCCTCAAGACTGGATGTAACCTCAGATAAACACTGAGCACAGATTAGTCAACATCTGATCTATTATTAATCTATGAAAAAAAAATCTCTTGTTTTAAAAACATTATCTTTCTTCTTTCAGAAATACACTAATCGATGTTTTTTTTTTTCTTTGCAAAACACCAATCTTTGTTGTATAGATACATGAACTTAAAGTTACGAACAGAGGAACAGAGATAAAATTGAACAGAGATGTATTGATAGATACGAGAAGAATGGGATATAGATTCTAAGATATAGATAGAGATACGAGAAGAATGGGAGAGATAGATGCGAACAGACTCAGATATCTAGTTAGAGAGAGAGAGAGAGAGAGAGAGAGAGATGAAATAGAGAGAGAGACATGAACATAGAGAGAGAGAGATGATATATATATATATATATATATAGAGAGAGAGAGATGAACATAGAGAGAGAGAGAGAGAGAGAGAGATGAACATTTTTTGTGATGAGGCGGTACAAATGAGCAGAGAACATTTCAGTACCCTCGCGTATGTTCTTTCTCTCAGCAAAGTATTTGCGTGAAAGTATTATTTCCAGCAAACTAAACACTTCCTGAGACCAACATTATATCAAATTCAGAAGAAAAAACTTACCCATGTTCCACGTATGCCTCAGCACAACACATATCCAAAAACGTTCTATTTTGTTGTTTTTTGTTTTAACCCCCAAAAAATAAAAATCGGCCGTGGACCTTAACTCGATTTCCCCTACCTGTAAAGATCTTCTTCTTTTCACTACGAGTAACTCTCTACCGAGTCTGCCAGGAGAAAGTCGGCAGATCGACAAGGTGTAGGTTATGGGGTTGGGGAGTAACAGTTCACCACCCCCCTGCCCATGTCACCACCTTTTCTACCTCCCATTTCCCTTGGCCGAGAACGCACGCCAGGTGTTCATTTCTGTAGCTAATGCACTCGAAATTGTTTTTCTTTCTTTTCTGGAACCTCTTTCTCCTCAAATCAATAACAAATTACTAAGATCACAGCTGTCTTCAGATGCCTCACTGTTTGTGCAGGCCATTGGAAGTCTACTCCTTGTGGTTTTCTGTCAATTTAGAGACACACGTTCTAAAACTGGAAGCTTAGTGCAGCACAGCGCCAAATGGAAAAGCTGTGTGTACATAAATATACCAACATGCAGTCCAAAAATACACAAACATATTCTCTCTCTCTCTCTCTTTTTATCTCCATTTGGTTAACTCAGTCTGATAATGCCTATCTCTCTCTTTCTCTCTTTTAGTTGAGACATTATTTTTAGTGGATACCCGTGTTTGAAATAGATGCCCTCCTTTTTTCAAAAGCATGTACTACGTTTAACTGCCTGTGCATTCGGGATAGCTTAATAAAGAAAATAATTTTTCTTGAGATCACAGGACGGTAGACGTAATACACACTATTAAAAAAAAAGGGGACATTTAATTCAAACAGATATGTCGATTAAAAATAATATTTGAAGCAATAAAAATGTCGGACTGAAAAAAAATCCATTAATTCTTTAGAAATACGAGGAGTTATTGGAAAGTTCTCCATCCACCTTAAAAGGAGTTCCAGAATCTCCTCTTTGTACAATTGCTGCTAAGATTCTTGAGTTCCACTTATAAATATACCAGTGGTTTTAAGAAGTTACATTTTTTCAATTTCAATAAATGCGTTTTATTTATTTATTTTGTCATATTATTTAACAGATATATTGTTATCTGATTGCATTACCGTGTATATGAGAAAGTATTTTTGTTTGTAGTTTGTAATTATAATGTCTGATTAATTAGCATTTGTATATTTGTCAGTTTTACATTAAATGACAATTGGAAAAAAAGTTCATGAAAGTATAATGTTTCGAGAATAGATCCGATAATGTATCTCGCCCATTTTGGGCTTCATCAGATCGAAGATGAAAAAGTGAATTGCGTGTGTATGTATTTGTGTATTTATTTAAAATAATGAGATCATATATTTTCCCCAATGTGTCGGTGCTCGTGACTAGAAAAGAAAGAAAATGAGTGAATTATTTTAAAAGACGTTTAACATTTCATGTTCTTTGTTTTAAGTGTCCGAGTTTAAAGACAGAAATCCATCAGAATGGGTAGAATATATTAGGTTGGTGCAAAAATAATTTCGTTTTCTCACATAGTAACATATGTTAGAAAACGAAATTATTTTTGCATCAACCTAATAAATGAAAGATATGTTTTGTTTGTTTGTTTTTATCCATGTCGACAATATGTTGAGAATTTGGTTAAATTATTTTGACAGAATAATACATTAAATGACAATTGGAAAAACGTTCATGAAAGTAAAATGTTTCGAGATTCGATAATGCATTTCGCCCATTTTGGGCTTCATCAAATCGAAGACGAAAAAATGAAATCCAAAATGGAGAAAATACATTATCGGATATTTTTTCGAAGCATATTTTCATGAACGTTTTTTTTTTTTTTTCAATTGTAATTTAATGTATAATTGTGTCAGGATAATTTACCCAAATTGTTAAAATATTTATCAGTGTAAACAGTAAAGTTCCATTGTGTTATATAGGAATAAAGTGTCGCTGCTAACACTTGAGTTTGGACATCACCAGTGAGCAAACAGAGGCGATCCCATTATTAAATTAAGTAGACCACGTGACCATAGAGGAAACGCATATATGGCAGACAGCGTGTGTCTAATTGATCGTTGCTTCCAGTCTATCTTCTATTATTAGGTTGGTGCAAAAATAATGACGTAATAATGTCGTTTTTTGACGTATTTTGTAACGTCAAAAACGACATTATTACGTCATTATTTTTGCACCAATCTAATACTATTCCGATCACTATTTCTATATACTTTATTACTATACGGTTCGCGATTACTATTAGAGCGAGTATTATCGAGCAAGTACTATTAATGCGAGTGATATTCGAAGGCGTCTGACACCAGTATTTTTCAACAGCGTTACTATAGTTGAATCGGCGATTATAAAGTCTCCTCTACAACGAGCATTACGAAAGTGACAACGGGTATTCGTTGACATCACAAAATAATGTCTGTTTCGGGATGGTGATCAAAACATTTTTAGCATGTGGTGCATTTTAATACTGACATATTTTCCATTGAATATACTGCCTAATTCTGTTATGTTGATCTTTGTATTGCTTTGGTGTCAAGATTGAATAGTCAGACACTAAGTGTTCAATAGTCTCAACATGTTGTTCACATAATCTTCCTATTGGGTCTGTGCCATTCTTCATTATATTTGCCTTGTAATTCCACGTCAATAGGCTTTGGTCCTATGCAGCCATTATTAATGCCTCTTTGTTTTTTGCTTTGCACTCTTCAGTCACTGATAGGTTTTTTGTGTTTATCTACATCAACATCATTATTTCCGATTACATATTGGCCATGTAAGGTTTTGTTGTCGCCAGGTGTTTTTAAATTGTTTAACCCTAGTGTTTTAGTTTTCCTTTTTAATAATTTAAGCTGCATTTGTTTTTATTCATTTCGTTGGTAGTAATGTTCAGTTCCTTTAGGAATTTATTGTTCTCTTTCTAAGTAGATTTTTTTAAAATACAGTGTAACCCGGATATAAGAGAAACCCGGATATAAGAGAGATTTTTCTGGTCCCAAATTAGAGCCATACTTACCTAAACAAAATAGAACAAACCCGGATATAAGAGACTTTCTCTCCGGTCCCGACAACTCTCTTATATCCGGGTTACACTGTATTTCTTATGATAGTTAACTTTTTGTGGCATCCTGTCAGACGTGGTCCATAAATATCATTAAATATTATTTTTTGGCCAATTGTGATAGTTTTATACGCTAAATCAAGTTGAATTTAATACAAAAACGCTTAACATCTGCCTTCGGATGGTGCATGTTATGACAAATCAGTAATTTTCATAATTTGGAATCCATTTTCTTCATTTCAGCCAGAGTTCAATTGATAGGGTTGAAACTATAAGTTACAGCAGATATAGCTAACGAATTTATGGTTATAATTCGATTGAGGACAATGAGCTCAGGACGTAAAATTGATCTTATTCTTATACTCCGTCCTGATTTTCCTACGAAGAGCATTACAATGTTGTATTTTGCCGTTAAAACACACTCGTTCAGAGTTTTCTCGAAACGCATATCTGTTCAGTTTCGTATCCGAAACGCAAACAAAGCAAATTTTAAAGAATTAATGGATTTTATTTTTTAATCCGACATATTTTTATCATTTCAAACGTTATTTTTAGTGGATACCCGTATTTGAGTAGACGCTCGTTTTTTTTTTAACAGTGTTTATTTCGTCTACCCGCCTGCGTGCTCGAGAAAACTTAATAAAGAAAATGTGTCCTCCGGCAGGATTTCGAACCGGTGCTCGAGTACGACTATAAGCAGATCTACATAATGTCGATAGAACCGAAGTGGCGTTGCCTGGGGAAAATAACTTCTAGTATCAAAAACACGGGATAAAATATGTACTTTAATCTCTTTCTTCATATTCCAAATAATGAAGAAAGAAAGAAAAATAAAAGATTATTTATATTACAAATGAAAAAGTAACTGTCACTAAAAAATATTCTGATGTCAAAAACAGATGATCTAATCTCTTTGACAATGTATATGGATGTTTGAATGACTCTAGATCTTGTTGCGGAAGCGGAAATAGATAAACTAGAGGACAGGATCTTGTTGCTGCTGTTGTTGTTGTTGTTACTATTGTGGAGGTTAATTCCTTCTCTGCCTCGGCAAACGTAAATCCAAGTGTCAAACAAAAGATGACTTTGAGTAGGGGTAAATAATTGTATAATTTATTTACATATATACAGAGATTGGTAACTTCTATCTGTTGCTGAGATCTTTTCAGCACCTCCCGGTGTGTGCAATCGCCCACTTATATATGTACACATATGTTCTTGTTCTTTTGCTCATCAATAACCGCTGCTTTATCGTTATCATCGAACTTTATCATGGTAACCTATTACCAGATATCAAACCCCGGTGGGTGCTTCACATTTGTGGCCTTGTTCTAGATTAAGCTGTGCCCAGTAAATACTTCTTGCTGTGTTCAGAATGTGTAAGCCATTATTTGCCGCCCATTAAACATAGTGATTGAAAGATAATGTTATCTCAGTTACTTCATCTAGGACACATTCAGAAGAGAACGGAGTATTTCAAATTAAAACAAAATAGATTATGTACAGACAAATACACACGATTTTCTGTTCTGTTTAAATATGATTCAGTGATAAAAACATTGCTTCTTTCTTGTCTTTTAATTTACTTATTCTGTAATAAACAGGGTCTGTTCTAAATCTAGATGTTCATACATTGTCTCAGTTATTGATTAAATCGGATTATTTTCTCGTTTTTGACAGTGTTTCGATCGATACATCTTGTAGCCTTCCTCAGGAGCCAGTTGCATTCGATAATATTTCACTAATATAGAGCGAAATCCTTTATTTAATCTGCCTTGCTCCTACTACCTGGTTTTCTTACAACAGGATTTTTCAGAATTATTTTATCTTGTTGCTCTGCCTGTCTGAAAGACCAGGGATTGAACTCATGACTTTCAAGGGACCAGATACGCTTTTAAAAACATACTTCTGGTGAGAATGCTTCATTTCAAAATAAATATTTACTATGCGTAACTTAAGATGTGTCACAAGGCCGAAAGTGTGGAGCACCATGAGGATCGAACTCACTAGTCAGTCATAATTGATCTAGCGTGACAAATATTACACCACGGCGAAGTACCCTCATCTCACAATATCAAAACACAACTACTTCTACTACTAAGACTACAATTAGTTGTCAACAGTACAGTGTTGAATAAAATCGAAAATTATAGCAGAGAAAAACAATTCTGTAGTAATTGCCAACCCATTTTTGCGTTGATTTTAGCCATCGAAAATTGCACCGCAAAATAAAATATTAGAATATGAGACAGCTCCTAGTAGATTATACAATGTTAATTGGTAAAACAAATTATAAAAATGATAACACATTTTATAAGTTATTCCTATTAAAAAAAAACAAACAAGAATTAACAAAATCAATTTCGGAAGACGCTTGCAAAATATATTTCAAATCGCAGAATGCCAGATTCTCGTGATATATATTTTTGAATTAAAAAGTGTTACGTGACATCGAATATATAAATTCAAACGTTATTTTAGTAGATACCAGTGTTTGAAATAGACGCCTCGTTTTTTTGCTTTGTTTGTGTATCGGCCTGCGCTCGCGAGAAAACTTAAAGCAAATGTGCTCTCCGACAGAGCTCGAACCTGCACAGAAGAGGATAACACCATTTGACACAGTGTGTTTCAGACTGTCCAGCCAAAGAGAGGACAACAGCGCAGCTAGGATCTATTTGCTCTTTAAAGGAAAGTACACTTTCTCATTCAGATATTTTTCTCGAAACGCATATCTGCTCAGTTTTGCATTCGAAACGTAAACAAAGCTATTTCTAAAGAATTAATGGAGTTTATTTTTTAATCCAACATTTTTATTACTTCAACCGTCATTTTTAGCGGATACTGGTATTTGAAATAGATTATTATTATTTTTTAAACAGTGCGTATCACTGGAGAAAATGTAAGAAAGAAATTCGAACCTGCGTCTCCCTTTGTCGGAGAAACTTATTCCTTATGTCTTTCTTAAAGGAACCTTGCTGGACCGTGACACCGTGGTCAAGCGGTCTTTTTTTTATCCCATGACCCATTAGGGTCGTAGGGGTACTAGATGTACCGCACCCGCAGCAGAAGTGGTGTTTCTTGGGCAAGATAACCTGACGGAGCCCAACACTCTCAAGGCCGGTTCTGAATTCAGAATTTTTCCTTCTCCTAGACAGGTTGATACACAAGGTATGAATCTTCTCCCCTCCCTACCTCCAGCTATGAGTAAATAGCTGGACAGACTGGGTTCTATAGCTTTGGGTAGCAACTGGTCTAGAAGAAGGAAAAACGGTTTAAAGCGGTATATTAAGCGATGGTTTCTCCTTCTAAGTGGAGGTGCAGGTTCGAGTCCTGTCGGAGAGCACATTTCCTTAATTAGGTTTTCTCGTGTGCGCAGGCCGATAGACATAATACACAATGTTTAAAAATAAAAAAAAAACGGTGAGTCTAATTCAAACACAGATATCCACCAAAAAATAACGATTGAAGTAATAAAAATGTCAGAAATAAATTAATCTATAAATCTATTCCTTTTTTCTTTTTTATATATATATATATATATATATATATATATATATATATTCTTTTTTCTTATATATATATTTTTTTTCTTTTACATTATATAAATATATAATAATAAATATTTTAATATAATAATTTTTTAATAAATAAATATAATATCATATATATTATATGAGGGCGTACGTATGTGTGTGCGTATTTATAAGTGCTTATATATTTGAAATTATAAGATTTCACAATTTGTAAAATAAAAGTTGCATCAAATTTACATAAAAATAAATACTGTGTGTGTGTGTAGCTGTCTATATATAATGGAGATATAAATAAGCTGGTAACTCGTCATACTTGAGAGGGTAAATATATCATTCTTTAGTCTGGCTAACTCTAGGACAAGGCTACTGGTGGGGAACATCAGTAAGAAATCAACTACTACGGAATAGTAGTTTTACAAAATTAGCTGGCTAACCATTACTAACCAACGAGTAGTAATATTAAGACTTATTAATTAAAGTAGCCAACGTATAAAGAATATCAGAGAAATGTAAAAAAAAAAAAATAGGATCAATGCGCACACACACATATATATATTCGGTAATTCATCAAGTCTACAAGAAAAAGCACTGGACGGCCGTTTCGTCCTATATCTGAGACTAATCAGCAGTGCGCATCCACTACCGAGAATTGAAACCCGGACCGTTACGATGAAACAAACTGTATGACATTTTTCAGCATTCTGTTGAGGTTTCTTCTAGACTCGATGAATTACTTGATTATGATTATCTCAAATCCCCCTAATATATATATATATATATATATATATATATATATATATATATATATATATATATATATATATATATATATATATATATATATATATAGTCTTAAGGTGTGCTATATTTATGGAATAAAGTGCTCAATATCAGAGATAGAGCGTGTGTAAATATAAAAGTGAACATAGAAGTCAACACTTAGAGGCGACAGTCTGTTTCATGCTATATGCAATCGTCAGGCCACATGTGCTGTTATTTTTCTTGGCTATTTATATATATACGGGTTAGTGGTGCATTGTGGGTATTCTGTTATGGCGGTTATTTCACCGGAAGTCGTTTGTTTATCTATTTAGATCAAATTATATTGCTTGTTTTATTTTTGTTTCTTATTTTATTTATTTATTTATTTATTTATTAACGTAGTAAAAATTTGTTTATATCACTTATTTAACAGTTTTGTTTTGGTTTGGGAATTTGTTCAGTTTTGGGGTTGATTGTTGTAGTTCATTCTAAGTATTATTTTGGCGGGAACAGTTTTTAATTGATTATCTTTATTTGGGATTGGTTTGTTTATTTATTTACTTGGATGAATTTAGGTTAATTTATTTTACTTGTATATTTTCTCTTTTCGGTTTTCGATATTTTTACAGTGTTTTTGTTGAATATCTTGTGTAAGGAACGCTGGCGGGGGCATATGCAATCTTTTAATAACAGTGACTATAGGTACATGACTTCATTATCCATGTATTTTTGGAATCTAAAAGAAAAGAACAAAACACCTACGGTTAAATGGACATTGATTAAGAAAGTCCGGACATGTAACTCCCTATATGCCGCATGTTACCTATGTCTTAACGAAAAATTTGAAATTATTAGATTTAAAAACAAGGCTGATCTCTTAAATCAAAGATATGAACTAACGGTTAATTGTAAACACCGTTATAAATTTAACTTATTATAGGGGTCGTATACTTTAAATGATAATGATATGTCGCTGTAAGTTTAATAGATTATAACTTTTATTGCCTGATGGTCATTCTGACGATATGAATGTGTATTGTATAACTACATAGTGTTATTCATTTTTGTGTAGGTGTGTGTATATATGTATTTGTGTGTAGTTATGTGTGTTTGTACTGCGGAATGTGTATGTTTGTATATTAGTGTATTTATATGTTGGTAGGTTTTGTATATATATGTATGTGTGTATATATATATATATATATATATATATATATATATATATATGTACGTATATGTATATATAAAGTAAGAAGGTAAAATGGAGACGAAAAGAAGAGGTTAAAAATATTGATGTGTATTTGTGTATGTGTATGTATATTTTTGTCTATATGTATGTGTATATGTATGTATATGTGTATTTATGTGTGTATATATGTGTGTATATATGTATGTGTGTGTATGTATATATATATATATATATATGTATGTATGTATGTGTATGTATATGTATGTATATATATATATATATATGTATGTGTCCTGTTATATTGTGTATCTAAATTTATATTTACGTATATTTCGGTTTGTATGAATGTGTTTATATATGTATGTTAGGATACATGTATTTTGGTGTTTGCATGTATATGGATGTATGTCTATGTATGTCTATGTATGTACGTTTATATATGTATTTGGTTGAATGTCGTAGTATTTATGTGTATGTACGTATATATGTGTACTTGTTATTATAGATAGGTATATTTATGTATATATTTATGTGTGTATATATATATGTGTTTATATATGTATGTTTGTTGTTGTATATGGGCATGTTGACACCTATTGTATATGAGATTGTTTGTGTGTATGTGTAGGTATGGAAACTTGGGTATGTCATTACGGCCACATGAGTTAGTCTGTGTGTGTATATATGTTTATATTTGTGTATTGCTGTGTGTATATATGTATATATATATATGAGTATGTGTGCATATATGTGTATATTTGTAGGTATATATGTATATATGTATGTATGTGTATGTGTACTTGTTATTATAAATATGTATACGTATGTATATGTTCATGTTTATATATTTATATGTATGTATTTCTATGTTTATATATATATATATATATATATATATATATATATATATATATATATATATATATATATATATGTATGTATATGTGCGTTGATTTGTGTTTGCCGCCGCGTGTATATATGTGTATGTATGAATGTACACTTATTTCTGTAGGTAGTTCTTTTTATCTTATTTTCCTTCACTTAATATATAATAAAATTATTATCAACTTATCTGATTAAAATATATGTTTTTATTGATATTTGTGGGTTTGGAATTTTCGTTTTTTAATATATTAAATAATATTATTTTCAATCATTTTTATCTTTGTATATTTGCTCGCTTAAGTTATATTTTAATAAGTGGTTAGCATTTGTTTAATGACACTTTCAGTCTTAAATATTTATTGGTTGTGGTATCTGATTATCTGGGTCAATGTCTGTGTATGTGTGTACATGTATTTATTGGTGTCTATGTGTATGGAAAGTGCATTCACATTTAATTGTGCATGCATGTATGTACGTATGTGTTGGTTTCCCCTTTTCCTTCCCCACCCTTTTTTATAAAGGGCCGTGGAGATGTTCCCTGTCTCGTCACTTTTTGTGTGTATATATATATATATATATATATATAAATATGTCTGGGTTCTTATGTATTATAATTTGATTGTGTTTGTGTTGTTTTATGCATGAGGTTCGGACCCCATTCACACACTTGGGATTAAAATGTATACATATATATTGTCAGAGGACCGGATATAACATTAGCGTCTAACGTAATTTCAATGTAGAAATAAATTAAATAACATATGTATTTTCTTCTTTTCTCCTTAGTAATTTTATGGTTGTAAACTTAATAGCAATTAAATTTGTATTTTGAAATTGGCAGTTTTTAATTTTAATATTAAATTTTATCATATAATTTAGTAATTATTGGTTAGAATAAATTCTTTTTTAATATTACCCATATTTTAAAGATCTGAATAGCTATTATAACATGACTTCGTTGTCAAGCTTTTTGAATTTTCCTATACTTGTATTTTGATTGGTCAATCTAGCTTTTGTAACAACGTTCGCCCCTTGCGAAGGATTGTTCCTTTGAAACTTTTAAAACCATTTATTTTACATTCAACATCATCACTTGATAAGACACCGGGGGTGTTGAAACAAAATGGCTATTTTTGTAGTGATTTTATAACATATTTATGTTATAAATTTTTTTTAAATAAATAATTATATATATATATATATATATATATATATATATATATGTTTCATTAAAGACGACTGAGAAGATACTGCAATGGACCCAGTCCAATCTGCTATTTAACCCACATCCGGAGAGAGAAGAAATAGATTGATCTCTTTTCCAAGGGCGTTTATGCGAAAGTGAACGCAATAGTGTATTTGAACTCGTCTCGCTGGTTTCATTTTCGCTCCGAAAAGCGTTACCCTACCTGCACACCCCAAAAGTTTGTATCTCCTGAATATAATAGACAAATACAAGACTTTGCAACAGGTCATAATCTCTCAGCATTCAAATACCAACTCGTCTACATGTATCTACGCCAAACGAATCCCATTTTCCAAAGACGAAATACTAATAGTTATATATCAAAAGACACACTGACAACTGAAAACTACATTCTAGATTCTCAAAGTCGATATCCTTGAATTTTCAGTTTCTATCGTAAACTATGAGTAATAATGACATTATGTATTTTTCTTTATATCAAATAAAGTCCAATTTTACGAACATTTCAAATAATAAGGCTATTATTTACTATGAAAAGATGTATTTACAAAAATCAATTTTTATTGTGATAATGTAAATAATTTTTTTAATTTTTGCTACAGTTGTTGGTAGTTTATTTACCTATTGTGTTAATGACGACTAACGTCGCTATGTACACTCTCATCCGCTACACACACTTGTAACGTAATTGAAGACTTTCTTGTCAGGACATTGATAATTTGAATCTAACCAAATGCTCAATAATTTAGGCCTTGTGTCAAATTTGGTTAATACGGAGCTAATCGCAGTGAAGAGTTTGAAAACAGGACAAGAAAAAAGAAAAAAAGAAAAAAAAAAGAAAGTTTGAAAAGATTAAAAAAAACAGTGACTATAGGTACATGACTTCATTGGGAAAAGTAACCGTGATCTATTTGGTCAACGCCCAATCGTGTGTCCTGAGCTTTAAAATAAGCAGGTGTAAAGGCTTGAGACAAGTATTCTTTTATTTTCGTTTCAATTTACGTAGATTTTTATCAGCTTTATTTTACAAATGTTTATTTTTTTTTTAATATTGTTCTTGATTTCTTTTGATTAGCGATTCTCGTTTCATCATTTACCAAGTCTTTCATCGGAGAAAGTTATTGGAAGAATTTTTGTTGGCCATAAAATTACACAATCTTTTTTGTATTTTACGTAACGATGGATAAAAAAAAGTTGTTTTTTTTTTAGCTCAAATTTGGGTGGTACCTATGTATTTCTCCGAATTATCATTTGCATTTGAAGAACGTGGTTGTCTAAGATAGCTGGGGTAAAATATTTTTAAATATTTCAGGTTCGACTTGAGACATGATCTTGTGTCTGTAACCGACTTGTCTCAGAATGCTATCGTAATTGGTGTTACTTTTTTTTTTTTTTAATCACAAGAGTATTTCAAATAAGATTTTATGGATTCGAGTTGAAATTATAATCTACATGCCACGCTCATTTTCGTGGCCAAAACAGATATTTACGTAGACTACCGTGGAACCAATAAGAATCGATTGCGGGAGCGTATAAAAAGGGGCAGCAATTCCCCACTTCCCTCTTTTTCTCTTTCCAGACATTGGTCACGAGACTCAACCTCATTTTCATCGGTTCGTCCCTGTAGAAAATGTGTTAACGTGTCCCCAAATGCAGCCTTTACAATCAGGACATATTTCCTCGTCCTGAAAAAAAGACTCATACAATTGTACATTTCAGGTACGGACATTTTGTAAAACAAACGACACTTGTACATTTCTTTCTTATTATTTGTTTAAATTGTTTTCTGTGTAACTCACACTAAATGACTCGGACCTCTTTATTGGTTGTATCCAATCTCACCTGGTTTGTCTTTCTCTCTCTTTCTCTCCAAATCTGTTTTTTACGACGACTAGGATTAAATGTGAACGGCAGACAGTAACATCTCCTGTTACTTTCAGACAGCATGAGTATTTTGTTTAAATGCAGTTTAGGGAATTACTATTAAAAGTTTTAGCTAAAAAAATGATTATATTGGCAACAATTTTATCTCTTTAACTCGTAAGGCGCACATCTCAGAATTATGCATATTAATTAGGCATATTTAATTTCTATACATTAAAATATTCGCCAGTACAGACGGTTGCATTTATATATTCAATATAAAAAGAATACTAACGGTAGCAAAACGCATGCAGATTAATATATACAATTTAAAACAATTTACAAAGCTGCCTTCCAGCAATGAAAGTTGGACAATCTCCTCCCAGATGAAGAAGAGATTTGAAGCGACACAGATGTGGTTATACTGACGAATGTCATTTGAGCAATAATGAAATTTTAAGAAAAATAAGAGCTACAAGGATGCTTGCAATCAGAAAGAGACAGTTGAAATTTCTGGGACGCATAATGAAGAAAGAAGGACTGGAAAACTGAACACTCAGAGGACATATAGAAGGCTAGAGGAACAAACAGAGGGAAATAGCGAATGACCTACTTAATGTTTAGATGGCAGAACAGGGAAAAAGAAGGTTGGAATGAGGTCAAAATTACTTAGAATAACAAAAATTAGGAAGCTGGGTAGATCTACGATCATCTACGCCCTGAAAGAGCACAGTAAGTAAAAGAAGACTATTCGTTCATTCATGACAAATATAAGTAGGCACCCGTTTTGCGAGATAAGGGCAGTGGCCTGTTAGGTCAAAATTCTGTGATGAGACTGGAGTGACCTCTTCAGGACACGAGCATGGGCGATGGAGACTACATGGCCCACTTTGCGGACGTGATCCAAAGATATATATACATTTAGCGATCACATGATGTTTGAAAAAAAGGTGGCATGACTTTAAATTCTAAAATTTTTGTGATTCTTTAATTTATTTCTATAAGGAAACTTTACTGTCTGTGTGGTTAAATCTTAGTGTAGTATGAGATATCCTTACTCTCTCACTGCTGTGCAAAATGTTACCTTCCTGTTTAAAGTAAAAGATATTAATTTTAATGTTTAAACCAGTTCTTATTCTCAAGAGTTTCTGATTTCGTTAATTCGTCTGTATGATCACCACAAGTTTATCATGTTCTTTTTCTGAAATGCTTTTATCTGACGGTATTATTGTTGTTGTTGCTGTCCATTCATTCATTTATTTAGCAAGTAACAAGTTCTCACAATGACGAAGAGAGCGACTCTATTCTTAGGCAGAGTGGGCTCATTATTGTCATGTCAAATATAAAAGAAGAGGTAGAGGCTTTCCTTTCTACGCGTCCAGGCTTTTCCATTCTACGTGTTATATTGGTTATATGTGCTGAAAAGAAAGAATTTTGGTTTTAAATTAAGGGCAAAGGTCACTTCTTTCTTACAGTCCCAGTTCATGCTTACAAAACAATGTAGTCAAAAGACAGTTAATCTGGGACTTCACACAGCTGGAAAGTCCAGTGTTTGATGTCCAATATTGATGGAATATATTATATGACATTCTAAGTTTGTTTGCTAGAAATGTTTGCAGTCCCGGTACTTTCAGGGTTATTGGAAAGGTCTGTTTGGTAAGGAGACTCTACTGTGAATGCACGAACGGACATTTACGCGTGAACATTGAAACAGATTTGACTGAATCTATGTAACCTTTACATTTACCATGATTTCAAATTCAGGGCTTTTTCATAAAGCGTCTATCAGTTCACCATCGTCCATATTTGGATCACCCTCCTCTCATTTTTTTGTCATTCAACAAAATTAAGAAAAAGGATTTTTGACCCTGGACGAGATTAAGGTAAACGGCGAATAATCTTAAAACGTGGAAGTGACGCTGGAATGGCTGTGTAACACTATTTGGGTTGCTGGTAATTAATAATAATAAAGGCTTGGAATATCAACGAAAAAGAGATAGTGATGAATAAACTACCATGGGAAGGGCTAAATGAATATCAAGAACGATAGACTGATAAAAAATGATTCCTAGAGAATCGAGGTTTATAAAATGAACCAGGTGACCGGCTGAGAGCAATGCTTGGTTTGTACGACGGGCCTAGTGTTGACAGTATTCGACAGACGACGACTGTGAAATCGACACGAAGAGAATTGGATTAAATGCCAGTTACAAATAAAATCTTTTTGCAGAGATGTCAGGATTGAAAACAATAAACTGAACACCTGCGATATGTTGTCCTTTGGCTGAACGAATTGTCACCATAATGTGAGTTGCAAAATTTTCCCTGGAAAGTATCTATTGGGTCAAAGGCGAGAAAGCCAATTGTTTGTGTCAAGGTAATAGTAATAAGGTGATAGCATTTGAAACAATAGTTTTTTTTAATTAGTCTTCGACTGAATGGTGGAGGTGAAAGGCTCAGAAGAACGATCAAGGAAGGAGGAGGAACTGCCACACCCACTAAAGGGTAGCAGGCACAGACGAAACATTAAGGAGGTTGAAGGAGATGCCTACGCCCACTAGAGAACACTCGTGGAAGATGGTAATAAGAGAAAGTAGAAGTAACCAGGTAGAGCGATGCCTTCACCCATCTCCCATGAGAGAAGAGGAATTCCCCAAAATTATGAAGTAATTTAATTTCTCAGAACCAAAAACAATGGAGATGTCAGGTGGACGAAATACCAATTTCCCCCACCCACTAAATCTCATCCCTACACTAGATTATTTTGGTAGACAACAATGGACTCTTGTTGGAAATCAGGGGATTCACCGAAATCCAAACTACATCTTGCCCCGCACCGGTTTCTAGCTTGAGTCCATAAATACGAATGCGCGAAGCGAATTCAGACAGCTGAGAGGAGACAGAAGAGAAGTGACGGAGGTCACTGAGGGATTCCACGACTCTTGCTGATCACGAGAACCTCCGACATCAGCCTTGAGCAAAACTTACCAAATCAGTAAAACAAATTTCGTTAACTTCGCAAGCCAAAACTTACCAGCTTACGCAAATGTTGCGTCCGATTTAGGAACGGGTTGGGTTGACAAACACCTGTATGCTAACGTCTTGACTCTAACAACTACTAACGAACCATTGTACGTAGTATTCGATATAGAAATAGTAAATATATTTTATATATATTTCGATTGCTGTTTTTTTTTTCCAATTTTACTGTACGACTTCGCTCGACTTGGACCAGCCCAACACGAAGATACTTGCGACGAAGCGATCTTGACCTCCTTATAATCAATCAATCACAACGTGGGGTAGGGCAGGTCAGGATCGAAGAGATCACTCTATCGATCAAACCAGTATTTACTCCGGGCTGACCGCGACGAAGGTGTTGCAACTGTTCGAATTTCTAAGGGGGTCATTTTGAAGGTAGGCTATTTTTCGTTCTTAGCGGAATGGACATTATATGAAGTTGTAAATTTCATATCGACTAAATAAAATTGCATTAGACTGATGTAAACATTTTTGACAAAATATTTTATTTACATAAATTCATACCTTACCATACGTCCATCAATGTAGTTTTTTTTTCTGAATATCTAGGAACACACGCAACTTTTCAAATGAATTGTGTATTCAGTCGTAAAAGTACGATTCAGGTTTTGATGCGATGTCTTTTTTCGATATTAATGGAACTGGTGACGAGACATGGCAAGTTGTAAAGAACGGAACGAGTAATAGTGATTGTTGGGACTTTCAAAATACACAAAAATAAATAAATAAGACATTTTCAAATACTCTCTACACCAACAATTTCATTAAGTCTAAAAATAGACAAATCAAAGCAGACTTGGTATCACCTCATACGGACTTAGCAGTAATAATACAACCTAACCTTCTCAAACCATGGGAATATGACAAAAAAATATTAACTTTTAGCTCTCATTTAAAGCCTATCTCCGGCTTATATAAGAATGGACCAAAAGCCACACAGACGACTCAGAACAAGTACACACAGGAGAGCACACAAGAGTACACATTGCAAGCATGTACTTCTGACGTCTCCACCTAAAATCTGAAATTTTATTCATGAATAAAATCGTACTTTGTCGCAATTTTTTCTTGAATTTTTTTCTTTATTTATTTTCGCGTTTCTGACTGGCCCCAAACGAATTTTTTTTTTCTTTTTGGTATTTATCTGATGCATTGGCTTGGCAAGTTGTAAGACATGGTAGATTGATAATCAATCAGTATATTGTTAGTAATTGCTTTTCAGTTTCATAAGTTTCAGAGGGATAAAATATGAATAGAAAATACCTTCAGGAAACATACACACAATTTAACAGCTACGTTAATTATCTTAAAATAAAGAATAAATATTATTATAAACTAACTAATAATTGGGATAATTATCTTCCAGAGTGAGAAGAATTTGTCAAATTGTGAAGAATTTGTGACTGGATTCTTGTACTTATGTCTTTCCTTTCTTTTCCTGAATCGAAATAAAGTCAGCCTCATTACAGATCAAAAGGCAAATATAAAGGAAAGGCGTGGACGAAGTTGTGAAAAACTCATTAACCATAACTCAGTTTTGAAATATAAGTACCAATAGAGATGTGTTTTAATAATTATAACAATAATTATAATGGAAGAATGGAAACAACCGAGACGACATCGTGACTGTAATTAATTGGAATACAAAGGAAATTACTGGAGTAGTGAGAAGACTTGCTGATATGAAGCATTAGCAAATGCAGATAAATAATACTAGTGCTTATATTATAAAAAGATACACCATTTATACATCCAAAGCTTACCTGTTAAAGACGCTTGGTAGAAATCCCAAAAGCAGGACGAATTAAAATGCCAGGGTTATCAGATCTAAAAAGTCACCTGAAATCAATATTAACAGTAATAATATTAATAGCCCCACATATATAAGACGCAATATGCATCGATATAGAGGATGCGTCAGGTAAATGAGACCAAATTATATTTTTAGGAAAGATATTCAAAAGAAAAAAAAAATAAAGTCAATTTAAGATGTGCATGTGGTGTAGTGTTGGCGACTGGGAACGAGAAATCGCCGTGTTGGAATTCCAACCGAATTTGTTACTATCACTTTCATGCAAATTCCATTTTTTACTGATTTCTAACCAATGCAAGTCCTAAGGGCTACTGAAAGTAGAGGGTTACTGTGTGAATTTGTATTAGCGTAAGAAAGGACACGGTAATAGAAAAGTTAGACAGCTAATTCTAGACTTGAAGAAGTCAAAATTTAATTAGCGAATAAAATTTCAGAGATCAGGCGGAGACATTAAGAGTGTAGTAGAGTTCAAGTAGATTTTAGAAGAAACCAGAAATTCAATTTTAAACAGGAAGCAAGTCATGAAATTCTGCTACTGTTCAAATATACTGGGGAGGAATGTGAGACGGATTTTAAGCAAACCTATTTACTCCTATTGGAAAAAGTATGACTCCATCTATTATCTCCCCATATATGGGTTAAACAGTAGAACAAGCTGAGTTTTTTACCCGTTGTTGGCAACCAGTCTAGGGGAAAGCACATACTATACAACCATCGATAAAATCCCAGAGTTCATAATGACTCGATAATCTCGCCTACAGTCGACTGCCTACATGTATTATTATTATTACTATTGTTATTATTATTTAAGGTAAAAAATTATACATCTGTTCACCTTAGAAAAAGAAAGAATGGTTATTCGATAAAATCGTCTTCAGCCTTGATGACGATTTCGATGCCGTCGACAAAGTGATTGCATATTCGGATTGGGTTGTTCTTGTTCATGTTGGCTATAACGTCCAAAATGGTGGCCTTGAATGAGTTTTTCGTGTTGTGCGGGCGATAGTTTGTCGCCCTATGCGCGGCTCCGTAGTTATAGTAGTTCAAGAAATTCAAATCAGGAGACCTAAGAGGTTAGATGACAAGGGAATGATATGACCGTTGAAATTCTAGAGCAGGCACTGCTGGGTCATGTGGGCAATGTTGGAGAGAGTATAATTCTTCTGCAACAGGTAAAGTTTTCTCTGGGCCACCAGCTTAATCACAGTCTTCAGCACCTCGATTTAGGCGGTGACGGTTACATCATGGTCAGATATAGAGAGTTTTTTTTTTTTAAGTTTGAAGGATGAAGCAACCAATACGTCTTCGGAGTCACATCTAGATACTTCTGAACACTATTAATCGGAGCCAGTGGTTCCCAAACATTTTCCCTGGGTAGCATTTTCGGAATGAAAATTTGCTTGCGTTTCACCAAAGAGAAGTCCCGGTGAAAAGGCGCAAACAACCCTACGGCAAAGAAGATACAGAGAGAGGGTTAAGGGAGATAACCGTAGATCGAAGTCAAAATACTATCATTGATAACTCTCTTCTCCAATTTGCGGACCCTAGTTACTATATTCTTAATACTTGATATAATGCAAAAACATCACAATGATAAAATTGGTCAATAATTATTTATAACTATTTATACTGGTAATTCATAATAATATTTTAAATTTTCAAATCATAATTATTTTTGGCATATGATTTTTTTAAAAACTGTTTCTAAATCGTTGATTGTCTTTAAATCATTCCGCCTCACTCACTATCCTCTTCCGTCGCACTTACGAGGCGCGCCGCATCGTTTGGGAACCACCGGTTTAATCGGACTGGATTAACCGACCTGAAGGTATGTTTAACTGGGCACCACTTGCAAGGCTATGCGTTGCTTTTATCAAAACCTGTCAACATATCGCACACAGTGATGACTCTGCCTGGTATATGCTTATCAGACTAGTTGTCATGAGCGATATATTGGTTTTCGTATATTTGTAACTTATCATCACTCAATAATAATAATAATAATAAAACGAAGAACAGAAGTAACAGATTGATATTTGTGTTTTGTACTATATAAAACTAAACGTAGAGAATCTTCTATGTGCCGTGTCCCTTCAGGACGTTGGTAATTATGGCCCTCCACAATTTCCTATCTTTTTTGGCTATTAATAAATTTTATCTTTTTGTTATCTCCCCTAACCCTTACTCCGCCATCCACTCAAGATCGCTAGTTAGGTTATGCGTTGTTTTCTTCTGTCCCACATGTTTTCCATCTTGTGAGTATTACAGTTTCCAAGCCCTCTTTCCTATGTTCCCTAGAAATTTCAACTGTTTCTTCCTGATGTTAAGCATGTGTCATTTTTGTTTACATTTTTTCTAAAACTTCGTCATTGCTCACATGTTCGGTCCATGGTATTCTCAGCATCATTCTGTAGAACCACATTTCTGTTGTCTCACGTAACTTCTTCATCTATTCGTCCTCTATGCGCTGCCATATAGGAGGACGGATATTACATAAGAGTTCAAGGGATCGAAAAATGGAGAGGGAATGTCTACTTTAAAAATCAACATTCGAAATCCTATTTATGGTACCTGGATATGAACGCAAACGATTGGTACAGGAAAATGCAGCTACCCTCAGCTAACGGTTATTTGTTCGGTGGAAACAAATTCATGGGGTACTCAATGCAGAATAAATGCCCTGGAAGAAGTTTGTATGAAAAGTAATGATGTAATATCATTCTGATCAACAATCTCAGTTGATTTCAACATTTATTCATTCATCTGCTTATCGATTTATCTACCTGCTTATTGATTTATCTATGTGTTGCAAAGAATATAGATTTAATCAAAAGCACTGAAAAGAGAGAAGTGTTTAAAAATGACATCCATTGAAATTATAATGAAAGGTTACTATTCAACTACCATCCCACATTTTGTCTGCAATCGTCGCATTTGAATGACTGTTACCCAGAAACGACTCTCGTCAGTGGCGTTTCTATTTTTTGCCTATCTATTGTTATTATTTTGTGACTAATACTTTTGCCACTAATACCTTCCAGCACACATACATACATATACAGACATTCCTTAGGCGGTCGGCTGAGATTCAAAATCGGTCAGATCTACACCGGCAGATTATGATTAATATGATATGCTCTGCCATTGAGGCATCGAGCTTTTTCTTTTTCAGGGTGTAATTTTAAGTGTGTGTTAATAATAATAATAATCATAATAATAATAATAATAATAATAATAATAATATATATATATATATATATATATATATATATATATATATATATATATATATATGAAAATATATAGAAAATAGGAAAGAACTGGTTAGGTAAATAATCCAAAGTTCTTTAGTATTTTAGTTATTATTTTTGAAAAATAGTGCTCGATACAAAAGTAGAGCATAAATATAATTATTTATTTAAAAATATGATTCCAACACGCTACATAAGAGTTCTCATGTTTCAAAACAAGAGCCGAAAACTTGAATATAATTATTTGAATTAAACTGAATTAAAGTAAGCTCTGTTCCATCTTCAAGCGAAATTTTTTTCCGGCTCTTGTTTTGAAACATGAGAACTCTTATGTAGAGTGTTGGAATCATATTTTTAAATAAATAATTATATATATATATATATATATATATATATATATATATATATATATAGTTGCGTTTGTGACCCTGTGTTTCAAGCCCTTTGCGATCGTCAGACAAAATGAATCAGTTTGTCTGACGATCGCAAAGGGCTTGAAACACAGGGTAACAAATTCATATCAACGCAACTAAATATGTTAGCTCTATTGCTGACATCGCTTTCCAATAAGTACCGTGTATATATAATATATAAATAAAATATATAAAAATTGCATATATATATATATATATATATATATATATTGTCTTGGGGCATATGCGACTTATGACTGTTCGATTTTAGGGCCGCGACTACGAATTGCTATGTCTAGACATCTGCCCCCGACTGCTCTCCGTTTGAACAGCGTCGGTGTTTCCCAGCTTGGTGTACGACAATTTTTACCCTAGCTCTTGGCAACGCTACCGTTCTCTCGCTCGCCTCGGGCTCGGTATCACGGTAGCCTCTGTACTGCACCCTCCCGCCACCTCGCCGAGTCCGTTTGTGTCTTTGAAATGTTTCTTTAAAAAACACAAGATGTCTACCAAGAAGAAATTGTCTTTGTCTACTCCTCAACCTGCCAAGTGGAAAGAAAGATCATTGATATCGACACAAAAATAATGGTGATTAAACAGTACCAAGGAGGAAAGAAAACGATTGTGATCGCATCTGATAACATCGACATTCCACAACCAAGCACCAGCGTCTAATAAGATGTCTTGTATTTGTATTTTTTTGTGTTTTGCAACTAAAATGCTTTGTTTTTTGCCCCGGTAATTTTTTTTTATTGTATGTTCAGCAAATATTAAACCACCTCTTACTGTAGTATGCAGTGTTTGACTTAAACCTGACGGACGTAAAAATAAGAAACAAAACACTGTGTAGAAAAATTATACAAAAGGTAAAAATGTAAAAAAAAAACCCCATAAAATTATTAAAAAAAATACAATAATGCCTAAAAAGAAAGATAAATTAATTACAGGCCGATTTACAACATGTCGGTCGTAAACAATTGTAGTGGTAAGTCGACGACGACCTGTATATATTCTGTTTATACAATATTTCAACATTACAATTAATCTCAATATTTTCTTGTGGTTTACATTTCAGAAGCAATAAAATAAAAGAATTGAAACAATTGATAATGAGGGATGAAAATCAGAATAAAAAATAAATATGACATTTTGTTATTAAAGAAACATTGTCCTGCTGGAAGAGATCACATCAGAAATGACTACCATAAGGACTGCCTTGCATTTTGATTAAACATTAGGCTGACGAATGGCGTCAGAAGAGGAACCATAGTCACAACAGCTTGTGGAAGCTTAATGAAGAATAAAGTAAATAAGATAAAATATTATTTCTCTAATGTTATCTCATTAAGAATGCTGGACTGAAAAGTTTCGGGATATATATATATATATATATATATATATATATATATATATATATATATATATATATATATATATATATATATATATTAAGAACTCTCTTGTCGATTTAGCGTATGAAGGCAAAGCAGTCTTTACACTCCTATTTTTACGTTTATGTCTTAAATGGCACCTCACTTCAGCTGCTGATTCACATATCAAGCAGCATTTAAAGTAGATGAGAGGATTTTGATTGGAGCGGTTTGGAAGGTTTGATCGAAACTTGGTGTTAGATCTTCGATAACGAAGATGGACCAGACGAATTTTTTGAAGTTCTTTATACATTCATGGCAGACTGACATTTATTTTTCCACGGTCAGTAGCCAGGGCTTCAAAAGTAGTAAGATATACATCGACAGAAAAGATTGTACTTTAGTTTGTCTTTATATCTGAGCAGGGGTTTGCTTACATTACGTGCACCATCCTGAAGCTCACCTTAGGTATACGGTATGGCATCTGAATTGGGATTGCATAAGAAATGAATCAATCCTACCTATGTTACACATTGTGAACTGCTCAGCATTGGAGACCCTGTCAGAAAGTGCATAAGCACAGATAGGGCGAAGACAGTGTTTGTGATTCATATCAAGCTTATCAGTGTGACTGTGATAAAGTGTCGAAGACTTCGAACCGTATATGTTGCATCATCCTCATATCCAATAGTAAAAATAAAAAAATTGCAGAAATGATGCTACATAACTTTAATAATAATAATAGAACAAGGATAATGCAATTTAGTAATACCAAACAAAATATTATTATTTCGATAATAATAATAATAATAATAATAATAATAATGAAGGATGGAACTAACCCGAAATGCAGGATCTACGGAAAATATGATTAAACTGTCGATCGTATTATCTCAGGATATCTGGAACTAGCAAAAAATGAATATACCCACGGACATAACAAGGTAGCGACATAAAGCACAAAATCGAAACCAGTGAGAGATGTCATCAGCACCAACCAGACACAGTTATCCAAAATAACGATGCAACTATCCTCTGGGACATGTCAATTCAAACTGACATGGAAATAAAAGCCAACAGACATTATCATAAAGGACAAGAAAGCAGTAGCATCTGAGAGAAACACCTCCATGAGGATTATCGAGAAATTGTCCAAATACAAGGATCTGAAGATCGAGATTAACAGGATGTGGGGAATGAAGACTGAGACTGTCGTACCAATAGTTATCGGAGCTCACGATAAAAGGAATGGATAATTTTACTAAGTGTCCAAAGTAACATCAGCATACAAGTTGCCCAGAAGATTGCCCTACTAGGAACTTCCCATATACTAAGAAAAGTGCTATCAATTAAATTACATTTCTCCTATAGGGCCCAAGGATCATACTTTGAAACCGTCTCTACCGGATACAGAGCAGGAAACATAACATACACAAATAATAATAATAATAATAAAAATAATAAATGTATGTGTTAGTCCAAAATGCAGATCTGAGATAAATATCCAGAAACAATTGACCATCTTGTGTCAGGTTGCGCGGTATTGGGACACCCTGAATATAAAACACAATACGACAGATTTGGGCCAATATCTGCACTGGAAAATCGGCAACACTTACGGAAAGGAAACTGCAAGAAATTGGTATGAACACCACCCAGACCCGGTTACGGAGATAGGGCCTGTAACAAATTTATGGGACTTTACAATACACACAGACAGAACAATCAACGCTAATCGACCTGACATCGTGATTAGAGACAGCAAAGACGAATGTGCCTCCTTATTGACATAGCAGTCTTTGCAGACTGCAATGTATCTTTGAAGATCTTCAAAAAACTATCAAAATACAAGAACCTTGAAATCGAAATCTCAAAAATGCGGTGCATGGGGACATTGACAATTCCAGTTGTAGTTGGGGCCCTCGGATTGATTGGAAAATATTCCAATGGACTAATTGAAGGAATCCCTGGTAGCCCATGCCTTAAAGAAATACAAGACATTTTACTCACAAGTACAGCTCACACTTTACTTTATCAATGTAAAATATGTGCGACTTTTTTTTCAAAACTGCTCAATGGAAAATGTCATGATGCTATTTCTGACCTTAGGTCTCTGGTCGGGACCCGGAAAAAATGAGTATACACAAGAAACCAAAGGAAATATAATAATAATAATAATAATAATAATAATAATAATAATAATAATAGAACAAGGATACTAAGAAAGTTTCTGGGGTGCTGAGGACACTTGGTTATAGCAACATAGTATTCTGATGAAAACACAATGACTTGTTCATCGACAAAAGCAACAAATTGAACTCATTCTTGGATTAATCATTAAAATACTACTGACCTTCATTCTCACTCTTGTCTCAGATAATTTTCAGTTCAGACACCGTGGAAGCCAGAGACAAGCCAGAACGAAGCGATATTACATAATCCTTGTTTGTTGCTTGATTCAGAAAGAAATTCCTTCTCTGAACGAATGACTTTTGCTTGGGGTTACAAAGCGTCACTGGGTAAAGTGTAGGACGCAGAGAGAGAGAGAGAGAGAGAGAGAGAGAGAGAGAGAAAGAGATAGAGGAGAGAAAGAGAGAGAGAGGGGAGAGAGAGAGAGAGAGAGGGAGAAAGAAAGAGAAAGTGCGCGGGAGGATTTGCAAAGAAAAGAAACGAAAAGCAAAAATACAAAGCAAACAAGAAAATAATCCGGGAATCATGTCGAGAAATAAAGTTGTCAAATTTGCCTAACAGAAAATCAACGCCTAAGAAAAAGGAAAAAAAAATGGAAGTGATAAAGTAATATGTGACAGTGCTACACAAAGTGGGTGGGGAGCGGACTGGTGCCTGGACACGAAACATCAGCTAACAGTACGCAGCCAGTGTCCAGGCCATGTTAAGGAATCATTTGAAGTTTATTCTTTTTATTACTTTTTATATTGAAATAAATAGTCAACTTTTATTATATTCATTATATATATCGTTTCCGGTATAAATTAATATTACCACGAAATATTACAGATACGTGACACATTGAGAAAAAAATGTCGGTCCGACACAACAGATAGTTTGAGAACTGATATAGTATATATAAAGACAGATAAATATTTACGACGCTTCGCTTAAGCCGGTATAAGTTTAATGAAGGAAGATTGTATTGTGCTAAGCCATTAAATTGGGAGGGCCTACATGTTTTGATAATAAATCTAGCCCCTTCAAATAAAATATAAATAAAAGATTTCATGTTGTAATAACAATATATATATATATATATATATATATATATATATATATATATATATATATATATATGTTGTAATAACAATATATGTTGTAATAATGTTGTAATAACAATATATATATATGTTGTATATATATATAATGTTGTAATAACAATATATATATATATATATATATATATATATATATATATATATGATAGTGATCGAAAAGTAACTTCCTATTTTATGTATGATGGACTCTCCCGTCTAACTATAATTTTTACAAAACGGGAGAGTCCATCATACATAAAATAGGGAGTATTTTTCAATTATACTGTATAAATATAAAATTGAACATTGAAGACAACGCCCAGAAACGACAGTCTGTTTTATGCTAAACGCAATCGATGGCCTGACGATTGCGTTTAGCATGAAACAAACTGTCACAGCCAGGTGTTAATTTCAATGTCCACTTTTATATTTACATACGCTCTATCCCTGATATTGAGCAGTTTAACCCATAAATATAGTATACCTTAAAACTATATTTGTATGGTATTAAACTCATAATACCATGGTCCATCTATCAGGACGGTGACTTGATGTGCGGTACCTTTGGAAAGTGACTTAAAATTCAATCATGGTTTGACCCAAACTTGTGAATTAAATTAGGTAGACAGAACTGTTTAGAGGCTGTCGACGCTTGTGCTAGCATGAAGTCACAAGTCCTTGTTACCGAGTATTTGAGCATACTGGCATTATTCAAATTGCTGACCCTGCCAGATTATGCGCTCTCTCCCAGAGACTGCAACTGAGGACCACTTGGCATAGTTGCAGGCATCAACCAAATGTGGGCTATGTGGGTATTGAACAAATACAAATGATCTTGAACAAGCATCTCTAACATGGATTGGCTCGACATCCAAGTAGATGGGTGTGCTTGGAAAACTACCTATTACATATATATATATATATATATATATATATATATATATATATATATATATATATATATATATATTACGGCGTTAAAAACAAGAATATTTTTACATTGGACCATGGTGTTATTAAAATAAAATACCAGCCGACCGGTTTCGCCCCCTCTCTTCAGAGCTGTAAACGGGGGAAAAATTATGAAAAAAGAGAAAAAAAATATATGGGTAACGTGAATGAACGGAACGGACAGTTGTAACACCTAAAGATGCTAGAGACCCAGAAGAGCAAGCCCAAGCAAACAATCTCTCTGTTTACAAAGAGAAGGTCGCCCAGACCTGATAAACAGCGTCTCCAACACCTTCAGATGAAACAACGAGTGTGAAGTGGACAACACAGAAAACCAATTCACACTGAAGTCCACCGCACAACCAGGACTATTTATGAAATGATCCGAGAGGGGGCGAAACCGGTCGGCTGGTATTTTATTTTAATAACATCATGGTCCAATGTAAAAATATTCTTGTTTTTAACGCCGTAATAAAGTTTTGTACCACAAAAAATATTTTTAAATATATATATATATATATATATGTATATATATATATAGGTTATGTATATATATATTGTGCATTTAGTCAGCAATCACTCTTTTATACATATTTCACATATTTCATTAAAGACGACAAACAAGGTAGTGCGATTTTATTTAAGTGTTTTCTTTTCTGGACACAGAATCTGCAAAAACTGTCTAAATGTTTTTTTTTAATTCTGAGCGTTTTCGAAATGAAAAATAATGGAACTCTTAATAATAAAAAAGAAAACACCAACACTCACTAATATTAACTACGGACACGGCCACAATGTGATGATTGTGTTCAGAAAATAAAACATCCCTATAACTCTAGATATAAACACAAAACCCATACATCCAGTTAAAAAGTAAAAATAAAATTATCCTTGATAATGGCTAAACGTATAGCCGAAAGCGCTCGAAATTGCAAAAAATTTGGTCAGTTTTTACACACTCTGTGACCAGAAAAGGAAACACTTGTTCAAACACAAGAAAATTAAATAAAAAAAGCTTAATCGGAGTACCTTGTCTGCCGTCTTTAATGATATATATATATATATATATATATATATATATATATATATATATATATTAGGTTGGTGCAAAAATAATGACGTAATAATGTCGTTTTTTGACGTATTGTTTAACGTCAAAAAATGACATTATTACGTCATTATTTTTGCACCAACCTAATATATATGTAAATATTATGGTTTTGACTTGTATTTTAGAACTAATTGATCTACTTTGCATTTTGATAAGGTAATCAAATGTTTAGATAGAAACACAAAATTCAGTGCCATAGTATGAGCGCCACTTTCTATAGATGTACCTCTGCAGTTTAGAACGAAATACGTGAACTTCAGATGTGATTCTTCTTTTTATATTCCTACTGAAATAATAAGCTGAACACAATGTGTAGAAAAAGTACAAGTCTTCTTTATTCACTCACAACTGAATTTCCTTATTTAAAAACATGAATCGGTACTACTGGGATAAAAATCATCGTATGCCGTGAGAGAAAAGTTTATCAGTCGTGTGTGTGCGTTTGTCTGACTCTAACAGTACTGTTTCCCATAAGTTGGGATTGGAGAGTATTATGAATATATTTTTGTCTTTGACCGTGTTTAAAAACAGATTAAAATTCATTTCCCTTTCTTCATATCGAAAGTTTTTTTTAGCTTTTGAGATTATCGTAAAGCTTAGAAAACGACCATAAACTCATAACGGAAACAATAAAGAACTGAGTAAACGTCTAAGTGTAGCAATATTATTTCTCACACATTTTTAGGAGATAAGAAGATAATTTTTCTTTTCTTTTAAGTCCACTTAGTTATCTGAATTTCGTTGGAATTTTGTCTACACTCCATCTTTGAGTAAATTTAAGTGTCAGTGTTTTGGGGGGTGGGGGTTATGTCTACAGCTACTTTTGAATTGGGAAACAAAAATTTTATCAATGATTTTAGATAGTCATAAAAGTAGTCCTTTGAAGATTTGACCACCCATGTGATTTTGGGCTGGTCTCAAGTCTTCCGGAAAACAAGTGGATGTAGTGGGTGGGATCCCAGGATTATCCATATAACCAAAGTGAGACAGGAAGTCGTGGAATTGTGGGTCCAGCTGTGAGAGATGTAGGTAGGTGACCAGAGGAGTAAGAGCTGCCCAACGGCCAGTGGCAGAAAGACCAGTAGTGAGGAATCAAGAGTCGCCGAGCCCAGAGGCCAGTGAAATGAGGGAGATAGCAGTTCAGCCGAAGGGAAAGATAACCGGCTAAGTGAGAAATCGTATTATTGCTACTTCCCAACTAGAGAGTCTTGAAAAAACAATTGTCTTCATTTTTTGTTGAAAGTGATCACGCCCGAGAAGATGAACCTGTGCACGAGTTGGGTGTAGATGCAAATACACTCAACCTTGGATGTCATCAAAGGTGCAGTGAATGATGAACGATCGGAGAACGTTGTCACAATTACGCCACGAATGGCGTGACATAAGTAATTTCTAAGATTTCCTTAACATTGTACAAAAGCTGCCGCTGGTAATATTTACGGCAATATAATATATTTAATTATATAATACAATTATATATATATATATATATATATATATATATATATATATATATATATATATATATATATATATATATATAATTATATATATATATATATATATATAATTATATATATATATAATTATATATATATATATATATATATATATATATATAATTATATATATATATATATATATATATAATTATATATATATATATAATTATATATATAATTATATATATATATAATTATATATATAATTATATATATATATATATATATATATATATATATATATAATTATATATATATATATATAATTATATATATATATATATATAATTATATATATATATATATAATTATATATATATATATATATATATATATATATATAATTATATATATATATATATATATATATATATATATATATATATATATATATATATATATATATATATAATTATATATATATATATATATATATATAATTATATATATATATATATATATATATATATATATATATATATATATATGAGATAAATTCCCAGATCAATTCTGTGGACAAGACAGATTGGTATAAATTGGATACCAATCTGTCTTGTCCACAGAATTGATCTGGGAATTTAACTATATTGTTGACATGGAAAAAAAAAAAAAAAAAGAAAAAGAAATCTCTTACTATAAAGGTAATTTACATTAACCAGAAAAAAAGGCTTAGACAGAAGCGTCTATCTTTTTAAATTTGGATTTTTTTAATGTAACTATAACAAGAACATTTCGATTTCATTTTTGCCTTGAGAAAGTCGGAAGACGAAACGCGTCGGCAAAATCTAAGATCTTTTTTCCAATTGTCATTTTATTTATACCATATATATATATATATATATATATATATATATATATATATATATATATATATATATATATAAGTTATTACATATCTCTGTGGCTATCAAGCTAATTTCGCAAACCTCTATTAGAGTACTGAGTTCGTTAGCCTTACATTTGATGTTTTGGGCCAAGATAAGCTTAGTGGATGCCTATGGTATTATAAGCTTAATAAATATTATATTTGTTCAAAACGTATTACATTTTTAATATAGCGAGAAGCGCTTGTTCGACCTTGATGTAACTTGGTAACTAAGCAGAATGAAACCCTTACTGGGCATGCGTGAACGGGCACTTTCCTGTCGAGCTAATCAGTTAGCAATGGAGACGACATTAAATAACTTGCATAACTGTCGCATTCACAGAGAATTATGCATTAAGTTTTGTTTGAAACTTGGACCTTCATCCGAGGAAATTACACGAATGATTAAGAATACATTCAGGATCATTCTATGAGTGAAGCCCAGATAAAAATTTTGGTACTGATGATTGAAAATTGGTCAGGAATCCATTGAAAGTTATCCACATTCAGGAAGACTTTTGACAAGAAAAGTTTGACTGAAAGATTTGGAATGTCATTGATTGAAATTCCAAGAATGAGAATATGTGGAGGTTCTGTCGACTGTTCGGAAAATGTCTGATCAATTTGAATATCACGACACTCCATTATTCACGTATCATATAAGCATTGTTTTTAGAAATATTGCGTCATTCAGATATAGGAGCTCTACAAGATTCCAGGTTTGATTCTTCGCAACTTTTCCGAAAATTAAAAACGTTGTTGCGAAGATATTTCGCACCGTGGATGAGAGTAAGGAGAATGTGACACGGCAACTAATAACTATTCAGAAAGATGACTCTGCGGACTGTTAAAATATGGTAGTGACATTGGGATAAGTGTATGATGTCCCAAGGAGGGTAGTTATCAAAATGGCTGGATACTTTCAGAGCAGACTTTGTATATACACAAAAAGGATAGAGGGAAAAATAAGTCAAATTCTTTATGTCGGTGTTACCCTGAATATTAATGAAGAATTAATGCTATTTACGAATCGCCCATTTTTCATCGTGACAGTTTTCGCGTTACACAAACATGACAGCGATTTGTTGAAGTACATCAATCACAGGGAAAACAAAACAATAAAAAAAGAAGAAATAAAACACGTCTTGCCAATCGGGTTATGAAGATGCCATAAAAAGATGAATATGGACACTGACTATATTTAGTTTACACCAACACAAAGCTAGATTGTGTTTAGAAGAGTAGGATAGACCTGGTTTGACCTGGATGAAACGCAGTGGTTTCCTTTCCTGAAAAATAAATTATGAGATCACGTAGTTTTCAGATGAAATCGAGATTTTCAATCTCCATTTTAATGTTTGTCGTTTCATTTTTATATTGATTAATAATACATGCACATTTTAAAAATGTAACAATTTCCATGCTCCTGGAGTACGAGGCATTGTGAAGAAACACTGTCATTAGTCTTTATTGTAGTAAATTAATTAATTTTCAATGAGTATAAATTTATTAAATTAGATCTGAGTCAAATAATTGCGTTTGTTTAAGTCTTGTCTAAATTTTAAAATTAATTTTTTTAATAGCTTTTGTCTGTTTTATTTGAAAATTATAAACAAGATCTTTATGTGCTTTGTGATAAAGACAGATGACGGTATCTGTGGTTTTGTTCTTTGTTAGCTATTTTGTTTGTGTCGAGCGTAAACACACCTTATTGAAGGGACAGTCGGGATGTTTTATCGCAGCTGTTTGGATGCGTTTTTTTGTTTGGGATTTTGTCAAAAGACTTTTCAAGTGTGTCTTTTCGTCGCTGGTATATATTGAAAAAGTCGCGTGACCAAAAAAAAAAAAAAAAAAAAAAAAAAAGCAACGACGCGTGACAAGTGATTTAACATTTACTAAGCATAGGGCAACTTATTCGAAGCTGTCACCCTATGACACGTGCATACCGCTTATTCTTTATTTTTATATCGTTTTTCTTTTTCTTTCTTTTTCTTTTTTTTATTATTCGTACTTCTGATAAAGGATCCTGTCACCGGCACCCCTAAAGTCGTTTCTCTATTGCTGAGACATAAAGGTGGTGTGTATGTGTGTGTTTTTCCCCCGACGGAATAGCTCATATGTTCCAACATTATTGCAATTATTCTTCCATAAATTATATGAACGATAATTATTTCTTATTGAATGCAGAGTTAGCCTTCTTCTATGTGCCGTATCCCTTCACGATGCCGGCTCTTTACAATTTCCTGTTCTTTCTCTAAACAAATTTTGTCTTTTTGTTATCTCTCTTTGTTCCGCCATTTTCTTACTCAAGCTCACTAGGTAGGATATGCATTGTTTTCCTCTGCCCCTTTTGCGTTCAATCTGTCTTATGCGTATCAAATTTTTCAAGTCCTCTTTCCTCATTATGTCCCTTAGAAATTTCAACTGTCTCTTCCTGAAGTTAAGTATAGTATCCTTTTTGTTTCTATTTTCTCTAAAACTTTGTCATTGCTCACACGTTCAGTCCATTGTATTCTCAGCATCTTTCTGTAGAACCACATTTATGTGGCTTCAAATCTCTTCTTCACCTGTGAGGAAATTGTCCAGCATTCGCTGCCATATAGGAGGTCTGATATTACATAACATTTCAGTACTCTTTTCTTTGTTTCTAACGAAATGTTTCTGTTTCTTAATAATTTGCTTAGCTTTTGGAAGGCATTTTTCTCTTCAAATTTGTGTTCATCAGAATATAATATATTGATAAGTTCTGTGTAATCATAAGTGTATAACTAGCACCATTAATAATTTTCTCACTCTTCCCACCCTCCCTATATCTGTTTCTATCTCACTCATACTGAAAATTCAATTCATTGGTTTCATCCAATCAAATTCAGGTTTGCAATACTATAGCGTTGTGAAGAAACCATTTTAAACAACACACTTAGTGATGGAAATGGTTGGGTAGAATCGGGTACTCAAAGAGGTGGCATTCCCCTGTACTCCTTTTCAAGTACGTGTGAAGGCGTGTTTGAGAAAATATGACTTCATATTTCGATATTAATTGTCAGGAGGAGGGGAAACAAGTCTGAACATACAGTTATCTTTTCCAATTTGGCTATCTTATTGTTGAGTTATAATAAATCTTTTTTATTAAATGTTGGAATATAGAAAAAATTCTCACATTACGAGAAGCTAAAGCTAAGGAAGCGTATGACAAAGTATCAGAAGCTAAATAAAAAAAATAATAAAAAAACACTTCCTTACCTCCAAATAAAAAAGAAATGACCGATACCTCTTTAATCATTACCAGTTGTTTTTCACTCGGTAATTTACCCTAAAGATTTGCTTTTGTGGATCGAGGAGAGTTTTGGTCCGTCCTTGGTGGGAGACGGACGTGTCCTTGTGACAGTTTCGAAGCCTCTGTTTTCATATGGCTAAATCACTCCGTCGGGATGAGTAGATGGGCGACGAGTTGGTAGAAATAAAAGCTGACCTAACAGAAGTTGACCTAACAGAAGTTGTCCCAACTATCATGTACCTACCTACCCGGAAGTTGTACCTAGTATCATGTACCTACCCACCCGAAGCCCTGAATAAAAATTCTATATATAATATGGGAAACAAGATTCACGTTCTTATTTCTCGACATGACATTTTTCTTTCGTCGTATTATCGTGTGAGCATGCAATGCACCCTTTCCCAGTTTTCGGTGAACATTGAGGATTGAAGCACAACGTCGGGTGGATTATTAGCCAGTCGGTTGAAAGCTTCAGCGAGGATCGTGTTCTATACAGCATGGTACTTCGATGAGATACAAGTTATGGCCAAATTTAAGTTTTTTCTATATTTTTTTCCATTTTTTCTTTTAATATTATTTGTTCGATCTTAGTTAATGTAACTTCGTATTTCGAAGTCAATGGAAAATTCATCACTTTCACAATTTTTAAATGTGTGTACAGTCATTCAGTATATAACACCTTTCTAAACTCCCTTATTATTATTATTATTATTAATATAATCTGTTATCATTTCCTCTATTTTTGTCTTAATTTTCTGCTTATCATAATAATGACACTCTTTCTTTCTCACTTAATTCTTATATGTATATTATGTACACACTCTCTATTATTATTGTTAATACACTACGCCCGTTATTTCTAATGATTTTTGTTGGAAAGCAAATAAAATGAAGCTTGCTAGGATTTCCAATTTTCCAGGTTTTTTCATGGATCTCCAGCACTGTTCCAAGTACTCTAATAATGATGGGTACTATCGTCATCTTGATATTTTCCCATTTTCATAGTTCTTTGGCAAAGTTCTGATATTTAACCCACTTTTCTCTTACCTTTTAATTATAATTGGTGGTCCACTAGAACAATGATATCCACTAGATCTCTTTCTCTCTCTCTTTGTTTACGATCTGATTTCTTAATTGGGTGTTTTGTCTAAATGTCAAAGACACAAATATTTTAATTTTTTCTATTCTGCGAGACGGTCTCTATTTTAGGTAGACTGTAGATGACATTTGTTTACATGGTCGAACTTCAGTCGTTTACTCAATTCCGAGAGAATCAGCATTTTTATCCAGACATGTTTATTCTAATCCTCTTTTTAATTTATTATAGAGAAAGGATGAAAAGTTCGACTAAGAAGCTTTTAAAAATGTCTGATGTTTGCCATTTGGTCTGTGGGTCTGTCCAATAACTTTTCCGAATCCATTTGTATATTCATTTAATAAATTATTATCTACACACTCGTACAGGAGACAGTTGTAGTATTTTTACTTAAATATGGTTTACCTGATTCTAGGTTGACGTCATTTCTATTTGCGTTTTTCTTTCTAAGTATCCTTTTTTTGCAACCGTACCCAGGATTTTTAGCTTACATTTATTTTTGTTTGGCTCCTGAATTCTCCGTGGAATTGTTTTCTTTCTTTGAGTCATCATGTAATCCGGAAGGGTTTTTTTTTTTTTTTAATATTCATGTCGATACAATTTTCAGTGCTTTTTGAGTTGAACGATGTCATTTTTGGAGTGCAGAGTTTTGCGCACGATAACTGATTTCCTAGTTCTCTGATTCGAGATATTACTATTATTATTATTATTATTATTATTATTATTATTATTATTATTATTATTATTATTATTACTTTGCTGCCTGTCAGTTGGCTAACAGTAAAATGACCAAATTTCAAATTTAAATTGTTTGTCCATTTAAAATACTACATTTATTAGAAAATATAGTTTAATTAAAGAAGGAGCCATAAAATGGACTTCAATGTGTCACACATTTCGGCGTATACTACTTTCCCGTTACCCAAGGGTTGTTGTCAAACAGAATGGGAAATTAGCTCTCGCAATACCGATGACAAATTCAATTTCATTCAAATTGTGTGTGTATGTACGTTTGTGTATGCTCAGGTATATTTTAATTCAATAACAGACCGAACAATATTTCTGCAAAATTAAAAACTTAAAAAAAAGTCATTATATTATTACCAAATAATTTCCGAAAATTTCAATAAAATATATAATTATAATGTTATGTGGGATATTTAATAACAAATGTGATAAAAGCATCAACAAAAAGAAACTAAAGGAAATTGATTTGACTAGATACTCAAATGCGTATTTCTTTTTAAAATGTAAATTTAAAATTTCAGCTCCCCTTCTCTTTCATTCACAACAACGTAAACATCACTTTCGTCCGATGCAGTCCTAAAGGAAGAAACATGTCACATGAAATAAAATTTTCACTTTTTCATAAATTTTCCTAAATTTGCTCTGATATATAAAATTAATATATATATATATATATATATATATATATATATATATATATATATATATATATATATATATATATATTTTCATATAAAGAAATAAAATACAATATTCAAACCGCATCTTCGCAGATGTTATCCGTTCATAGGCGGAAGGGGGTTAATAGATCTGCCAAGAAACGTGAAAGGTAAGAACCTGGATGTAAATTTACTCTGGATGATATCATGTAGCTAACTCCACGGTTTTGCTAAAAAAAAAGAAGCATATCATGATAAAAACGGCCTTAAACTTGATGAAGACAATATTTTATCGTTTAAATGTTTATGTTATTATTAAGAGGAAAGATCAAAGTATTTTTTGATTGTTTTTTCATTTTTTAATTCGAAATTTTAGTTAAAAATCTTGTTACGAAATTACCATAAAATTGAGAAATTAGCAAACAAAAGTTAAATTCTCCGTTTAAAAATCTTCTAAAAATTAGTTATACTTTTTTCAAAAGTTATTTGAGGAAAATTCGAAAATTTAAAGTTTATTATATTTGGAAACAAACATACTTTCTTCGTAAAAAAATGTAGTTTAAAATAAGAGAACGCATGTCTTAATGGTGACTATTGACAAGCGATGAGTGATTTTTTTTCATCGACATATTGACAGCTAACGTGAAGGGAAGTTATCAGACGGAAGAACAAAAGTGACGTAATTTTTTCTAGTTTAAGTTTTTTAAGTTTAAGTGAACTAATTTATTTACCTCGTAATTTTTAATAAGTAAAAAATACTTTCAGCAGTCTATATTTTTATTATCTTTTATGTACTTCAGCTTTAACATTACGTTTGTTGAGGATGTTTTCTGGAAAAATTAATAATACTATAAATTTTTTTAAAATTTCATAACTGTTTAGAGTGACATAGAATTTCATAGGAGAGGTACCTATAATTTTTACGTACATCTCATGAAATTTTAGGGTATTATTTTTATTAATTTTAATTTTATCTCTGTTATTTTCATTATTAATTTTTATATTATCTCATTTATGAAAATGTCATAACTGAGATAATACAAAAATAAAACCATGTAAATTTCATAAGATATAACTTCTAACTAATATAACCGCTAGAATGATCAGCATCGAATTTGTAGCGTTTTCATAAAATGAGTTATGGGGGTAGCAGATAAAAAAAATATATCATGACTTTCGAAAAAAAAAAAAAAAATTAAGAATAATTTCAATCATTTGTGAATAGTTTCTGAAAGTTTCATTAAAATCCGACAAATATTTTTTTTGCAAGATTTTCCAAATTAATGCGCTAAAATTTGCTGTTATTTAGTATTTGCTCTGATGCAAAGGGAAACAAGATTTTTCAATCAAAAGTTAGTATGTTCTAAAAAAATGGAAAAGTTTAATAAAATAATCAAAAATACTTTGGTTTTTTCTCTTAATAATAACATAAACATTTTGACTATAAAACTTTGTTTTTATCATGTTTAATGTCGTTTTTAACATGCTATGCTCTTTTTTAGCGAAACCATGGAGGTGTCGTGCTTCTTACATTTTTCTACACAAAACAGATGTTGATCGTTCGACGACCCAAAGCAGACTGCGGAAATACGTTTTGTGCGCATTGGCTCCACGCATACATCCGCTTTAACCAAAATAAGACAAACAATTTATTGACCAATCAGAGCCACTCTCGCTCCAAAAACCAAAACTTTAATTCGGAGCCAAATAATGGCTATATATTCTCTAATTAAAACAAACTCAATAGGCCAACTTGGACGTCAACACCGGCAAGATGAGAGACGCGACACAAACCAGCCTTCATGTCAACACCGACGCGCTGAAAGAGAAACAACGACAGTCACTAGCAATGTTTATTTCACTTCTAATTCACCATTCTCTTTCCCTGTTGCCTTAGCAACAGCATCAGATAAAAGTTACTAGTTTTGTATCTATGTAAATAAATTATACATCAATTTACCCATATTCGATTTATCCTTTTTCCTTGAATTTACGTTTGCCGAAGCAGAGAAGGAAGTTACCTCCAGAGCATTAACAACAGCAACAATGTTCTGTCTTCCAGGTTACCCATTTCCGCCTCCGCCACATGTTACACCGAAATGACAAGAGCCTAAAACTAAGTGACTATCGCTAATTAATTAATAAAAACGATCTGAAATTCCTATTCACACCACAACAAAATAAAATTCCGTAATAATCATCGGATTCTATTTAAGATCAATCAGAAATTGTAGCCCTTCAACGAATCAAAATATATTGTTCTACCCACCAACTCTATCACATCTACTCTTGAAAAGAATTTATCTAAGCTTAACATAAAATTCGTTACAGCTACTTCTAAAATAATAAAAGACAAAAATGATAATAAGCTAAAATCTGAAGAATGAATTTAGTCTATTATTTATCAAGTTGTTTGGATTGTGGCTGCCATGAAAATTTTCTTTGTTCGTACTTTTGGAAAAGATGGGAGCTGTGTCAGCTAATACATAGACAGACTGTACACGTTTTGTAAATGTGAGCGTGTCTAAAAAGTAGTTAAAGAGGCTTAATTTTGTGGTTAATGTAATAATTGCTGCATAAAATGTCGCGAAAGCTCACATTTGTGCACTAACGAACAATATCAATTGTGGGCATTATCATCTTTGAGCGTTTGTGACGGCCTTATTTTATGTTAGAAACACAAACGCCCATCTCAAAACAGATCCGTTTTCACCAGAATCTTAAGCGCAGCGAACACGCTTTCGTTTAGACACGTGACCGACGAAGCATGCAATGGAGAGAGATCGATTGACACCTGACCGCACTGGGATCACAGGGCAAACGCTGGGGTAGACTGTAGTGCGGTCACGGTGCTAACTTCTGAGTTCGAAATAAATTCCTAAAAATATGATGTTTTTCATTAAGCTGTAATTAAAATACGTCTAAAATCATCGATACTTCATCGGAAAATTATCTTCTGTAATTTAACCGATGGATAGACGAGTTAATCTTCAAGTTATAAAAGATTAAAATACTCTTCTCTCTTTTGCCCCACTCTCTCTCTCGCCTTTCCTGTCATTTTGTGTGTACTACTAAAGAATAACTGCTATAATAAAGTTTAAAACAACACTAGGCCGTTGATTTCTTACTGAGTACCCTAGGGAAATATGTCTTACTGAGTACACTAGGGAAATATGTCTCACTGACTATCCTAGGGAAACATGTCTTACTGAGCACCCTAGGGAAACATGTCTCATTGAGTAACCTACGAAAACGCGTCTTACTGAATAGCCTAGGGAAACATGTCTTACCGAGTAACCTAGGGAAGCATGCCTTATTGAGTACCCCAGGGAAACATGTCTTATTGAGTACCCCAGGAAAACGTGTCTTTCCTAGGGAAATATGTCTTACTGAGTACACTAGGGAAACGCGTCTTACTGAGTATCCTATTGAAACATGTCTTACTGAGTATCCTAGTGAAACGTATCTTACTGAGTAACCTAGGGAACATGTCTCATTGAGTACCCTAGGGAAACGCGTCTTACTGAGTATCCTAGGAAAAGGCGTCTTACTGAGTACCCTAGGGAAACATGTCATTGAGCACCCTAGGCAAACGCGTCTTACTGAGTATCCTATTGAAACATGTCTTACTGAGTAGCCTAGAGAAACACGTCTTACTGATTACCCTAGGAAAAATGTCTTACTGAGTACCCTAGGAAAACGCGCCTTACTGAGTATCCTAGGGGAACATGTCTTACTGATTACCCTAGGGAAACCAGTATATTCCGTGACCATTGTCACTAATTCCAGTTCGAAAAGTGGATTGGATTCTGTGGCATAAATTTTGTCTGTCTTAAAAATATCCCCATAAGAAAGAAAATCAAACTTTTTTTTTTTAAATCGGTATCACCGCATGTAAAGCAGTAAAGCCACAAAAGACACAAAGGGTTTACAAGGTGTGGAAGAATTAGGAACAGAAACATTAATAATGAGCGGGAAGAGGAAAGAGTAATCAGGAGAACAGTAGATAGCGATTGACATTGCATTTATATTTTTGCAGATTAAAGTTGGCTGGAAAGTTGTTTCTTGATTTCTTATTGGTTTACAGATATCACTTATTTGATCATCCCTTTTTCTTCACTTACATTTAGGAGTCTTTTAGCTTCTTTTATTTATTTCCTTTATGTCTTCGTTTTTTTTTATTTCTTTATAGCAAACCAAAATGGTTTGCCAATTTTTAATTTTCTATTTTTTATTTTTATTTCTTTGAAATAGTGAACTTTTTATTTTTTCTATCACTACAAATGTACTGTTGATTTTTACTTGGACCCTAACAGGTGCTACCACTCCGGGTCAGAGTGGACCTGGGAACAACAGCAATTAAAAACCTCCCGATTAGAGGCTTTGTTACCGGATGTAATATATCGTCATACTTAAGACGACTTTCAGTCCAGGCAATATTCATTGTCTGTCTAGTAAATTCAATATGTTCAAAGGTAACTTTTCAGTTACCTTTGAAGAGTTCATCAATTCATAGTCGGAATCGTTATGAGTGATTACACAATTTAGCAGAAATTGCATAGAGTCTGAATAATGATGCTATAAATTTGTGGACAAAGGATGGTTGGTTTGAATGATTAATTTAACCACTATTTTTGTGGATTATTTAGAGCCGGAATATATGTAGGATTTTTAAAATAATTCATTTTTTGGCGTTTGAATCAACATCTTTGAGGATAACAATAGTTTTCCAGATACAAGTCCTACTATACAACTCATACCTTGGACGGGAAGATGGATTCATACTTTTCCCAAGAGTATCTTTGCCTAAGTGAATGTAAGGGAACCGAATGGAATTCGATTCTCCTATTTCTCATTCCGAGCCGCTATCTATTACACCACCCGCACATCCTCAAGAAAGACAAGAAACCTCTGCTTGACACTATATAGGTTTGTTTGTGTATGTGTGTTTGTGTGTATAAAGAGGTAAGACAGAGAGTAAAATGACTCCAGATGTTCTTCCTTTAACGATTTTAATATAATATTTAATATTATTAATTTTATCACGTATAGAAAAACAAAGAATTATTTCTGTTATTGCATGTAAGGCAGTTAATTTTTTTTAAACGAAAGCAATGAGATATGAATAAAGTGTATAGAAGCTTTGTCAATCCCAAAACAAAGAAATGGCGCGCTGGGCTACGCATCAGGGATTACACTGTTGTTGATCACAAGATTTAAACAAACAAAAACAAGATGAGGTCATCGTACAGATTATTGTTGTTGTCGCTGTATCTCCACACCCCGAAAGGGGGAAAGGGATCAATGATTGCCTTTCGTCACAGCTGTCGGCTTCTGTGTGTCACTCGGTTAAAAACATTTCTTAAACGAAATTGAGTACTGTTTTAAGAAAAGTTAATAATTAATTAGTCAATGTACGTTAAATGAAATCTCGTCAGACATAAACATATGTATAACTCTTTCATTTTGAATGATATGAATCATATAATAATCAAAGCTGTTTTATGTAATAAAGTTTTTGAATTGTAAAGATTACGTCGTGACTGAGAAAATATTGAAAGCATAAGGAAAGCTGATGCCAAAGTTCGAAAAGAGCATCTAATGTTTGAACGAACACGCACACACACACACACACACACACACACGCACGCACACGCACACACATAATGTGAATTGAAAAAGTTGATCATTGAAGTTTTAGTAATTCTAATTATCATTTTGTAGCTATTAATAAATTTTATCTTCTTGTTAATTCTCCTAAACGCTGTTCTGCCATCCATTTACAGTTACTCAAGCTCATTAAATACGCCTACGTCCTGAGAGGACATGGTACAAAAAGAAGAATTATGCTTTTTAAAACATAAACATTGCCGTGGAATGAAGGTAGTTAAAATAATAGTTGTGTCAAGAGAAAAAAAAAAAACATCCTTTTGACACGCCGTTTTATTTTTTGCGGGCACGAAGATTGCCGAAGTTTTATTATCATCAACAAGGGCAGAGCTTGTCTCGCTCAGAGTAGTGAATTCGATTTTAACTGGGTGTTCCTTAATCTAGAACTCGTGTCACATCTAAATTTTTTATCATTCATAAGGTGAATTAACGTCAGGTATCTGATGTCGCTATTCGAGCAAACTACAAAATAAAATTGAAAGAAATATAAAGAAACTGAACAAATATGTCCACCTTGCGAGAGAATTGAAAAATTGTGTTACATGAAAGTGACAGTTGACATCAAAAGAGCATTGCAAAAAAAATTGGACGAATTGAAAATTTGGACAAGAATCGAAACTATTAATAATGACATTAGCTGGGACATTGATAAGAGTGATGGAGTATTGAAGAGATTTGCTGAAAGCAACCAAATAATACTAGTATGGAAATTTTATGCGTACAAATAATGGTTAGCGCACATGGATCCGTGTTAAAAACATCCGAATCAAGATTGAATCGATTAGAAATTCTCCGAAGAAATTGAAACCGTCCATATTATGTCAGTCTTGGTGTGTGCTATGATACTGAGAAAGGTGCTGAAAAGATTGAAAAAAAAAAAACAACAACTTCAGGCCGATAACATGCTTACAAGTCACGTGGAATAATTGCACAAGTAACTAAATAAATCTGTTCCTCGCTGGTAATACAACCAAGTTGATAGATTAAGAAAAGCGCAAGTGGAACTGGATCGACCTCATGTGCATGGATGAACTTATAAGTTCTGAAAGAACAAAAAAGTAACTCAAAGCTTGAATAAAAATCGTCAGAATTTTCATCCATGAAATAGGAATTGAAACAGAAATTAGCAACTAGAAATGTGCAATGTTAGAAATGAACGAGAGAAAAAAATACAGCATAAGGAACCGAGCATTCCAACTAGAACATTATCAGGATGATCAACAGCAAGGATGGGCATAAAAAATGAGGTTTACTCCGAAGCTGACATCCTTACGCAGAAGGCGATGAAGGATAAAGTCTGAAAATAAAACGTCATATAAACAGAAAAATGCTGCAGAGGAAACTTAAATAAATAAGTGGAGTATTTCTATTTTGGGGTACACCGGTACGTTCTCGAACTGGACTGAAGTAGTTGTAAAGGTGACTGTTGTGTCAGTCGTTATCAGAGTACTGTGAACAGTTCCAAAAAGCCTGGTAAAAAGACAGGAAGAACTAAAAATTATTAAAAAATATCCGAATACTAGCTAGAGCACTATAGTACTGAGAAAACTTGCTGTCACTTAAGATCCAGTGTAGGAAACAATATGCTACTGGTGTGACCACACAGTCAAACCATATAATAATTATCAATGTATATTATATATATTATATTTATTTCCTGTTTATTTATTTATATATTTCCTGTCCTATCTATAGTGTATAGGGGGTAAATCGACTTAAATCACTAAATTTCTGAGTGATTACTTCTCTTAGTAGTTTTAATACTCTATACAAATAAAATATTTATCTGCATTTGGACAAAATTAGTTCACGAGAAAAATGAACCATTTAATTAATCAGTTCCTTTACTCCTACGTTTTTTAGATTGCAGTTTTATATGTTCAAGCCTTTCATGTGAGGCACTCAGATACTTTTGCCTATTAAGTGATCGTCTTATTTCAACTTGATCTTGGAATAGACTTCGTCGTCATTGTCTTTGTCGTTCTGTTGCTAATCTTTTTCTACGGAGAGATATTTCCATTTCACTTTTATATTAAACGAATCAAATTTTTAACATGATAAGATGAGCAAAAAGCGATTTATATACCAAGAGTAATAAATGAATCATAGATACCATTAAATGTTTAAAAATATAAACGGAACGGATTGATTAAACGGCTTCATTGGCATCTATTTTAATTGTGAATTCCTTATCTCCGCTTTATTGAATCTCAATACATTGTTTCAAGACTTGTTCTATTGTATCTCACTATTAAAACTCATGAGTACACTAGTTAGTAAATAATATTGTAAGCAAAAAAAAAAAAAAAAAAAAAAAAGATATGACAAATAGTTGATATTGCTATTCTAGGACACCATAGTTGAAATAGAAAAGTTCGATAAATAGCGGGACATTACTAGGGATCTAAATACATTGTGGAATTTGAAGTTGAAAATTTTATCCCTCATTAGTGAAGAGCCTTATAAAAACACATAAAGAATTGGAAACCGAAGGATTGTAGATGAATTGAAACCATTCAGATAAGAGCTGTACGAAAATCGTGTTGAGGATATTTACTGACATTTGATCTGTAGTGAAAGCCACAAGAAAATTCGTGAAATACTCTTAATAAAGAATACTGGGTAGAGTGCTGATGTAGGATTTGCTGTCACATGATCTCCAGTGAAAGTTACCAGTTATACTATTGACGCAAAGGGAAAACTCGACGAATATAAATTAAAGGCAAAACACAGTTTGTGAATAGAGAAAAATGCCGCCATTTTGAGCAGTAGGTTACATTGCATTAACATAGATGCGAATGGCATATAGACAGATATACAAAGACGGATATATTCACAAAGAACTTTCTCTTTGTTCACACCGGAAACAGTTGTAGCTGTTATAAAAATGAAAAATGAATAAAACAAATAAATAAATGTATAAAATAAAATAGTCTCTCTACCTCCTCCTCCTCTCTCTCCCTCCGGATTTGTCTTCCTTGCCCATCTAATCCACCCGTTTTGCACCTGGTGCGTTCAGCAACTATTTTGCTTTCAATCTGTTTCCCACTTGTTCTGTCTCGGTCCACCCTGATATGTACATCATGCTGCGAAAGAGACGAAGGCCATAAATGCAGCGAGCAAAAACGTTTTAACAATTAGATCGTTACAAAGCCAGTCATATATCCATTATAGTGATATACATCAAAAATACAACAATAGAATCTATCTATCTATCTATCTATCTATCTTTTAATCATTTCACCCCAAGCAAGACAGTAAAGCCACAAAGGGGGGGATTGTGAAAGAATAAGAAAAAAGGGAAACATTATTTAGGAGCGAGAAAGATAAAAGAAGAGGAATCAAGAAGAGAGTAGATAACGATTGGCATTACCTTTTAATTTTTGAATATCAAGGTTGGCTTTAAAGCATTGAACCAGAAGATAGTTCCACAAGTTAGAAGTTCGAGAAAAGAAATTGTTAGCATAGAACTTACGTTTGCATCTACTCAATTGAACCAACTGAATTGATAAGACCTTGCTTGCAAATCTAGTACTGCGCTTAAATTCATAAAATTTAGGTAGCATAGAGGAAAGTTCATCAGAACAATTACCATGATAGTATTGATAGAAAAGCTATATTACAGCAGTGCAAAAATGATGAAAGCCGATATACCAGGTCAGGACCAATAACATTGCGGATGATTTTCGGGATTTTATTAACAAACTCTAAATATATAGCAGGCCCACAGAACCACATGTGGCAGCAATATTCAAAGCATGGACGAATGGTAGTCTTATAAACGTGTAAGATAGATTCAAACTTACTATCTATCTATCTCATTTTGTTGAGATATAACTGTTTATACGGACGTGTGTGTGTATACATATTTAAGAAATAATTAGTCCCAAATAGGCTTGAAAATTTTACTTTTGTTTATTTATAATTTGACAAAAAAAAAAAAAAAAAAAAGAGGGAAGCCTTTGTGTATGTGTCCGTACGGCATATACATAAGTTGCTGTCTGATATCGTTGTAATCTGACCTTTTATGCTGACAGTTTATTCGCCTGCACTTCTCGTTTGTGGAACTCTCTTCCATCCTCTGCTTTCCAGTCAACTTTGACCTTGAAAAATTTAAATGTAATGTTTTCTTAATTCAAGAATGTTTTCTTTTTCTCATATTCTCTCACGCTCAGTAACTCTTAGTGACTTTATTGCCGTGCTTAGGGCAAAATGATTATATATATATATATATATATATATATATATATATATATATATATATATATATATATATATATATATATACTTAGTTGTATTGATATGAGTTTGTGACCCTGGGTTTCATATATATATATAATTATTTTAAAAAAAATATAATTATAATTTAAGCTCTCCCTCTGTATTTAAAAATAAAAACAAAAATACTAAAGAATTCCAGATTATTTGCCTAACGTGTTCGCTCCTATTTTTCTACATATCTGTATATATATATATATATATATATATATATATATATATATATATATATATATATACACACACATTGAGCACTGTTTTGTGAAAATAAAAATATCTATGTGACTTACGACTGTTCGACTTTACAACAGCTGGCGATATCGACGATCTGCAACCAATCATCAGCGGTTAATACGATGTTTTGCATTTGTTTGTGTTTTGGTTTCTTTTGCCACTAAAATATTTTTTGTTTTTCACTTGTATTTTGTTTTGTTTTTTGTATGTTTAGTGAATATTAAACCAACTGGACTGTAATATGTAGTGTTTGACTTAAACCCAACGAAAGTAAAAATAAGAAAATTTTTAAAAAGAATACAATGCTTAAAGAAAGATAAAAAAAATTGCAAAATGACATTATTCGGACTATTGCCATCTTTGCCGCCATATTTATTATAACGTTTCGGCCGTTGTACGCTCCGGCCTTTCTTCAGTTGGTTGGAATGTCGGACTGAACCCTTTATTTCGCTCACTGTTCTAGTTCCACGTTTAATGGATGTCAGTTATCGGTTATCTCCTGTTAATTTCCTTCCGAAAGTTCTCCACTGCCTTTACCGGGTATTGAACTCACACTCTTTCCTGGATCTAACTAACACCTTTATCCACTGTGCCATGTGTCCTTGAGGAAATATAGACAGATATTGCAAAATGAATTACAAACCGACTTACGACCAGATTGATTTACAACATGTCGGTCGTAATCAATCGTGATCGTAAGCCGACGAGGACCTGTACTAGTAAAAGTTTAATTGTATGTAATCTGGGGCTGTATAATCGAGGTGAATATTATCCACCAATCGAATCGATAATAAAACAGTAAATTTAAAAAGCATATCGATTACTCATCTTGAAAATACGAAGCCACGCACAGCGATGATAGACTATGAACGGGAGATTTCTCCCTGTGTACTACACATCCTCACTGAATCAAAAGAAACGGGAGTAATAGCATCTGCTGGTATTTGCAGCTTGACCAAGAAGATGTCTACTTATTTTTCAAAGGTACAGGCGTCATAAAATCACAATCCGTAACAGTCAGATTCGGAGTGGATATCTAATTCCAGTGATGATCGGTAATATTGCATTAAAATCACTCTTCGTCGTCGTCTCCTACTTTTCTTTCTTTCTTTTTTTTTTTTTAACTATTGATGATAGCTGTACTGCTCAGTTGCTGTGTTGAATTGCAGTTAGTAGTTTTAGAGAAAATGGAAACAAAAATGTCACTTATTCTTAACATCAGAAAGAGCCAGTTGGAATATCTAGAGCACATAATGAGGAAAAAGGGCTTAGAAAATTTGACACTCACAAGACATTGAAAGCAAGAGGGACAGTGGAACAGCGCATAAGCTACCTAACGAGCTTGTGCAAATTGTTAACAGAGGAGACATAGCAAAATGACAAACTTTACTAAGAGCTACAAAGGACAGGAAATTGTGAAGAGCCATGACCATCAACCTCCTGAAAGGATGGCAAGTACAAGAAGAAGAAGAAGAAGAAGATGAAGAAGAAGAAGAAGAAGAACAACAACAACAACAACAAAAATGCTCTTCCAAAATGTACGTTTTATATGCGGGAAAATGTAGTAATTAGTAGGTTGGGACAACGAAACTTAAACGCCGTCTTGTAGGCGGCCTAATAATTGGGTTGTGTATGAGACAAACATCAGGAATACATTATGTGTTACTGTTTACAAACACGTGTGTGTGTGTGTGTGTGTGTACGTGTTTTACGAGCACTGTCAAAAATGGATGAAGTAAATTGTACTTATATCTCTACATTTTCTTGTTCAATACTTCCTGAATTTGAAGCTGAAAGTAAACTAAGAAAAGATGACAACTTGGTCCTCTGCCTTGTCCCATAAATAAACTGATTTCTTTTTCATTTTTTAATGCATAAACGTAGTAAACAAATTTTATTAAAAAGTTATTTATTTATTTATTTACTCAGCTAATTACTATTTAATAATTCTTTTAACTCAACATTTCTCGTATCAATATGAGTAATTTTCGTTTGGTGTGTGTGTGTGTGTGTGTGTGTGTGTGTGTGTGCGTGTGTGTTCTAATTTTAGTGTGCAAATTCATACACGACTTATAGTCTGTCTCCTTCTCAAAATACTGAGAAATATTTATGGATACACACTGTTATATATAATAATAATAATAATGATAATAATAATAATAATAATGGACTCTCCTGTCGGTTTCGACGTATGAGGATCTGACAGCTTAATTGATTCAGTTATGAAATTTCGTGCGATATTCTTAAGTGGCATTTAAGACCCGCTATTGATTTACAAAGGAGGCCACATATGGAGCAAGTGTGAGGATTGTGAGATGAGATCACTGTTAGATTGGCTGACCTTTTAGATCTTGCTATCGCTTCTTGAAGATGATTCAGACAAGTAGATTGAAAATTGCTGAGTCCACTAAAACACGTTGATCTCCATTCTACCCGCTCCAATGCTAAGCGCTCAAGGGTGTCATGTCGTATATTGACTGCTGACAAGTTGCTTTTCAGTTTGTCTTTGTATCTTAGCCATGGGCGTCCTACATTCCTGTAGCCCTGATCTAACTGGCTGTACATTAGGATCTTAGGTATCCTGTCATCAGACATTCTCTCTCTATATATATATATAGGATTTATTATGCTGTACGTGTTTATATATATATATATATATATATATATATATATATATATATATATATATATATATATATACATATATATATATATATATATATATATATATATATATATAATTCTCGAATATTGTTTGCTCACTTTACTTTTAACCAGACTTTGAATTGGGACACTTAGTGTCTTCCACATGCTTTGACTGACCTTCATGAACGTTCTCAAATTTAAAAGCCTTGATAAACCAATGACATCCGCTCGTCACTGTGTATATATAAAGACGTGCAGCATAATAAATCCTACATAGGCGACACGTTTCATCCTCTGGGTGATTTTATCAAGGCAGTGTGGGATTTATTATGCATGCATATTCTCAGATTGAATGTTTCTGTAGAAAAGAGAAAATGAATAAAAAGAGACAAATGAAAAAACTACACTGGGTGACTTTATTAAGGCAATCTTGTATAGTTTTTCCTCTTGTCTCTTTTTATTCATTTTCACTCTTCTACAATATATTATTATTTCAAAATATGTATTCATCGCGACACACAAATTACCATGTTTCCGAACTAAAAAGTAAACTTTAAATTAAACTTAAAATTAAAGTTGGAGGGGGAAAGGGAATACAAAATTTTAAAAGGGTGTTGCCTTTTTTGACGAATCAGGATACAAGTATAATTTAAGATGACAAAGTGTAAATAGAGGTTGAGGTTTAGGTGTGGGTTTGTAATTTTTGCCTATCGATACTGGCTTCCTTATATGAGAACATGTCATCCTGTCTGTATTTTTAGGGCAAACTTAAAATATACTACAATACATTGGCATTTTTATTTATTTTTTTTTTTTTCTAAAATACATTGGGATTGTCTTAAAGGGTCTTCAAATATGATTAAGTCATATTTTATATATTTATATTCTTATTTATAATTTATGAAGATCTATACTATATTATTATATTTATTACTATATAAGATACGGTATTGTTAAGATTAAGATTTAAAATTTAGAAATTTAATTACGTATTTTTTTACTTTTTTATTTGTGATCAAATAGATATTTTAAAAATTAATTATATTTTAAAATAAACAATGCAGTGTCTACAAAAACAGTTATTTCTTTTCTTTGATTTAATAAATCTTTATTTTTTAGAAACTTAATAATATATAACTTTTCATGTAGGCACAAAGGTCATGGATCTTTTAAAAACATACAAGTTCTGTTTTTTTTTTTTTTTTTAAATAATTTCCATTTTACTGTGAGTGCTTTGTTTCTTTTAAATGCCAAAAATACTTGAATAGGGATGTTTGGTTACGATACACATTATTTTTGAAGGAAGACAAATGTTGGCTCCACCTTAATTTAAAATTATTTTAAGTGCTACCAATATAAAATGTGTTAATATTAGGATTCTTAATGGATGCGATAGTACACTGGTAAACTATAGATTCTTTGAGACATTTATTATTCAATGGACAATTTATAGAATTCCTACAGTTACATAATTTTTCTTTACTATTATTTATTCTTATTTCTGGATCACTATTTTTTTATATTCTGGATTAAGTATTTATTTAAAATTTCATTATTGTGTTTTTTTTATAATTTTTTCTAAATTACCAGTACAACTATAACCTAATTTTAGGGTATTTTATTAAAAATTTTGCTAAACGGATTATTTCTTGGAAAATGTTTTTCAATTAATGCAATAAATTTAGGTCCTAAGTTACTACTAACCATTTGGTTGAATGAGGATGTGTATCAAATAATTTTTCTATTTCTATTTCTTTTCTGGTTATTTTTATTATTATTTTTATATTTAATGTCAAGGCATTTATAGTCAGTATTCTTTAAAGCTTTATTATAAAAATTACGGTGTTCATAGAATATTCTTTCATTAGCAGAATTTATAATTATTCGTTTTTTTTATGGATGAAGGTACATGTTTTATTATAAATGGGGATGATTTGACTTCAGGTGGCTATATAAAGGATTAGTATTAGGTTTGTTATAAGGGTGGTATATATCGAGGAAGTTTACCTTTTTTAATTTTGTATTAATAATAACTTTCAAATTTAGGCACTTAAATTCTCTATGTATTAGTTTTATAATCTTATTAATTTTGAAGCTTGTAGACTTCCTCACAACCATAAGGCCATCATTCCTATACAGTCCAATACCTTCAATATTAATTTTACTGTGTGCACTCAGATTATATAAAATAAATAGACCAACAAGATCGGAAGACTCTGCAAAGTCCAACGATCCCATTGTAATATCACGTCCTCATGTAAGGAAGCCAGTATCGATAGGCAAAATTTACAAGCCCACACCTAAACCTCAACCTATATTTACACTTTGCTATCTTAAATTAGACTTGTATCCTGATTCGTCAAAAAAAAAAAAAGCAACACACTTTTAAAATTTTGTAATCCCTTTCCCCCTCCACCTTACAGTATATAATACTATTTACCTTAAAAAAAGTGAATCATTTTTTTTTTCGAAAGTTATTCAACATCGCTTGAGAATGGAACTAAATCTTTAATTTTAAGTTTAATTTAAAGTTTAGTTTTTAGTTCCGAAACATGGTAATTTGTGTGTCGCGATGAATACATATTCTTAAATAATATTAGAATATTATGCTCAACTGTGTATCGAGCACTGGTTTTTAAAAATAAATGCTAAAGAACTGTGGATTATAAATCTGACTATTCTATATATATATATATATATATATATACAGACAAACCTTTTATCTACGGACCCCAATTAACGGACATCGGATGCAACGGACAAAATATGCATATAAAATTAAAAAAAATCTGCAGGAAAAAAAAACAACAACTCTCAAATCGTCAGCGATGTATTACAAAATTTGCAGGCTTAGCGGAAGGAGACGCATTAGTTCACAAAATGACCGCTTGGTGGCGATGGCGGGCCTTTCAATTGCAAAGACAGAAAGTACGATGCATTAGCGCGTGCGTGAGAAAGTAACCGTGAGAAATATATTTTTGTTATTTTGATTAATATATCTATATTGCATGTATATTTATTTATGCCATATATACATATTTATAGTATTTACATTATGATCATAACTACTAGTAGTTACTAGTGGTTTTATAAATCAAACATAATCCCTCTCATCTACGGACAATCGGCTTTAATCAACCCCCTCCCTTATTAGTCCGTTCTCTCCGTCACCGAGGCCCGGTAGAGCAGTTGGTATGGTGTTCGCTTGCCAACCTAACTGTCGGGGTTTCAATTCCCTCGGTAGTGGATGCGCACTGCTGATGAGTCCCAAATATAGGACGAAACGGCCGTCCAGTGCTTCCTGAGGTTTCTATCAGACTCGATGAATCAATATATATATATATATATATATATATATATTAGTGTTTATGCATAATATCCAACTCACGACTTGGAGTTTCATGCAATTCTTGCAAACTTTAAGCGCGGAACATAATCTAACCGTTATAGCGTTCTCGTGATGATGATTTAAAATTGTGTGTTAAAACTTGTTTAGTTAATTATTGTCGCCTAAAATATTAGAATTAATGATTCGATTTCGAATTCCAGTCGAATTCATTACATTCACTTCCGTGCTAATACCGTTGGGAAAGGTATGATGAATCCTTTTCTCCCACCCCCCAGCTATGGGCAAATATCAGGACAGACCGGGTTCTATAGCCTTGGATGGCAACTGGTCTACCGCAGAAACAAATGGCAACCTACTGCGAGAAAAAAATCTGCTTCGTCAGTCATGTATCTTTCGATACATGATCGCCTAAGCGTGTATCACGCATGGCACATAACTGATTGATCATTGAAATTCTGAAGTTCGAAAGGCGAAGAATAAAAAAAATAAATAAAGAGACTCAGATTTATCATTGATATATATATATATATATATATATATAAACAATGGTATATACAGAGACGACGGGATATTTTTCTTTTGTAAATTGAGACCAAGACAAGCAGACAAGCGGATGAGAAAAGACCTAATTAAATTATTTAATTATTTATTATAAACTAAACATTAGAAGCAATACCAATGCTAAAGTGATCAATTTCCTAGGTTACATTTGATCTGAGTAAAGGCATGTAAAAATCATACACTTAGGATTTATATAACCACAGCTAAGTTGACAGAATATCCAACCACCATAAAAAGATACTTGACAATTTACAAAAATCGGTACACTATAGGTTATTGATCAACTCCAGCAACAAAGAAATATTCGACAACAATAAAGCTAAATATAACAAAGTGCTAGAACACAGCAACCATAACGTGAAATTGGATTATGTTGTTAGAAATAACAACCAATATAAGAATAAGCTAAAATAATGCAAACATAACATAATATGATTCAACCCACCATACGACAGTAATGTCAAAAGCAATGTAGGAAGAATTTTCCTGAATTTAATTCACAAAAACTTTGGTTATTCTCCAACACTAAAAAGATTTTCAATCAAAATAATATTAAGGTAAACTATAGCTGTACTAAAAACATAGATAATTATTATATATCCAAACGTAACAATAAATGTATTTTAAGCAAGCTCCCAAACAAAACATTAAAAAATAATCCCACTAAAAGTCAATGCAACTGCTGTAAAAACATAACCTTCCCATTAAATGGCCAGTACATGAGTGAAGGCATACAGAGCTAGGGTCAATTCAGACGATGATGTTATTACAGAGAACAGCTGGAAATCACGTTTTTACCGCCACAAAATGACACTGAGCAATATCAAATACAAAAAAAAAAAAAAAAAAAAAACGAAAAAAAATAAACTGGACAATACTTTCATTTGGCGATTAAAAAACAACCATAAAAAGCCAACCATTAGCTGGGAGATAATCGTGAAAGCTAAGCCACAAGAACTGGAGACACATGTAAATTGTATTTGTTGGAGTAACTTATTATATTAAAACACTTAAATAACCCTAATTTGCTGAACACGAGATCCGAAATGATGTCTACATGTATCCATAAATCCATGCACCTGCTCAAGCACGTTGACCCCGATTAAAATAAATTACAATATAGATTTTAACGTATATAAATATAATATGCAACAACTTTTAATATTACCCATCATTAATAACATTTTTATATACCTATACATACATACAATCCAATATTACTGTACTCAATTAATTTATAACATGTGTATTATATAATTTTACAAGTATAAGGATTGGTTCCAAACACATTAGATATACAGTCCCGGCATATTATTTTTATTTGCACCCTTTATTATATTTACACCCTGAGCACTAGATAAGTTAATTCATATAACTATGGTATTTTATGTAACAAAAGAGAGTTATCTCCCTTCATATCTTGTTTACTTTTGAATTCAAATTTAAATTTAAATAAATTTCAATAATTTTTAATTTTTTTTAATTCTTCGCTTTTCGAATTTAAGATTTTGAATGATATAAATCATTAATAATTAATAGAATTATAGAACCCGGTCTGTCCTGATATTTACCCATAGCTGGGGGGAGAAGAAGAGGATTCATCATACCTTTCCCAACGGTATTAGCACGGAAGTGAATGTAAATGGATTCGACTAGAATTCGAAATCGAATGATAGATCATTAATCATTAATTCTAATATTTTAGGCTACAATAATTAACTAAACAAGTTTTAACACACAATTTTAAATCATCATCACGAGAACGCGAACTCTAAACGGTCACATTATGTTCTGCACCTGAGGATTGCAAAAACTGCATTTAACTCCGAGTAGTAGTACTATCGATGTTGGATATTATGTATATTCACTAATAATACATATTTATAACACCTAAGGAAGAAATATATTTATACGTACGTGCAAGTATATGAGCGTGTGTGTATATTTTTTTATCATATATATATATATATATATATATATATATATTTAGATACAGAGAAAAATATATTTGTTACCTGAAAATTTAATTAATCATTTTCCTAATAAAGAATAAATGTAATAAACATCACATAATCCCCGAATAATTCCTTTCAATTGTAATATATATATATATATATATATATATATATATATATATATATATATATGTCTTAAGGTGTGCTATATTTATGGGATAAAGTGCTCAATATCAGAGATAGAGCGTGTGTAAATATAAAAGTGAACATAGAAGTCAACACTTAGAGGCGACTGTCTGTTTCATGCTATATGCAATCGTCAGGCCTGTCGCCTCTAAGTGTTGACTTCTATGTTCACTTTATATATATATATATATATATATATATATATATATATATATACTCACAAATGATACCACATTTTCTGGGATTTTAACTTTGTAAGTATTTTTTCATGAATATTTTGAACGATTTGAAACAAAAAATGGTTAGTATACGTATTTTGGGACACTATAAACAGATTTTATCAAATTAAGCTGACATGTTCTTTCTATCTGTTTCAATTTTTAATATAATTTTCCACTTTACGAATAAGTTGTCATACGTTTGGATCAAATTTATGAAGAAACTGTCATGTTTTGTCCGATTAGTATCAATCATTACAAGTAACAAAGTAACAAAGTTACAACACCATAAACTTTAGCTAATTTCTCCACAAATTTGATCCAAATGCGTGACAACTTATTCGTAAAGTGGAAAATTACAATAATAAATTTAAACAGACATTCCTTCGTGTTTGAATATAACAAAAAAACCTGTTTGATATACGGTTAAATCACATTCGATCACCTAAGTTAAGCAGCGTCGAAAGTGGTTAATACTTAGATGGGTGACTGTTTTAGTGTTTATGAATACTTGGTACTGTAAGCAGTCATCAATGGCCGAGGTCATATCATCGGGATAGGGTTCGGGCATTAACGACTGCGACAGTATGTTACCATCAAACTTCTCAAAAGTGTACAGCACAGACCAATTAACTTGACTGGTTTCATACAATGGGATCAAGGCTGTCTGATGCTGAGAGTCGTCCACATGTAGTGTTTTGCAAACTATGGACAAATCGTGCAATTACCATCCGATTTTAGGTGGTTGGGTGGTAGTACCTCATCCGCCATTACCTGTTTGGTGGCCGTCCTCGTGTCACTTGTGGGCAGCCATACTTCTCCCTCTCTCTAATATAAAAGTGGACATTGAGGTCAACCCCGAATGGAAACAGTCTGTCTGTTTCTTGCTTGAACTCAATCTTCTGGCCATGAAGATGTTTTTTTTTTTTTTAGATAGAAAATTCGTTTTACTTTTTATTTTATAGAAAATATATTTATTACGGGGAACTTAAAAAAACGAAACCCCATCGCCCAGTACATTTGTTGAAAAACCAGCAATAAATAAACAAGAAATTTAAAATAAACAAGAAATTTAAAATAAAAATTTTAAAAACACCAATGTTAAACAGAAGGAAAGAAATAAAGAAAAAACAACGGTCGTTCTCTCTCTCTGTATCTATCTCTCTCTCTCTCTCTCTCTCTCAAACACACACACACACACCATGTTTTGCAGACACGCATATTGAATTTCGATCTACACTCAGTCAGGTGTGGATTCACTTTTTAATGCTGTTAGTCGAAAAAAAATCGTGTATCCTTTTCACTTTTCAGTCATAAGTCACAAATTATTTTTTTTACTCCTAATTAATTAGGATGTAAACAAAACGTTGGAGATACTACTACTGAGTGAAAATTATAACTGGAAAACTGTGTGAATCTTGCGAGAAAACTGTAAAGATCGTGACACATGTTCAAAAAGTTGTAACATTTGATTTGAGCACTTTCGAAGGATTAGGAAAAACGAAATAGTCCGAGGAGGAAACAAAACTTAACTGGATGATTGGGGGAAACTTGCTGTCACTTGATCCACAGTAAAAATCGCTAGAGAGAAGTGGGTGCTGAAAATATCTCGGAACGACCCACTCCAGTTCACCAACAAAATCTGATTAGGAAGCCGTTCACACACGTATGAATCGTAATTGCATTAAAAAATATACAAAATTACATAAATTTTTTTATTTGTATAAATACTTTTTTTACAGAGTGCACAAATAGACAAATCAGTAACTACACTGATCCAAGTCACTGTGGTGAACTTAAACAGAAAATACATACGAAAAATGTCGTACGTAAAAAAAAACAATCCTGTCATTTTCCACAAGTAATAATAATAATTGTTAAAAATACCAATTAGCCTAGAGATAATTAATTAATTCAATAAATTTAATTATGCTTACTACTACGTGAGTTAATTAAGGTTATAAATTTGACATGCGTGAGATTTGAAGAATATTACACACGGAAATAAATAAACGCGTAAGAAGACCATAGTGCGCCAATTGAGAAGAGCTTGCTTGGTTTGGAAAGAGATTGTTTGGTTCTCATCATGGAAATTCCAATTTCTGAAACCAAAGTGAACACATTTTTTTTTTATTTTACTGGGTTTAACTTCTAAATTTCATTGCATATTTAGAGATTTTACAAGTACACGAACGAACAAATTTCTACGTGAGCAGGAAGAATAATGTCAAATTGTCAATGTATCTCATCATCCATCAATCGAATAGATAGATAGATAGATAGATAGATAGATAGATAGATAGATATCCTTTCTTTCGTGATGTATGATGGCTTGTGTTTGAAAAGTTGATTATTAGAAAAAAAAACAACACAAAAAAACAATGTAAAAATGTCGAAGAAATGGCAGTGGTTAAAGATCTTTTTCTTTCAAACACGTTTTTTTCAGTGAATGTGAATTTTATTTTTATAGTTTCTTTTTTTTTATTAAATTTTTCTAATGTTCTTACAGTTGTTTCCGTTTTCGTGGGCGAAGAAAGTGTAGGTAGAGAACAATCCACAATGATTATTATTGTCCCAAGAAGTGCTTTCTTACTTTCACACAATACAACGTAAAAACATAAACACAGTTGAGTAACATATTAACAAACACCCGTGAAAATGCTAATGAATTGACAGAAAGCGCTTAAGATAATAATAATAATAATAATAATAATAATAATAATCAATTATTACGGACAGTACGACGGTCTCTTTGTTTAGGGAGGCCACCAAACGAAAACCTAAGGACGTTCAAAAAGCTTCATAAAAAAAACTTAAAGGATTTTCCTTGTCCCTCATATTTAATGAAAAACGTGTATAAGTATATCAGAAATAAAATTAAAAATGTAGGTACAGTTACTTACCAGAGACTTAACTTGTTCCACAATAGAATTTCCTAAAAAAATGTTTTTCTTGCCAAGAAAAGCCGTTGATAGTGAACTTTTAAATCCAAAATGTTTGATGAAAAATTGAAAATGTATTTTCTTTCAAATAAATTAGTTAGTTTGTGATGTTAAATAAAAATTTAAATAATTTTTCTTCCTAAACCTCAACTCAATTTGTGACAAAAATAATAATTTTTTTTTTACATTGATTTATTTTAAATTAGTTGAAAAAGGTTTTTTTTTTCTCCGTGAAGTCCATAAGATTTTAGAACTTGTATGTATTGTTTGTAGTAGCCGTAATAATTAAAGTTTAAGTAATTCTTTCTTTTGGATGGGAAAATAAAATTAATTAGTTTTTTGCAGAATTAGTAAATTTTCGGGACTGTCTTCTTGTGAAACGAAACAGTTGCTCTTAACGTCTAAGAAGGTTCTAATAAATCTAATAAAATTGGCGTGAACAGACGACGCAACCCACTGGAGCAGCTACACTTACGGCAACAGCTACTTACTTGTGAAGCCGTTATATTTATTGGTTTATTGAAGGGTCTTTGTTTTGCGTCATTATATACGACTGTACTTTCCCCTGTCGGCTTTCACTATCTTGCCTTCCTCGCATATCATTTAACTGCCTCTCAGTCCATCTGTCCGTCCGTCCTTCTGTCTGTCAAATTAATTCTCTGCATTCATCTTTGTTCTCACTTACTGACTTTTTTTTTAGTTTTAACGCTTTTTTTTTTACTGTAGTAATGTGTGTATCTTTCGTTCTTTGTCTCTACAACCAAATATTTGTTTTTGTTCCTTATGATTACATCTTTCTTTCCCCTTCGTTCTCTTTTCCTTCTGTGTGAGAGACAATAAAACCAGGGTTTATTACTCACGGGTCTTTGTCAGTTTGGCAATCGCAATAAGTTTATTTACTCACTCTGGCTTTTGTAACTTTGTTACAATTTGTGTAAAACTTCGCCATACCCACGCGTCTTTGTAGCGTAAGATTTGAGTTGATCTAAGTGGTAAATTTCCTCGTTTACCAAGGTGACAACGATAACCTACTTTCAATTAAAATTGTTTAATTAGATTCGCCTTATATTTCAAAACTTTTTACACAGTGAATGGTTCTAGCTTTATTTTTAATCGTTAAATAAATTACTTGGCGTTCATTAGCCAACGCTACAGTAATAAAAAAGAAACGGTGTATAGCAGTGTAATAAATAAAAAATAAAAATCTATTAAGAAAAAAATACTAGAGACTTTCTATGCTTGAGGATAAATCGATATTATTATTAATTCGCTCGCCCACTCAAGTTCATTGCATTTACTTTCATACAAATTACCCTTTGTAAAGGTATGACTATGATGAACCCACCTCTTCTCCCACAAACTCCCTAAACTTAAACTGAAGGGCAGAGACTGGTCTCTTTTTTTTTAGTTGGTAGCCTTAGGAGAAAGACAACTATGAATTCAAAACGTGACGAGGACTTTAGATGGACATTTTTGTGAGCATTAAGGTGGAAAATATCTATCTATCATTACTTTTTTAGTCTAGTCATATCTAGTTTGTTTGATAAATTATGTCATCATTGTCATGCATTGTTATGGTTTTGAGTTGACAGGAAAGAATGAATGAGCAAACCACTCACCGGAACTAACAGACCGACGGTGTGTAGTGTATGGTTGTTTAACCATTTACTTATGACAGGATCCAATCCAATCATTTTGTTTTGTTGGACTGAGATATTTTCGGCACCCATTCATAGTTGACAATTGAGAATTTCATTTTATAAACCTAATAAAATTAGCAGAATTTATTTAGCCCTCACAAACAGCTTCCTTAATGTTCGCCGTAGTTGCAAAATTCTTTCTGGAGCTCTTTAGTTGGAGTTTGAACTCAGGTAAATACCAGGATTATTAATCTTGATTTTTAATACAGACAGGAGGACTTAAGAAATTGAGAAACGAGCATGACATAAACATCCCTCCTGTCTAACCTTGTACCTAACGCATATTAAAATTCTGTGTGTGTGTGTGTGTGTATGAAATATCGTTTAAACCAGAACCCCCTGAAGAAACTTCGAAGTCGAGATAAAAATGAAAAGTTAAGTCGTCTTTTCTTATAATATTATTAACGTTCTATTTTTAATATTATTTTAATATTTTTAATATTGAGCACTATAAAAATATCTCCTTTTCTTAAATCTTATATATGTATGTGTGTGTGTTTCCTTAAAGACGACTGACAAGGTATTGCGGTTAATCTTTTTATTTAATTTTTCTTTTGTTCGTACAAGTTTTTTCTTTTCTGGACACAAAATGGGTAAAATTTGTCAAAAGTTCTGCATATCCAAGCGCTTTCGGCTATTCTTTTAGCCATTATCAAGGACAATTTTTATTTTTAACTGAATGTGTGTTTTTTTTTATATATGTATTTGAAGTTTGAACCTACTAAAATCCATTCAAAACATACTTGTAGAAAATACAAACATAATAGCTTCATAATGCACATGTAAAAAAGATTAAAAATAATGGAAGTCCTAATAATAAAAATGGAAAAGCTAACACTTAATAATATTAACTACGAACACGATCACAATGTGATGACCGTGTTTGGAAAATAAAACATTCCTATAACTTCAAACACATACATAAAAAATACATACATTCAGTTAAAAAATAAAAATCGTCCTTGATAGTGGCCATGAATCGTATATGAAGTTATAGGAATATTTTATTTTCTAAACACGGCCAGCACATTGTGGCCATGTTCGTAGTTAATGTTATTAAGTGTTGGCTTTTTCTTTTTTATTATTACAGCTTCTGTTAAAATCAACCGCCGAGCATTGTTCAATTTTTATTACAAATTTCCAGTTTGCGTATATGTTGTCACGCATCATAATGTTTAATTTTTTTATGCAGTTCTGACAATTATCCAATGACTTTTGAGAGCTTTTGGCTTTCATTAAACTATTATCAAATATTTTGTTTGTGGGCTAATAATTTGTTGAGTTGCCTGTGATTTGCTAGCTTTTTTTCCATGTACTCACGTCTTCACGCGTTTATTGATTTCATTTTTTTGTGTTTTCATTTAAATTCATGTCTTTACGCGTTTTTTTTTTTTTTTTAATTATGAAATATACTTACTATTCACATTCAGCAACACAAAAAACACATGTAATAGCTCAAACAGCAAAACCCAACTCGTAACTTACCATCATCACCGAGCAGCCCCTGGATTTCCGTCTATTGCAATGAATGAACGGGTGTTTTCTCAAGCAGGCCCTGTTTACCTTGAACGCCTTGGGAGTCAAGCTCACTCCAAACCTCATGTGGAACTCGTATATACGATTCATGGCTTAAGATGCTAGAAAAATGGATGTTTCCCTGTACTGCTCCAGTAAGTATCTGGTTCTTCCTACTATGCTCTGCCTTTTCAAGAGCAAAAATCAGGAGGAAAATGGAGTACTGCTGCTATATCCTTTCAGTCCAAAAGCGTTGACGCGGCCTTGTGGGTGATGAATTGTTTTTCACTTTACAAATCCTTTCCGAAAGACGAAATGTTGCAAGCCTTTCACTACTTTATCGCTATTACCATGGAAAATGTTTATATGAGCTACATTCCCTAACATTGCTAGCTAAGATCCACCACACCACACTGCGTACATTGAGGCGAGCCACCTTCATTCTCTTTGCATTCCATTAGTAAGGAGTAAGTTCCACTCAGATAGCTTCTTTCCAAGAACTGTTGCTTTGTGGAACAGAATCGCAGGAGGATGCTCTTTCCCGATCACTACAATCTTAACACCTTCAAGTCTAAGGTTAACAGTTATCTTTCACACATATCAGCATAAACTGCGCCCTTTGCTGTTAACGCTCACATAACAACCGTCTTCTTCAGTAATTTGTCGAATTTCTTGTGTTTTGTTGTTGTTGTTTTGGTTGGTGATATGCGGATTTAATTGAACTAGTATTGGATAAACGATGACAAGTTGGCTATCAACGAAACACAATTCATACCTTTAGCCACAAACCATTTAACTAATACACAAATCTTTAAAAATGGCTTATGAAATCCAAAGAAATTTAAGGCTTCTAATATTTGTAAGCTTTTTTGCTACAATTTATAAATTTATATAATATCTATCATATCTATCTATCTATCTATCTATCTATGTCCCTTAAAACAAGTTAATGATACAAAAGAAGAATAAAATCGAAATTGTTAGATCACATAGCATGATGAAACTAAAACAGTTGCGCCCTTATTTTTCTTTGGTGTTACACCGAATATTCTTCTTTTTTTTTTTTTAAATTACTTGTAATTTTTCAATGTGATTTTGAAATTCATTCCGTTGCTGTTTGTAATAAGTTTTATTATTATTATTAAATAAAGACATGTTTAAAGAATTGAGAAAATGTAAAGGTTAATGCTATTTTCATTTTAAAAGGATTTTTATTTTTTTCATTTTAGCAACTGTTAGATTATTTTTGTATAGGTGTTCAAATCGGAAATAATTCTGAATTACGGCCTTTGACTGACTGCTCTTCTCTATTGAAAGAGTAATATGATATATAATAATAACTCTTAAATTTAGAATAATTAAAAAAGGACCACATTAAGTTAATAATAACATGTTGTGTTGTGTGTGATTTGCTAGCTTTTTTTTCATGTCACATCTTCTTGTCAATATTTTCTGAAATGAAACGGATAAGAAAATGGACAAAAAAATAAAATAGCAAATTAAACTGAAAAGTATAATTTTTCTAGTTTTTAATTAATTTATTTTTATACATTTAATATAGTACTAAGTTTCATAAAAATAAAAAAAAAATCATATAGAATAAAAATATATTCTTAAACTATTGGCTATATCAGGTTAAAGATCATTTATTTTTAAGCATAAATACCAAATTCTTGATTATTTCACTGCTTCCGTATTTCTTTAACTTCTTTTATAAATTTTCGCGCTCTTATGAAGTCAGGAATTACAGGAGATAACACTGTTGTTGACCTTTGACATCACAGGTTACTGTGCGTAAATAAATATTATATTCATTATGTTTTAAGAAAAAAGTAAGCATTACGTTTACTACAAAAAATCAAATTAGTTAATTCTGAAATTTACTGACTTTGAAACACATCTGTAGAACAAATATTGAATTTAAGAGATTTTTAAATTTGTTCTTTACATTTTTCGTCTATAACGACGGTTATGTGTCAATGTGTGACAAGTGATAATATTTTTAAAATATCTAAAAACTTCATTTACAACGGAAATTTATTTTTCCTTTACTACGGATTACCTTTGACTTAAGTTTTTCATTTTTTTTGTTGGAGTTCATGGCTGTAATAAATTGTATTTAGGCAGCAAGAATTCATCCAAACAGTTTTTTTTTTTTTAAGTTTTTTTTAATTAAAAACCAGCGATACGATTTCTGTCTATTCAACTTTTTATTACGTCTTTCCAATTTCCGAATATGGAGGTTGTACATTTGGATTACTTTTTTTTTTTACGTCGGGATTAAAGTTTGGACAATTTATTAGCAATTTTAATTTCGATGTGCAACATCTTATTCAGAAATTGGAAAGACATAATAAAAGTTGAATAGACAGACTTTGTCGGTGGTATTTAATAAACTTTGTTTGTGTTGTGCGCGTGTCTGTGTTGTGTGTGTGTGTATACCTGTGTTGTTTGCGCGCACGCGCGTGTGTGCATCATTCGACCTAAAAGAAAATGCTTAATCGTCTGATGGCATCAGTGGCGACGACGAACAGCACTGATCTATTATTATGTCTAGACAATCTTAATAATGCTTTTGAGAGAATCAGCCGAGAATCTGAGAAAAGCATCTGTATTATTATTTCACTTACTAAATCAGTTTCTAGTAACAATTTTTTTGAGTGACTATTATTTGGGAGTGTAACCAGTAGCGTAGGGCGGCTGACCGAGAATTCTTAAATAAATTCCAGTTGCTTGGCTTCTGACATTGCTTGCCACATACACCACGTACATAATGAAAGGCTTCAAGAAATTACTTTTAGAATTGCTCCAATATATATAAGTAAAAGTTTAAGTACGATATTATAGCGTCTCTTGGAGAGCAATGGCCAGCAAGCTAAACATTTTAAGGCCATTGCTGGTAAGCTCAATCATTCTTAAGGACTCATCTAAAACTATTTTCTGACTTAAAATAACCTGCAAAAGGTTGATAAGCCATAAAAACAATTCAATAAAAAATCTTACGGCTTCAAACATTGTACACTAACACTTTTCAGTCTATTTAGCGTCATAAATACGTGAATCAATAAATCCGTTGCCTGATGATGAAAAATTTTAAGCACAAAGATTTTTTTATTTTTCAACATAATTTATTTCCTGTCAATTCACTCAATTCGACTAATAATTATTCTAATTTCTATTTAAAATACACCACTTTCTGGAATTAGAAAATTTAACCCTTTAGTTTTCAATTAATGCTAAAATGATAGCTCCAAGAAAGATTTTTCATTTATGAAAATTAATTTAAACCTTAGGTATACCGAATTATTAATTATAATTATCTGAAGTTCAGTAGGTACTACTGAACTTCAGATAGGATTCAGTTACAGGTCGAGCTGGGCGACTCGGTTAGGGTTAATGAGATAGTTTGAGTGACCATTACTATTGAATATTAAATTTTCCCTGAGAGTCTTATATTTCTGGCCTTGTGTTAAACTAATTTTTACAAATGACAACTACATCTCGAACTGGTGTCTATTTGGCCCGCGTATCAATACTGATTGATTAAAAGAACTAAGCAGTCAAAGGGAAATAACTACCTTTTCCTATTAAGCACAAACGATATTTCTTTTTTAGCATAGTTTATCTGACGCAAAGCTACAACAGTGACGTTCAGACATTTTTTTTATCTTGAATCGTTAAATGTATAGTAAATGAATGCTTTTAGAACACGCAATTACATTTGATAACCTCAACGCATAAACTCAAGCAGCATCCACAGTATCATAGTGATAGAGAATTAGTTTATCAGTCGAAGTTGTTAACAAGTTTCCTAATCATCACTGACCTGGGAGGAGAGTGCATTAGCCATTTATTGATATACATAAGAATTGTTTGATGAAATATTTGTACTAGCTTTTTTTTTTTTCATCTTTTTATTGCATTTTATCAAAATTATCCATGTTCAATACTCGCAAACTGCGGAAGTCAGTAGTATGAATTATAACACACACACACACACACAAAAAAAAAGAAAAGAAAAACAAACAAGATTGCCTTCTCTCCACCCGCGGCGTGTGAAGTGGAGTGGAGCTTCGTGCTCAATTTAAAATTTATCTTCCACTTTCCATTCTTTCTTTCTCCTCAGTGTAGCTTATACACAATCCTTCTTTTACTTCTTTAAAGATGTGATCATGGTTCTCCACAACGTTCTGTCTTTTGTTCAACAAAGTAACCTTTTTTTTTTAACTATTTATCAACCTTAATCTTTGTCCTTCTTTTACAACCCATTCACTCTAAATCCGTTTAACTAGTTTACTCTCTGTTTCTCTCTTATTCTCTTACTTTTCACTCAGTATATCTTGTGAGTGTTAAATTCTCCCAGATACTCTTTAATCTTTACTCATTATAATATCCCATAAATTTCTGCTGCCCCTTTCTGATTGTAAATATCAGTTTCCTTATAATTCATATTTTCCTTAAAATCTCCTCGTTATTCGCATGTTCAGTCCATGATATTGTCAGCATTCGTCGGTATAACCACATTTCAGTCGCTCCTCAAAACTCTTCTTCATCCGTAAGGAAATTGTCCAGCATTTATTACTATATAGGAGAATAAATATGATAGCAGTCTAACATTCTAATTTTAGTTTCTAACGAAGTTTTATCTTTCTTAATACATTGCTTAGTTTCAGAAAGGCATCGTTCGCTATTTGAATATCTGTATCGCCTTTTCTGGTAGTTAAATTCTTGCATTTATATAAGTACGTTAAATTACTTTCATTATCGTCATCTCCTTTGTCACTTGCTGTTAAAATATTTCAAATACCTAAATTACTACTCTAATTTACAGTTATACTCTACGTAGAATTGAACCCTAAATAACATATAATGAAGGCTTACACATTTTTTCAAATAATCTCTACAGTATGTAATTTTTCATCTACTCCAAAATGAATCCTGTTTTTATCTGGAAGTACCAACTTGACTCCCTATGAAATCTGTAGACATAGCGACATTACAACATCTTTTCTTGGAGATTGGGTAGAGTAGATAAGTATCGTTAGCAATTATTATTCATTTCTGACTAGTTTTTTTTTTACTTTCACCTTAATTTATAATTACCTAGACGATATTGTATACAGCAGTATAAAAGGAAAGGACGCAAACCCACTCTTCTTTCGTGTTTCAATCACAGGATGTCGCAGTGACAAGACGTGTCTCGTTTCCTCTCGGCGGCACTTTTCAGTCCCCAGCGAATCACATGTCATACACAACACAATACTATCACTATATTGTCTCCTGAAAAGAAAATACAACCACAACAATATCCCCACAAAAATCTATCACATGAATATATATAAAATAAATCCTCCCAACACAAGAGAATATCCATCTTCCATAACTGTTCAACGCTGCTACAAACTGATGAACACTCGTCAAAACAGAACTTTAAGCAAGCTGAAACTAACCCTCAAATATTTAGTATTATAATAATAATACTATTAATTATTATAATTGACACACCTATTGTTTTCTACGTTGGCAAATTAAGAAGCAGAATAAAGAAAAAAAGCATTTATGTTGCACCGAAATAGTTATTTATTTTAATCTAATAAGTGTTATCTCCTTTCTTGTCAATTCATTTAATAACTAAGCTACAGATTTCACAGGCCGGCTTGGTGGTTTAATTATTCTGTCACTTCTGTTGGTCGATGCTCCAGCTAAAAAGATGATTCACTTGAGAGATTGACGCAGAACAATCTTCTTATATCGATTTATTTTGTGCCAAACTAAACTGGTTGATTTATCGTTATGCATCATTTTTGATGGTATGAACTTTATCGAAAATAAATCTAAGAATGTAATTTGAAAAAATTTAAAAAATATATTTAGAGACTCTTTGCCGATAGGCAAAGAAATATTTTAGATAAAAATAAATTTATAAGTTTATAACACTCTGCTCATTTTTTAAAACAAAGAAATTTTTGTTTATTCAGAGATTAGATAGCTCTTTTGCTTTTTGTTGATATGCACTGCAGTGAAACAAACAAAGGAATTCAATAACGATATTTAAAATTGGAAGGAAAAATCGCGGATGCCTCAGAATTATCTCCCTTTTCATGATTCAAAATAAATACAAAAAAATGAGATTATTTCATTTTTTATTTTTATTTTTCCCTATTCATGCTGGAAATTATTTTTTGAATTTATGGAATGAAGCGGTTTCCTTATTAAACACTAGAAAAACCCGTGAAAATTTCAGTATTTTATTTTAATTTTCTGATGAATCTTAATTTTTTAGTTAATGATTGGATAAGCTAATGGAGAGTTCTATGACAATAAAATATCTGCAGAACCTTTCCCATTGCATCGTTAAATATTTGAGCTTAACAAAATATTGCAATATCAATCATAAATATGAATTCTGGTCGTTATTTGAGTAAGTAAGGGTTTACAAATGAAAAGATATGAAATTGACAACTTTTTCCATTTCATTGAAACAAACGTTAAGCACTTCTATCTTCCCTTCTTTCTTTTTCCTTTCTTTCTATTTTTTCACTGAAACCAAGTAAAACATCTCTGATATGTTTTTCCCATCTTTCCATACGATCAAAATGGAATAGTCCATTATTTATGAGGTGATGACAGGGTGTAACAGTCGCACTAATTCAGGGAGGGACAAGCAGAATTATAATAAGATTTTTCGGATTATGATCTTCATCTTTGTTGTTTTTATTAGATTTGGCAGACATGTCCTTTAGCCTTCTTACAGTCTTTTTTTCAGGTTGCTAATAAATATGTTATAATCTTATTAGATTTAGATACTAATGGACAGAACAACATTGTTAGAGGAATCATATTGTACAATTTTCCAAATGAATACCTTCAAAATTAACATTCAAAATCATGATTTTTAATTGGGTATATAAATGTCTGTAGCACAACAGGTCCTCACTTAGTGAGTTAGGACAGCCACATAGTCAAGGGGAGAGTAAATAATTTTATCCGGGATTGGAATGATCACAGTTTTATAACAACCAACAATAAAATAGAATTTTTTTCACTCAGAGCCACACAAGGTTGAGGGTAACTGAATGAGTTGTGTGATGTGAATGTAAGAGGAGGTTGTAGAAGTGACATTTATGAGGATAAGGAAGATAGATAATGATTGACCCATGACTTGAAGAGGTCAAGATTAAATTGTTTAGAGAAGCATCCACATGGGAGTTTGTTCCATAATGTAGTAGTTCTTGGAAAAAAAAGCTGTTTGAGTGAAACTTCCTCCTTACAAGTGGAATATGGAGGAAATTAAGGCATTTTGATTCTGTGAAAGTAGCATCTTTCGTCCAAGCAATAAATGTCTGAATTGGTGGAACTAACAAATGGAGCTCATCTGAACAATTGCCATGGAAATGATGAGGTAATGATAGGCTTGTGATGTTGCATCTCTATGAGAGGGGGAAAACATATCATCTCCACCCCAAGGCTATGTAAATGATTTTGGACTGTCAAATCTGAAAGCTCCGGCCCATGGTAGCAATAATCCATTTTTTGATTTAATCTGACTTTTGTAATGTTAAAGCATGGAAGACAGATTTAAGTACTTTCTGGAGCCATAGTATGAGTAGACTATCTTTTCCAACATCTTTAGTAATCGATTGTAAATATGAATTCTGTAGGAAACTTAAGATCCAATAGATATTCATTATGAGTGCAAGTGTTCATCTTAAAAACTTAATTAGTGGTGATGAAATGTTTTTTTGAGTTAATAAAAGTTACAAGCCAGCCTTTTCCCCACTGAACTGTTAAAGATTAGCTGCAAAGCTACAAACATCTTGATTTTTTATGTGCTCCTAGAAACAGTGGTTTCATCTACATAGATGTTTACTAATGATGTCTCAACTCCACCTGCTGTCCAAAAGTTGGGAAAAGGAAAGAAAGAAATAAAAACTTTTGGGATGAAGTGGTACTTGGCTGAAAGGTATGGAATTCTGGTCATGAGCTTATATAGTCAGGCTATATTTTGCATATGGGCAGAGTTGCAGTCATGATTAGAGTAAAGAGAGATGTAGAATCATAAAAAGTCCTTGTTGTCTTATTAATCTGTCATATATGCAAAAATATGAAAAATGATAGAAGTAGCAACAAAGATTTCCTTAGTATCACTTATATACCCCAGATTGTGCCAGATGAAACTGTAACTAAAGAGTCTGGTTTATTAGATCATATCTGAATTCTTTAATTGGCTGTTTTCAATGTAGAAAACAAACTTGAACTGTAACTCTTCCAGCTATAACAGATGTCATATAGATATATGTAGATGGTTATTATCTTTGAATTGTTACTCCTCCAGATAAAATAGATGCCATCTGGATTATAAAGCCTAGAAACAGGGATACACATTTTGAGTTAAAACCCTGTAATAAAAGGTTTTTTGCTTACATGATACTTCATCTCTCCACCAAAAGGTTATATGCTTATGAAACTCAGCATGTGAACTAAAAAACAGAAAACATATCAGAAAAAATATTTCAAACTAGTAACAAAAATTATTTAAGACAAAGTCAAGAAACTTTATGAATTCAGTTCCCCAAAATCACATTGCCCAGTAAAACCTATAAAATATTTACTTCAGATACATTTCTTTTTAAACTGGAGTTGTACATTACAATCTACTATGTCCAATTAGTATTTTCAAATAGATTTTTTCTGTTAAGGGTGTGTAACATTCTGAGCTGTGGTCAATATAAAAAAGTGGATCATGGATGATTTTAGGATTGAACCCTTCATTCTGGAGAGAGGTTTTTTTAAGCTTAAATGTTCCTGTGAGGTCCATAATTGTCTGAATGCGTAGAAAAAGTGGGACAGCATAAGAGGGTAGGTTCTCTTTGCATTGAACATATATTTTTGCCAACTGCTCCTCAGTCAGGTGGTTGCCATTGGAAAGAAGCAAGGATGCCATTCCAGCCCGACCAGAGAAATCTGCAAAATTAGGACAAAAATGAAAACATATTTTAAGAAAGGAACATAAAATTAAAATAAATTAAAATGTATCTTATGATATAATATATATTATAATAGAAAAGGGACATAAAACAATTTAGAAGGGAAACATTAATACTGTCTTTATAAATATAAACAACCGTTTTTATTTCATTTTATTGATCTCATTTTGTAAGCAAAAGTTAGAAGACTTACTTCCAATTTTGACCCCATAAACATTGGCATCACTGATAAAGTCAAGTTCACGTAGAACATTGGCCACTTCAAGAGTCGAAACATTTTCTCCTTTCCAACTGAAAACAAATATATATTTTTTATATAAATTTCTGCATGTTAGCTCAAAATGAAAACAAAGTGATAAAAATGAAGTGTGGTTAAAATCTACAGCTTTACTTTATCTTGATTTTTGAGAAGTAAAACTTTTAATTTTAATTTTAATTTTAAAAAGGATGGGTTTTTGTCATAAAAAAAATTGTTAAAAATAGAAAGTTTTTGTTATATGGTTAACATGGTTTTATTTTTATACAAACCAATTATGGTCTCAAGTAAAAATTTTCAACACATGCCATCCATATGCATTAAAAGTTATATCACTTAAAATTGTGATTCTAGATTTAATCCATAATTTAAACACAGATAAAACAATGAATCAAAGAACTATATAATCAATAGTTTTTTGTATATCTTTGAATTTATAATAATGAAGATTTTAATTTGACAAACATTTTGGCGACAATGAGGTTTTGCAATTGCCAATCAACAGGAATGTCATCATTGATGCCATGACATTATTTACTGTATCTTACCTGGGCCAGGAAATGTTGCCATTGGACAATAAAAGATTGACACTATGTTACAAATCATGTTACCAGTTCTTTTGAGCAGATGCTTGAATTTGTGTGTGGAGAAGATACCTTGAATACCTTATATATATATACATAATATATATTATATCATAAGATACCTTGAATAACTTATATATATATACAGGGTGTTGCAGCAAAATCTGACACTTGACAAAAAGAAAATGAAATGGGCAATAAAAACAAAAGTTGTACATGCAGATACCTGACGGTTTGACAACTAATGTTTTTCTCTCTACCCTTTTCCAGGATGGAATATGAGCACAGAGCAGTGGTAGTAGCTTCTTTTTATGTTGGGAAGAAGCCTGCAGAAGTGATGGCCTGGTTTGGGTTCAATGGGCCATGACATTTGGAGGAAGTGGAAGGCATGTGAGAAAAAGGATGATTTTATTGCCAAACGAAAGGCCAACAACGTTCGTTCTTTGGCCATTAGGACTGAGAAGTTCATCGCCACTATCAAGGAGACAGTCGACAATAATGGAAGCCAGAGCTATGCCAAGATCGCCGCTGACATCGGCTGTCACAAGTCGACAATCTGCTGAACGATCAAGAAGGACATTGGTTACTCCTCCTACTGCAAGTCTCACCGCATGCTCATCACGAATGCCTCCAAGGAGTTGAGGAAGGTCAAGGGGGCGGCTTTGCTGAACGAGCTCAAGCACAGATCTGCCAGGATGCTGAGGTTCTTCTCTGATGAAAAGAATTTCATCCAGGACCAGATGAGCAACAGGTAGAACGACACTTGGATCTGCAAAGACATCGAGGAGGTTCCCATCGTGAAGCATACAAAGTTTCCCTCCTCCATCATGGTCCTTAGCGTCATCTCCAGTGAGGAGAACATCATACCTCCATTCTTCTTTCAAAAGGGCCTGAGAGACACCGCTGAGATCTACCATGAGGTGCTAAGGAGCGTGTTGAAGCCCTGGATGGACAAGATTGTCGCCAGATGCCCCTAAGTCTTCCAGCAGGACTCCGCACTTGCACACAAGGCTAAGACGACCAAGGTGTGACTGCTCAACAATGTTCCTCACCACTGGTCGCTGGACTTGTGGCCACCCTCCTCACCTGACTGCAAACCCCTTGACTATTTCTTCTATGGCGTGATCAAGGACAAGATCAACAAGCACACCCACAACATGGTTGATTCCCCGAAGGCTGCCATTGTGGATGTGGACAAGGAAATGGTCGCCAAAGTGTGTGACTCATTTCGAGCCCGTTTTGAGATGGTCATAGCTGCCGTCGGTGGTTACATTGAAAAATAATGTAGTATGTAACTCTATTGCTAAATAAATTGTCAGGTATCTGCATATACAACTTTTGTTTTTATTGCCTATTTTGTTTTCTTTTTGTCAAGTGTCGGATTTTGCTGCGACACTGTATACATATTAGTGGTCCTTGCATATGCCTACAGAACACATAATATATATATATATATGTGTGTGTGTGTGTGTGTGTGTGTGTGTGTGTGTGTATGTGTATATATGTATGGGTGTGTGTGTATATATATGTGTGTGTGTGTGTGTATATATAAATATGTATATATATAAGTGTCTATATATATATGTGTGTGTGTGTGTGTATGTATATATGTATATATATGTGTGTATATATATTTGCGTGTGCATGTATATATATATGCATTAATAATAAAACAGTTATTATGTATATATATATGTGTGTGCATATATATATATGTATGTGTATATCAGTATATATATATATATATATATGTGTGTGTGTGTGTGTGTATGTGTATTCACAACTATATATATATATATATATATATATATATATATATATACATATATATAGTTAAATAATATGGATATGTTCCGGCTATTAATTTTTATAAAATTTTTCAAATTTTAGAATATGTTGTTTTTGTGTTTCTTATGGTAATTTACCCCCACACACATGGACTCTCCCAGCTATAAATAGGAGCAGGTACTGTCTTTTGGACAGGGAAGTTTCCAGCAGTAAGCTTTGATAGTTGGACTGACCATTCTTGCTGTAACACACTCGTTTGTATATGTTTATGTTACTATTTCTCTTAATATATTTAACTTCATTCCTCTCTTGTGTATTTATTTCTGGTCCTAACAAAGCCACAACGGTGTTATAAGTAAATATGTGAAAAGTTTTGTCAACTATTATCTTATATTATCTTTTCCCGTGAGTACTTTTGAATGTTTCCACTCATCCGGTTAATGGAAAAGTCAGGCAAGTTTATGGAGGATATGCAGTGATACTATTCAATGTCTAATAAATGAAGGTGAGTAATTGATGTGTTTTTATTGTTTTTTATTAGACATTGAATTTTATCACCTTATGTCCTCCATAAACTTGCTGGACCTGATAACATATCATAAGCACTCATACACCCCATAGATTTTGAAACAGTAGTATTAAAAAGTGCTCAATACACGTGTGAAATGATGTAACCTGTGTTAAGAAATAAAAAAAAACATGGCTTTGATGTACCACAAGGTTCATTTGATGGCACTGAGGTTTTGAAGGCCTGCATATCTTATATGAAATTAACAAAATTGTTCATATAAACAACCAAGGCCTTTTTTCCAGATGACGGTCTGATGATCACACCAAAAAACAAAAGAACAAATGATACTATAAGAAAAGCACTTTTCAAACTCTTTATAAGCCTCGGCTTTGAAATAGAAGATGAGATGAATAAAAAAGTTATCAACTACTTGGACGTAGAATTAAATCTTCAAGCTGGTAGTGTCTCCCCATACATGAAACCCAATGCAAAATTAAAATGCATGAATATTAGATCAATCCACCCTGCACATCCCTAAAAGAATAGAGTTTAGGTTATCCAGAAACTCTTCTAGTAAAATAATCTTTTAAAAACTTAAAGGTAGAGGGTCACAAAACCAAACTATTACCTTTTCAACTTCAAAATGATAATAATCAACTTCAAAATGGACTTATTCTCAGGTAAAAAAATTAATCAACTCCAAAATGGATTAATCAACTCCAAAATGGATCAATCAACTTCAAAATGGATTGATCAACTTCAAATTGGAAAACAACTTCAAAATGAGAAATAATCAACTTCAAATTGAGAATTAATATAATACTAATAAATTTAATATTTATTCTTTTATTTTTACTTAAAAGGGATATAAAAAAAATATAAACGTTCCTAAGAAATTTATTTAAAAGATTACATCATCTAAGTTAATTACAGAGGGAAATAATCTCTGTATTCCAGATACGAAGTTAGTGCAAGTCTCAGGGGAAATATTATTAATTGGCTCGGAGATCATCACTTCTAACTTGCTGAGGCAGAATTCTTTAGTAGTCAAAGATCCCTGGCCATCACCTCTTAAAATCCCAACAATTGAGTCTGCCATACTTCTTTTTACGTCAGATTTAATGACTGACCAAACCTTTTCAATGGGATTTAACATTGGACTATAGGGGGCAAGTCTGAAAATTTGGTGTTGCCTAAATTCATCCTCCTCCAGAACTTCTTCAATTGAAGTATGGCAAGGAGCGTTATCAATAACTAAGACAACTCCCCTTTCATAAATTTCATTTGCCTTTCTAAGGCACTCCCTCTGTTTTGAAAGAACCGTTTTTAATTTTATGATGAATTAATCCATTATTACTAATACATCCAATAACATGGATGTTATTTCCCTTGGACCCAGCTGTGACTGTAGTGCACCTTGTGCCTTTTTTTAGAGCAACCTTCTCTTTTTGAAATATGGAGATTAAAATTGGTTTCATCCATATAAAGAATTGGCACACTTTGGGACTGAAATTCTAATAAAGCTACTGCGTAATCCTTACGTTTCGCCTTATTGACATTATTATTGACAGCTTCTGGTTCATAATGAACCACTTTTCAAGTAAAGGCCATGAAGTCCAAGTGCTTTCTTATGCATTCTTTCGTCACACGAACCTCATACTTTTCGACCAACTTATTGACAATGTCTTGAAGAGTGACCCTAGGAGAGTTTTCAATTAATTCGGCCATAAAATTCTTATGCTCTTGCGTAATTTTATATTTTCTTGCTCCTCCCCTAGAGTCGCTCTTATCAGCACCCTGGTCTAACCAACGGTACACTGTTGGCAGAGGCGCACCAATTGTTCTTGCCAGGTCTTTCCAATTTCCTTCTGCGGCATGTGCAGCTAAAATCTGGGCCTTTTTTTCGCCAGCCACAGTTTTCTTGAGGTAAGTCCTCTTTGGAGCTGTTGCTAATTCTTCTTCAGCTTCTTTTGTAGAGGTTTCTCCAGCATCATCATCAATCATCATTTTTGCCCATATGGGACTTTCTCCTCCTACATTTACTGTAGGCTCACCCAATGCTTTCTTGGCCTCTAAGTTGTTTGTATTTTGGTTTTTTCTTCATCTATATAATGAAGACGAACAGTCAATTTCCTTACTCATTGGACAAATTAATTGAAAAAATAATTTTCAAATTACCAAAAAAATATCTCAATTTGAAGTTGTTTATTCCAATTTGAAGTTGTTTATTCTTATTTTGAAATTGATTGTTTTTAGGTTTTTGACATTTTCTCCATTTGAAGTTGATTCATCCATTTTGAAGTTGATTGATCCATTTTGAAGTTGATTCATCCAATTTGAAGTTGATTCATCCATTTTGAAGTTGATTAATCCATTTTGAAGTTGATTGATCCAATTTGAAGTTGATTGATCCATTTTGGAGTTGATTAATTTTTTTACTTGAAAATAAGTCCATTTTGAAGTTGATTATTATCATTTTGAAGTTGAAAAGCTATAGAATTTAAACCTCAAATTAAACAACATATGAAGTACAATTCGAGGAAAAGAAAAAAATATGATTTTGTTTAACCCCCACCCTCTTTTAACTTAGACTTAAAAGTAAATTGTAAAATAGGGAAATTATTTTTCAAGTTGCTTTCATTTCCCCAAAAATTCAGAATTACTTAAGATATTCAATAAAAACACAGTTAAATTAAGCTGCAACTGAACTAGTAATTTAGAAACAATAATAAAGAGACAAAAAGCTGGAAATTTCAAAACTAATGCACAGCAAAATATAGTTAACACTAGTAATTTATGCAAGTGCAGAAATAAAAATAGATGTCCATTAGATGAAACTTATAAAACAGAAGCAATAATCTATAAAGCAGGACTAACAGATATTAATGGCCAAAATAAAATGCAGATAGGATGTACTGAAGGTACTTTCAAATGGTACGATCATAGGTTGTCATTCAAGCTAGTAAGTCTTAGGAGCTCTACCAAACTAGATAAACATGTGTGGAATTTAAAAGGAAAAAACAGCAGGGATCTGATTGTAAGCGGGAAAATTTAAAAAAAGGCAAAGCCTTATAACAACTACAATAATATTTGCAACCTCTGTCAACAGGAAAAAATTAGCTATAATGACATTTCCTGATCAAAGAACCTTTTGAACCAGAAATCTTAAGTCATGGGCCCTTGCATACATACTAAAAATTTCCTCTTAAGCTCATATGAGGCTGGATAAAATATAAAAGAAGTATGTACATTTCAATTACCCCACCCCCACCCACCAATACATTTATAATACCCTTGCTTTTCTTCTCTTCCCGCTTCTTCTTCTCTCTTCACATTCCTCTTCTCCCTTTCTATCACACCCAACATCGTACGTTTGTTTATTTATTTTTTTAAAATATTATAGCATTCATTATTTTTTTTTTTAAATTAAGCATTGGAAGGACAATTGATAAAAATCAACTGAGGATACCGCAAGGTTGAAACGAAGGTAGGGGATTCAACTGATCTCTTAATTTTTAAAGAATATATATGCATGTGTGTGTGTGTGTGTGTGTGTGTGTATAAATCTTTTTTCTTTTTATTTTATGAAGTTCCAATTTGATATATATTCCTACCCACCTTCTGTTTTCTCCCATCTATAAGTCTGAGCATCAAATGGGAAAATTTAGAAAATACTGGTACTTGCCATTGGGTGTCAATAATGACAGAAACTTTTGGCAGTAAAATTTGAATTCACATATGCCAGATAAAATGATTTTCTTGATCGACTGGTGCTGCATTGCATGGCTGTTCAAATTTATAGTTTTATTTTGCATGTTTTTGGATAATACACAAAAAGTGATCAAGATGAGGGCATGGTATCTTCACAATGAGGTCAGAGGTTACTAGTAGACTGAGTATTATATGTAAAACATGAAACTTGTAATAAAACCAGAGTGCATCACTAAAGCCTCACCTTACTACACGATCTATTTTTTTTTACTTATATATATATTTTTTCACCAACTGATAATTTACACTTCCTATCAAATTTAAATACTAGTAACAATAAGGACTTAGGATGTACAGTCAAAGCCTTTTTGACCATTCTATTCCTAATGGTTCTCTCATCCAATATGATGACCGATATATTCAAATTTTTGAATGAAAAAAATTGTGACTAACCGAAATGTATCACCAATTCGATCACTGAAGTAAGCAAAATAGTCGTCATCTGTATAGATTAAATCACCAGTGTTGAAATACTTGTCTCCTTCCACAAAGGCATTTCGGATTATTTTAGGGCTGTCCAGATCCTTTTTGCTTTTATACATCTGGAAATCAAATTCGGGGATATACTTGCCTATCAAGAGGCCGACTTCACCTGCAGTTGAAAACAAAGAAAATAAAATGTCTTATAAGTTTTTTAAATATCAGATTAAAGTGTGATTGATCATGTCCATAGAAAAGTAAATAAATAAAAATTAATTAAAGTGTCAAAAATAATCATAAAAATTATAATTACCATTAAATTACTCATTCTAAACAAATGAGAATTATCCCCTTTTTTCTCCTCTACACACACAAACAGGTGACAAGCAGTTCTCACAGACAAATCATGAACATGTGCATCAACAAAAATTTCATCTCCTTTTTCTTTTTCAGACCATAATAGAAACATTTATCATTTAGCACTCAACAAAAATTTGAGGTAAGAAAAACCCAGACACATCTTGCATTTTCTAACTAAATTATCTGGATACTCATCACACACATTGATAAAAAAAACAAAACAAAAAAAAAACATATAAGAAAGACTATTGCTTATTCTTTATCTTATCATTCTGATCCCAAACTCACAATTTTACTCAGTATTATTGTCTCTCATTTCTCCAACAGCATATAACAACCACATAATAAATAATACTTGTTTGTTTCCGTATCTTGCGCTTTTTCTCATTTTTTTCAACTGACAGGACTATAACCAGAAGTTACAATCCATTCAAGATAAGACAACAAAATTCACCAGATTAAGAAAAAACCCCACAGAAACGCTAAAAAAGCATGTAAATAAACTAATCACAGCAAACAACACAGATGCTGATAGCTTAAAAATCAAGAAAATAGTTGGTGATTACCAATGGTGATATATGTATGGTAATGTAAAAATCCATAAATCAGGTTTTCCTCTCCAACCTATCATATCCCAAATACCTACACCCATATACCAACTATCAAAAACCCTCAACAACATAATTTCTCCATACACAGCGAACAATTACAGCAGAGCATTAACTAATGACTTCCCTCTAAATATTGAAAGCAGCAAATTGCATAGGAAATACCATGGTCAACCTCGACATCAAAAGCCTCTTTAGCATTGTCTCAGTTGAGGAAACAATCAACATAATTAGTGAATGTGTCTACAAACACCCAAAAATCTGGAAAACTTTTAGGTCCTACTTACGGTAACTTTTAGTTATCCTATATTGAAAACAAAGTATCTGAAACAACAAATAAATCGGAAATCTACACAAAGTATATTCATGACATTTTTGTTTTGATAAAAAATAAAAAAATTGTTAACTTAAAATCAACTTTTGAAAAAACTCAACACTAGAATTCACATATGAACCCATGGTACATAATAAGATCCCATTCCTCAATGTTAAGCTAGAGTTAAAAACCACCAGTATGAATTCTTGTCTTCTAAACTATTATAGCCAATGCCCAGAAAGATATAAAATAAGAGTGATAACAATCTTCTTAAACAGAGTTTACCAAAATTCTTCTTCCCCAAAAATATTTCTAAGGGAACTGAAACATATAAAACAACACTAGTCAACAATAATCTTCTTAACTACATCATTGATAACAAATAAAATTATTCTTACAAAAAATACATGACACCAGTAATAAAAATACAATACCACAAAACATCAATATATTTTACTGCAACCAGATGCACAGTAGCTATAAGCAGGATGAATTGGCTATAAGGAAAATTATTAAACACCATATTTCTGCTGTAACCCCTGAAAAACATAAAAAGTTTATAATATAAAACAGAAAATTGAAAACCGCAAACCTCGTCATCACTAGCTGAAATACCCCACCAAATCTAAATTAGCAATGACCAATTTAGTGTACCAATTTCAATGCCCAGTACAAGACTGTGTTAGTTGTTAAAAGCCAATTACCTATATCAGACACACTACAACATCCTTAAGTAGATGCCTTACATGTCACCTCTCAGAGCAGAGTGCAATTAATAAACATTTATTAACCCATAATCTACAAGAACCTTTAAAGAAAATTCTAGTCAATAACACAAAAATTTTTTTCAAATCACATAGTTGTAGACATTAGAGAAGCATTACTTATTAAATGCTGTTCCACTACTATTAATCTTTCACTATTCAGTGGAGATGGTGTGTTAAAGGTTTTCTAAAAATAGAAGTGATGCCCAGGTCAATCAGTCACGCATAACAGGGGACCACTGAAAAAGGCATATACTCCTCCACAAGAACTCCACAAAAAAAATAAAAAAACAGAAAAATGTTAGAATGCTGGAAAAACTCAATAAAAGATTAATTAAATTTTCCTTGTTGGATGTTTTCAATGAAAGATGCTACCCAAATATGCATCTATATATATATATATATATATATATATATATATATATATATATATATATATATGAATATAGGAATAGAGACAAAAAGAAAACCTTTCATTACCAATGCATTTCATCCTCTGATGGATGTTATCAGGGGACAGAATGTTTTAGGAAAGTTGTTTTTCTTTTATCTTTATGCATATTGTCTTTTTACAGATATATTTATTCTATTTATATCTGAATTTTTACATACATACAAACATTATATATGTGTGTGTGCATATTAGGTACTTTGGAAACCAATTTCACTTTTTGAGTGATAGAATATAAACCTGTGAAAATATAGATGACAGATAGGCATGTGTTTCTGCCCCTGGACAAGAAACTTAAGCTGTGTCTAAGAGATCTGACGAGGTCTCAAACTCATGGTTGAAACAAGGCAAACCCAAGCCAGCTACTTGACAAAAATTATGAAATCAGGAGGTCAGTGGAGAGCAATTGGCATTGCATTTAAATTTTTAGCAGATTAAAGTTGGCTGGAAACCATGGAGCTGGAAAGGGGTTCCACAAGTGAGATGTACGAGAAAAGAAACTGTTAGTATAGAACTTACAGCTATGTCTAGCCAGCTCAACTGTAAATTGATGAGATCTCGATATCAGTCTAGTACTACGCTTAAATTCAATAAGTCTAGGTAACATAGCAAAGAGCTCATCCTAACAATTAGCATGAAAGTATTTAAAGAAAAGACACAGGAAGGCAACCTTATGGTGGTGGGAAAGTGACTGAAGCCAAGCCATATTGAGAAAATTATCCATGATATTAATACACATGTGCATTGATTGTTGAAGTAATGATTACCATTTCTCCTAGTCCTTTAAATGGTATGCAGCACCAACTCATGAATAACTTGGAAAATTGAATTCTTTTCTTCAAGCAGTCTCATTTATGTTTTTCATTTAAATGGCATCAAAAGTTTCAGCATGTTGATGCTTAATTCATCACTTTATATCACTTTCATCTAATCGTCCACCTACCATGTTTGTTTCTTGTTAACTTACTTTAACCTCATTTTCTTCTGTTTTTTTGTTAGTGTTGGTTTTGGTTTGGCTTTTCTGGATGCAAATCCCATTTCACTAAACTGATTTCTAAAAGTTTTGTCATTGACCTATTTGTTTTATTGGACATTTTCAAATCATACTGCTTTGAATTTTCTATCTTGATGATCTAATGTCTTTTATGGTCTACCAATATATTTGTTTTTTTAATGACCCAATTTCTTTTATATTTGCACCAAATTTTAGACACAGTTGATTTGGCACAGCCTATGTTTTTTGTCACACTCCACTGTGGATTGCCAACTTGAATGAGTTTAATGATCATTTCCAGTGTTTTAATTGACATTTCTTTTGTTAGAGACACGTTTCCTTTTAATTAGGTATAACCACCCACTTGTTGAGGTTTGCAAGAAAACTCTTTTAACTGTAGACTGATTTGCATATCTAGACTTCTGTTGTTTCAGGAAAGCAAATTAAAACATCATTTGGTAATTTTTTCCTCAACATTGAGTTATTCTGTTGTATTTCCCTCTACATGGCTTGAAAAAAAATTGTACCATTATTTATTTAAATAATAATTTATTTTAGTTTATAAAATGTATATTTTATGAAGCCATTGTAACAGGGTTGGTATTAATGACAAATTAAAATGCATAAAACATGCAACAATAACAATAATAAAAACATCTGACATGTATTGTCATAAATAAGAATTTGTATTTTCTTTTTGTGATGTGAATTACAGAATATTGATATGACGTGTGTGAAAATGACCTCAGCGTCTCTTTTGTTTAAAAGTTAGTGCTTACTTGGTTTGGTTCTGAGAATTTTGTTTGTGAGGATGGCATTTGAAATCATCCGTTTTTGGTCTTCATGGCATGATGGATATACATGCGTTTCTGTACTGCTACTTGTCTACTCATCACTGTTTACTGCTACAGGTACCCTAGTCTACACTACTGTTCCTTTTGTGGTGGAAGGGTAGTTTTATTATGAGAGTTAAGATGATAAAATATCCTTGTTCTTTTATCATCACTGATGGCAAAGGTTATTTTTAGAATGATGAAATATTATTATTTTTCTGGGCCATAACACCATAATGTTCAGCTATTGAATAAAAATGTTTTGTGACTTATGTGGTATCAGTTTATTTACTACTAAGTGAACAACCCTAAGTTGGTTAATTCTATAATTTTTGCCAGCATCTGTATGTATCATGCAAAACTAAATTTGAGAGATTGATTGGAATTTTGGAATAATGAAAAAGAACAGAATACATTTAATAAGAGGTTAGTTTATTCTAGTTGTTGATTACATAGGTGATTCAAACTAGACTTGTCTTTCTACAATTCTAATGATTGACAACAGTATGCAGAAGGCTGAATCATGAATTGTTTGTTTATAGCTATGATGATGATGATGATGACAGAACAACAATTCTTTGTGTTGGTTATTTTGCTTTTATGTGAGGGAAACCTTTGCTTACTTCAAAGAATCTGTTCATGTCTATCCATTCATGCATCTTATATTTGCACAGGTTTACTCCCTATCTGTCTCTCTACTGGCAACCGAGTCAGATCAGTCTCCCTATCTGTCTCTCCTCTGGCAACTGAGTCAGATCAGTCTCCCTATCTGTCTTTCTACTGGCAACCGAGTCAGATCAGTCTCCCTATCTGTCTCTCTACTGGCAACCGAGTCAGATCAGTCTCCCTATCTGTCTCTCCTCTGGCAACTGAGTCAGATCAGTCTCCCTATCTATCTCTCCTCTGGCAACTGAGTCAGATCAGTCTCCCTATCTGTCTCTCTACTGGCAACCGAGTCAGATCAGTCTCCCTATCTGTCTCTCCTCTGGCAACAGAGTCAGATCAGTCTCCCTATCTGTCTTTCTACTGGCAACCGAGTCAGATCAGTCTCCCTATCTGTCTCTCCTCTGGCAACTGAGTCAGATCAGTCTCCCTATCTGTCTCTCCTCTGGCAACCGAGTCAGATCAGTCTCCCTATCTGTCTCTCCTCTGGCAACCGAGTCAGATCAGTCTCCCTATCTGTCTCTCCTCTGGCAACTGAGTCAGATCAGTCTCACTATCTGTCTTTCTACTGGCAACCGAGTCAGATCAGTCTCCCTATCTGTCTCTCCTCTGGCAACTGAGTCAGATCAGTCTCCCTATCTGTCTTTCTACTGGCAACCGAGTCAGATCACTCTCCCTATCTGTCTCTCCTCTGGCAACTGAGTCAGATCAGTCTCCCTATCTGTCTTTCTACTGGCAACCCAGTCAGATCAGTCTCCCTATCTGTCTCTCTACTGGCAACCGAGTCAGATCAGTCTCCCTATCTGTCTCTCCTCTGGCAACCGAGTCAGATCAGTCTCCCTATCTATCTCTCCTCTGGCAACTGAGTCAGATCAGTCTCCCTATCTGTCTCTCTACTGGCAACCGAGTCAGATCAGTCTCCCTATCTGTCTCTCCTTTGGCAACTGAGTCAGATCAGTCTCCCTATCTGTCTTTCTACTGGCAACCGAGTCAGATCAGTCTCCCTCTCTGTCTCTCCTCTGGCAACTGAGTCAGATCAGTCTCCCTATCTGTCTTTCTACTGGCAACCGAGTCAGATCAGTCTCCCTATCTGTCTCTCCTCTGGCAACTGAGTCAGATCATTCTCCCTATCTGTCTCTCCTCTGGCAACCGAGTCAGATCAGTCTCCCTATCTGTCTCTCCTCTGGCAACTGAGTCAGATCATTCTCCCTATCTGTCTCTCCTCTGGCAACCGAGTCAGATCAGTCTCCCTATCTGTCTCTCCTCTGGCAACTGAGTCAGATCAGTCTCACTATCTGTCTTTCTACTGGCAACCGAGTCAGATCAGTCTCCCTATCTGTCTCTCCTCTGGCAACTGAGTCAGATCAGTCTCCCTATCTGTCTCTCCTCTGGCAACCGAGTCAGATCAGTCTCCCTATCTGTCTCTCCTCTGGCAACTGAGTCAGATCAGTCTCCCTATCTGTCTTTCTACTGGCAACCGAGTCAGATCAGTCTCCCTATCTGTCTCTCCTCTGGCAACTGAGTCAGATCAGTCTCCCTATCTGTCTCTCCTCTGGCAACCGAGTCAGATCAGTCTCCCTATCTGTCTCTCCTCTGGCAACTGAGTCAGATCAGTCTCCCTATCTGTCTCTCCTCTGGCAACCGAGTCAGATCAGTCTCCCTATCTGTCTCTCCTCTGGCAACTGAGTCAGATCAGTCTCCCTATCTGTCTTTCTACTGGCAACCGAGTCAGATCAGTCTCCCTATCTGTCTTTCTACTGGCAACCGAGTCAGATCAGTCTCCCTATCTGTCTCTCCTCTGGCAACTGAGTCAGATCAGTCTCCCTATCTGTCTTTCTACTGGCAACCGAGTCAGATCAGTCTCCCTATCTGTCTCTCCTCTGGCAACTGAGTCAGATCAGTCTCCCTATCTGTCTCTCCTCTGGCAACCGAGTCAGATCAGTCTCCCTATCTGTCTCTTCTCTGGCAACTGAGTCAGATCAGTCTCCCTATCTGTCTTTCTACTGGCAACCGAGTCAGATCAGTCTCCCTATCTGTCTCTCCTCTGGCAACTGAGTTGTGACTGTTTCCCATTCTGTCACTTGTCTGGCAACCAAGTTGAGACTGTCTCACAGATGTTTGCAAACTGACACTTTAATTGGCTCACATTTTTTTTTATATGAGAACCCAATTTGATGGCTTGTCAGCTTTGATGCCCTCATATGATTCAATCATTAATTTCACAACCACAGAGTCCTTAGGTACTTGACTGGTTTTTTGATAAAAAGACTTTTCCGAAAATTATTCTTACAATATGACGACCAGCAAATATGTCTAATGTAAACAAATACAAGTCTGTTTTGTATTAGGATCAACACAAAATGCTCAGGAAACAGGTTCAAAACTTCACCAAGACATTAATTTCATACAGGTATATTGTCACAACACCTGTGATTTTTAGAAAAAACAATGTTTAATCAGTATTAAGATATTTGTGAAGAAAGCAAATTATCAGATTAGTGAAATGCAAAGCTTCATTTAATGTATAACATATACACATAAAAACCTACAGAGACTCAGATTTGTCTGTTTGAACTGGAATATGAATTCATTTATATGAGAAATTACAGGAAGGGGTGAAATATTTTTATATTTTAATTGTTAAGAACATTTACAGGAGACTTGAAAAATCCATTTGCTTCATGTTGCAGTCATTATACACATTTCCTTTTTTATGAGACACTCTACCTATTTCCCTATCTTAGTTCCCTAAATATGCCATACGGTCTAACATGAATAATAAAATATACATTATGGCAGTGAATGCTGGACAATCTCCCCATGGATGGGGAGAAAACTGGAGGCAACAGAAATGTGCTTCTACAGAAGGATATTGAGGATTCCATGGATGGAGTGAGTAAGCAACGAGGAAGTCTTAGATAAAATAGAAACAAAAAGAAGAACACTTAGGCTAAGAATCAGGAAGAGACAGCTGAAATTTCTTGGACACATAATAAGGAAGGAGGGCTTGGAAAACTTAATCCTCACAGGGCATATTGAGAGCAAGAGAGATAGAGGAAGGCAGTAAGCCTCTTACTTGATAAGATTGCATGAATGGATGGCAGAATGGGTGGGGGGTGAATAGCCTTAGAAAAGGGAGGAAAATTGCTAAGAGTCACAGGGGATAGGGAGTTGTGGAGATCCATGATTGCCTATGTCCTGAAGGGACACATAGAAATATGAACAGAGACTCTTGATAGGATACATGTTTTGTTTTCTTTGTTTAAAGGCAACTTATTATGTAATGCTGAAATTTATTTTTGGGGGGGGAGCATTAGTAATTTCTTTTACAAAATTGTATTACTGGTAATTTTTTTCTCTAAAATGTATTGCTGGCAATTTTTCTTTTACAAAAATGTATTGATGGTATTTTTTTGGAGGTTAACTATTTACCCCTATCTGGGACCCTAACAGGTGCTACCACTCCAGGTGTGGGAGAACCTGTGTACAGCTGCAATTAAGAGGTGCTTCCATGCTCCTCAAAACCTTCCAATCAGGACATGATAGGATACATGAAAACTCCTCTACTAGATCACTACTGTATATAAGGCCTGAACATCATTTAATATAACATTATTATGGAGTTAGACGAAGTAAAAATACTGGTTGTCTATAGTTTGCACTCTATCATTTACTATAACAGTATTAACGACTTAGGCTAGGTACAAAAAAGTCTTCAAAAAGACATCTTCATCTACATTAGCATACAAAACACTTTCACTTTGCATATGTATATTCACTTTCCGTATTCCAATAGATATGTTCAGGATAAGGAAAATTTCTCATTTTTTTTAATAATAAAAACTCACCTTTGTCAACTTGAATGCATCGGCCATTTTTATCACGTAAGGGTTGCACAGTATCAAGGTCATATTTCACCAAGTACATTTTATTTGGCCTGAATATGTTCTGTAGAAAAGTTGAGGATTTAAAAAAATAATAATAAAAAGGGATTATGCAATAGGATCTGATTAAAGTTGAAGAGCTAAAAGAAATGATGAAATCTGTAAGAGACAGAGAAAATGAGTGAAAAAACATGTTGAATTTTTTTAAAAAAGGGAAAACACAAAGAAAGTTTATGCTGTTTGCAACAGAGGTGAAAACAAGTGAAAAAAATCTCTAAGTCTGTCTAACAAACACAAAAAAGGCAGTAAATTTCAATCGGCCAGATTCATATTAATTGACCCCTCAAAAACAGAAATAAGCCAAGTAAATGATACCTTTCTCTGAAAACTTATGACCAGTCCTTTTCAGGAACCATCACTAAAATTATGCAAACTACGACATCATAGCTTATTAAATATTAAGAATGAAATGTAGAAAAAAGAAAAAAAAATAATTAAAGCATGCAAGAAAAAATATTTCAAATGTGAGACATTTTTAGAATGACCAATTCATAGAACAAAATTTTGAGATTGTATTATACAACAAGCCACATTCCTAAACTATTGTGTCATAATTTTTGTTTTTAAAAACCAATTATAATGACAAATGTATCATCCTAACTATTAAACATATGTGGCAGTTAAAATTAAATTTGGGGTACACTAACATACCTTAGTTCTAGTACAACAGTGGCAGCATACACTGGATTAAAGGGAAAATGTGATTCTCTTTCATAACACAAGAATAACTGACTGCAAATATCACACAAGATTTTTGAAATCTGTTAGTCTGTTCTACCTTACCCACCATATTCACCTTACCTTGTAGCAAATGATTATTACCATTTGATCACTGAAAACATTTTGATGGGGAAAATTTTCTCTAAAGAAAACTAGATTCAAGAGTTTGTCTAAAAAAAGTGAGTGAGGAAGTTCTAAGTAAAACATAAACAAAAGGAACATGTATACTCAGAAAGAAACAATGGAAATTTCTGGGATACATAATGATGAAAGAGAATTTGATACAGGATATTTTGATGGCGAGAATGGTAGTGGGAAACAGTTATGAAGCTCCCTAATGAACTTGTGAAAATGGATGGCAGAACAAGGACAAGGAGGGATAGTAAGGGGACAAACATTATTTAGATCTACAAAGATTAGGAAGTTGTGGAGAGCCGTAATAACCCACATCCTTAAGTAACATAAAAACGATGCTTATATGTTCATAGCTGATCATAGTAAATGAAAGGTTAAATAATGTTGAAATACATGTTTATTCTAAAATGTTGCAAGGCTTACCATTAATGGAGACAGCCGGCCAATTGCACCAACCTTGTCCTGCAAATTTACCAAAAAACAATTTCCTTCTGTGGAACCATAAAGTTCAATTATTTTGGGAATGTTGTACTTTTTTTTGAATTTTTGCCAAATATCTCTTCCAAGGCCATTGCCATAGAAGATTTTCACTTTATGGGATTTCTGATGTGGATACTGAAAAAGATTTAATAAAGACACTCAGTAATTAAAACTATCATCAGTTTGAAATTTCTGACATTTCTTTTTCATTTTTACTGTAAACAAAACATTTCACCTCTTCTAGAAAGTGAATAATTGAATTTTGCTATCTTCAAACTGGTAATAATGGTGGAATTTCCATGGGTTTTGTTATTAATAATATAATGAGGATAATAATTAACAGATGATAAGAATATTAATAAAAAAAGGAACTATTTTGTAGAGGACAACTAAATCAGAATATATATATATATATATATATATATATATATATATATATATATATATATATGTATATTGTGTATTTAGGCAGTAATCCTTCATTTATGCATGTTTCATTAAAAACAACAGACAAGGTTGGTTAAGCTTTTTGTTTAATTTTTCTTGTGTTCGCACAAGAGCTTTCTTTTTTGGACACAGAGTGTGTAGAAACTGTCCAAATGTTCTATAGTTCTAACTGCTTTCAGCTATACTTTAGTCATTATCAAGGATGATTTTATTTTTTCCATTTAATTGAGTGTGTGTGTTATGTGTATGCTTTTAGTGTGTTTTAGTGTGTTATAGACATGTTTTATTTTTCAAATACAGCACATTGTGGCTGTGTTCACAGTTAATATTAAGAGTTGGCTCTTTTTTATTATTAGGGCTTCCATCATTTTTAATCTTTTTTTTACATGTGGATGAAGTTATTATGTTTGTATTTTCTACTAGTATGATTCGGATGGAGTCTAATAAGATTGTATGTGTGTTTAAATGAGTTCTAATACAGCTCTGTTCAGATAGGTGTAATGCTCAATGAAACATGCATATATATATATATATATATATATATATATATATATATATATATATATATATATATATAATAATAGGAAGGAACAATAATGATATATATATATATATATGTATATATATATATATATATATAAAAATAATAGGAAAGAACAATAATGATATATATATATATATATAAAAATAATAGGAAAGAACAATAATGAGATATATATATATATATATATATATATATATAAATAAATAAATATAATTAGTAATAAGAATAATCAGCTCTCAAAAGAGTCTGTCTAAGATTGGACACAGGAAAAAAAGTGTACTCAATGCCATAATAAATAGCAAAGCTTTAATATAATATTCTTAGTCAAATATTGAATGGGCAGTGACTGACCAGGACTGCTAGTTTCTGGCCTGATGATTGTGTGAAAGAGCGTGAAACTGCTGGCAGTCCTGGTTGATCTCTACCCACTTGGAATTTGTCTATATATATATATATATCATACTTTTTAAAGTATACTATATTTACGAGAGAAAAGTCGCCATCATCAGAGACAGAGTGTATGTAAATATAAACAATGTGGACATAGTTATCAAAACTAGGTTGATTGATTTCTGTTTTATGCCTTATCAACCTTATACAGGGTATTTAAGACCAGAAATTATTTTTAGATTGTAATCATTTTTGGAGTTAATAATGATTTACTGATACAAGTCCTATGAATTAACCCATAGTTGTTGGGAGAAGAGGTGGCTTCACATCTTTTCAAAGGGTATTTGTGTGTTTGTGAATATAAAGAACCCAGCTGTAATTGGAACATGGCTCTCTCCAGTTTCCAATTTCAAACTGTTATCCATTACACCCTATGCATATCCAAGCTTACAGCACCTGGTATTCCCAAGTGGTCACCTATATAGGGACCAACCAGGTTCAATGTTTCTTAATTTCGTTGATCTTGTGAGAATTGGTGTTTCAATGTGATATGGCTGTAAGGCCTGACAATTGCATTTAAGTATGAAAAATTGTCACTATCAAGTGGAGATACCTATGTTCTCTGCTTATATATATATATATATATATATATATATATATATATAATAATAATAATAAAAAGGCTTAAACACTAATATTCCATGGTCATAATTTATTCCATTGGAATCGTAAATACGATCCAATTCATCAGACCTACAAAGTGTATACGCATGAGTTTTTGAACATAGAAATATAGGTCCTTGCTAGATTAGATAATCGTTATATTTATTTTTTATATGTTTATATTTGATTTGTAACCTGTAGTTGATATTAATTTTATCAAATTTTCTTAATTACACAGCGGCCCTTTTATAAATGCCTTTTGGTTGTAGTTCCCTCCACCCCCATCTCTCTCCCCCCATCCCTTTTTCTTTTCTTTTCCTCTCCCTCTCTCATTTTTGGAATTGTAAGATTATATCGTCTATTGTGTGTGTATGTCACCACAAAATGTATCCTTTCCAGTTAGATCTTTAGTGTATTAGACATCCGACAACATTCATATTTCTCTCAATTAAACCTTCTTTGACTACCCTCTTTAAAACTTCTCTCTGTTAAATTTTAATCCCCCCCTTCATCTTTAGGCCTCCCTGTTCTTCTCTCGTCTGTTACCCCTCCCTATAGCTTTAATTTACTCTAACATTCGTCCCACACTCTCATACATACACTGTCACTAAATTTTATTTTTTATTCCCGGAGTTATTTTTTCTGTTTTCTTTTGGAATTTGTAGGTCTGATGAATTGGATCGTATTTATGATTCCAATGGAATAAATTATGACCATGGAATATTAGTGTTTAAGCCTTTTTATTATATCCTTACTCTGTCTTGGACATTGAGGTCTACCTGGATTCTATCCTCTTGGAATAATTTTTTATACAAATATATATGTATATTTACCACTAATATTATCTATCTATCTATCTATCTATATATATATATATTTATTATAAGTGATTATAATAAAAACATTTTGAAATTGCTACACAAAATCTTTCATGTTTCAATACTATGATTCTATTTCTTCAGGCAATGGTAAGTAACTGGTGATTAAATGATTTTTAAAGAAATTTAAAAACAAAGTGTTACTTCTTTTAAAAAGTTAAAGGTGAGGACATAAGGTTAGAATTAAAAATAGACTTGTGGTTATGTCTTGATTAACCAATTAATGTCAATAGAAAAGTATGGTCAAAGAGTGGAGTTGGGTAAGTTATTTTTTCATGTCACTATTGATGATTGCAGAAAATATGCCAATGACAAATGTATTGTGATTATAGACAAATATGACATGTTCAGTTTGTTGAAGAGAGAGCTGGGTTAATCAGACATAAAGTTAACAGAAAATTTTTTTTTAAATTTTTATATTCAGGAAGCTTCTAAAAGGGTCCTGTAGATAAAATTAAAAATGTGGAACATCTATATATGATATTAATAATACTAACTGGATGACAATACATAGCAATGTTTACACTGAATAAACAAATTAAGGTAATTACTCATAGACCATTGTATACTAATAACCATATGGCTATAAGAAATGGGAATATGTAATTTAAAAAAAATTTAACTATATTTTAAGTTAAAAGATAGATAAACTGTGTTTGCAATTTACAATTAATTCACTCCTTTGATTCAACAGTTTTTTTGCCAACAAATTTGATTATTTGTAATTTTTCAGCTAAAAATTAGAAGCAGGGTTCATTTAAAGATTTACAAGTTCTAGTTTTTTTTAATATTTTCCATTTTACCATAGGGGCTTTATTAACTTCTTTTAAGTTTCAAAAACATTTAGAAAGGGACGTCCTATTTCTGTACACATTATTAGTGAAAGATAATATATATTGATACCACCTAGTTTTAAAGGAATCCTTGTTACTAATTTCTTAATTGTTTTATTTTCTATAGTAGAAATAGTGCTTATATAAACAAGAGAGTCTGACATCTGTTTTGTAATGGATATTTGTTAGAATTTCTACAATTACACTTGTTGGTATTATCTGTGTCCACTATTTTTAAGGCAGTGTTATAAAATTTACTATGCTTGTAAAAGACATCTTCACTGGAAAGGTTATTACTAAATCTATATTCTATGAATGAGGGTATGTGTTTCATTATGGATGGAGGGGGGGGGTAGAATTTAATTTTCGGAAAAGAGACAACAATTTGTTTTTAAATTTCCAGTTACCATTGCCTGAAGAAATACAATCATAGTATTGAAACATGAAAGCTTTTGTGTAGCGATTTCAAAATGTTTTTATCATAATCACTTATAATAATAATAATAATAATAATATATTGCTCTACTTTGTATTAAGCACTTTTTTAAAAGTAAACAGTATGAACAGTGGATTTTTACTCCATCTGTTCTTTGTTTCATTTGTAAAAAGAAAAAGAGAAACTGCAAACATTTTTAGTTGTAATGTGGATTTTTTTTAAAAATATATTATGCTTTATTTTCCATAATTTTGCTACACGTGTTTCCGGTCTCACAACCTTCATCAGGCAAAAGGAATTAATTTTCCTTATGTTTTTCGATGTTAAATATTCTCAATATTAGGCATTCTCTTTTTTGTGTTTGTCAGTGACCCAAATGTCTTCTTTGAACTGGTTATTCTTAAATAGATCTAAGAACACAAAGGGGTCATTAAAACATAAGAATATAGATATCTTTTTCATCCTTTCTCAGATCAGTCTTAATTGTTTTATTGCCCTTCATGCAGAACTTTTTCACTGCCAGTTCAAGAAAGACATTTGGGTCACTAACACACACAAATAAGAGAATGCCTAATATTGAGAATATTTAACATTGAAAAACACAAGAAAAATTAATTCCTTTTAATAATATGTGGAAATATCCACTCTTTGCCTGATGAAGGTCACGGTACTGGAAACACGTGTGGCAAAATTATGAAAAACAAAGCATAATATATTTTTAAAAAAATCCACATTACAACCAAAAACGTTTGTGGTTTCTCTCTTTTTTTTAATATACACACTTTTCTCTCATTGGAACTACTATAACATTTTCTCTTTATATATATATTCTTATGAACCCCCACTCCTTTCCTTCAACCTTATCGATAGCGGAGGTAGAAGAGGATCATAATCTGTATTATTTTTTTTCTAACATTTTACATTTTTTTCTAAAATATATTTCTTTCCCAAGGGTCTCTTTCCGATTGATCAGACACGGCCGGGTGGAATCGATTAAGGAACAAACATGGTAGACGACAAACAACAATGGAGACAGGAAATATAAATTTATTAACAAACATGGAATTGTGTAAAAGATAAAAATATAAAAAAAACGGCCAAAACAAAAATGACGATATGTCAAGAACAAACATTTAAACAGTGTGGACAAAATAGTGGGACGAGAGCATCCTCTAAGAAAGGTAAAATAAAAATCAGCGTATGGCCTTGTGCCATACTGCCACGAATTTATAGAACATGTGCTATACCTGCACGGATTAAAAAAACATCAACATTTTAAGACAATGTGGAAAGAAACATATAATAAAAAGATTTCATGCTAAATTTGCATGAAAGTACAAATAGGAAAAAGAGGTACATTTAAACAAAGTGGAACACAAGAAAAATAAACTTAACTCAGAATAATAAAGTCCTTTTCCACTAATAATGTCTCTTAGTCTTATCTTTTTCTTTTTCCTTTTCTATTTCTTTTTATCATGGTCTCTTTTTGAGGTATTTTATTACTTCTCTTTCTTTTCGTCGTCTGGAGGATGAAGCAGAAAATACGTTCTCTCTCTCTTTCGTCTTGGTATGACAGCATTCTCGCTTGAGATGATCTGTTCTTTCTTTCTTTTCCCTTTCGTCCTTCGTTTAAGGGCTTAATGATGGTTGAAACTGCTTTCTTTCTCCTTGATATAGCGGCATGGTTCATCTATCCAACTCGGAGGCCAATTCTCTTTTCTTTTGTGAACACATCTTCTCAGTCTGTAGACCTGGGCAAATTTCACGGACACATATCTTTTCAGTCTTTAGACCTGGACACCACTCTTGTATTTCCGCAAATACGTCTTTTCAGCCTGCAGACCTGGACAAACTTCACGGACACGTGCTATCAGCCCGCAGGCCTGCACAAAGACTAACTATATTTTCACTATATTTCCGTTTTCTTCTTATCACACGGTCAATTTTCAAAATACTAACTTTTTCCCATTGTGGGTGGAATGGGGTCATCGACCCTCTCTCTCATCTTCAGGGTCAGAGAAAATTTAGTTTAAAATGTTTCAACCTCTCCCAGCCGGAATCTATCCGTGTAGATCATGCTGTCAACACCTTGACCAAAAGGGTACACTCTGCTGGTCAATCCTGTCACCACTAAGTCTACCTATCTCTTTGGGTTTCCTATCTTTATATTTTCAGCAAGTACTGGGCTCTTTATTTTAGAATGCTTCTAAAATATAAGCAATGGTATAGGTTTTAATAAAAACTTTTTATAATACATTTAGATTGGGGTTTGTAACAATATATATATATATAATTAAACAAAAGATGGGCCATGTGTGCTTCTTACAATATATAGATTTAATAGGCCTATTAATGAAATTTGTGGAATAAGAAGCCAACAAAATGATAATAAAATTGGCAATAAGATTGATGATATTTATTATATATTAGCCTTTGGACTAAATTGAAGAGGAAGATTTTGAAATACATTTAGAGTAATACACACACACACACACACATATATATTATTCTTAATTTGTCTTGGTCTGCAAGTCTAGAAAACCTTGGTCATCTAGCTCCTTGTAAAAACTTTGCTGGCATCTGCTTTTAGTGCATTATAAAATTCTTGTTGGTAGATCATAAATATTTTCTTATGTTGAAGCAAGTCCTTTGGAGCAATCATCAACTGATACAAGTTGTTTAATGATTTTGAAAAATAAATAGTGAGTGAACTGGAAAAAAGGGTCACAATTATTTGTAAATGGAAGAAGTTCTTAGAGACGAAGTGAAATACTTACATCCGGTTGCGTTAGAATGTATCGACAAAACTCTCCAATGTATGGAACATGTGTCACATTGTATTCACAACAGTCAGACCAGAATTTGGAAGCAGAAAATTTTCGTTTCAATACAACTGTAGCACCTGATAAGAGGAAAAAGGTAACAAGATATATGAATTAAAGATCAAATGTAGATCAAATATGGATCAGAATCTGACAGGATAAGATAAAGAACAAATAGGAAATGTTTATCAATTTAATATCCTTCACTTTTTTATAAAGCTTTGTGTCAAAGCTTTAATAAAAGTGAAACATGTTAGATTGGTAAATGTATTATATATATATATATATATAAGTTCTATTGCACAGCATCTAAAAGCACATTCCTGTCCACCTTCACAATACAGAAAAATACTTAGCATGAAAATAATAAACAAAAATGCGAAATTCCTGAGGCTCTCTATATCAAAATCAAGTAACACTCAACAGAATTTATTATGAATATAGCAACAACATATTCAAATGCATATGACATTTATATACACATTTCATTTTACATTTCTACCAATTGCCAGTCAGCTCCCTTATATTGAAACGCTTGTTTTGTAAAAATTCCATGACAACAATGGATAAAAATTTAAGAATTCTAAAAGAACTATAACAGTGCATTTATGCATGCCAATGGAATGCAGATTTTATTGCTGTTATGATAATTTGTAATTTACTCCTGAAAATAATCTTAGAAAAGGTCAAAATGATTGGGTTAAAAAATCTACAGTGCCTTTCGTGATGGATTTCATCTCGATATCAAGAAACTAATTAGAGTTTCCAAATATTGTTAGCACATTGTGGCCATGTACATAGTTAATGTTATTGAGTATTGGCTTTCCTTTTTGATTATTAGTGCTTTCGTTATTTTTTATCTCTTTTTATATGTGGATGAGGCTATTAATAAATTATGACCATGGAATATTAGTGTTTAAGCCTTTTTATTATATATATATATATATATATATATATATATACAGTGTGTGGAAACAAATATTCATACATTTTCATTTATTGTATTTCCAAATAATGAATAAACATACTTTTCATATAATTACCTGTACACAGATGCATAATAACTAAATATGCATAGAAAACAGAAAAAAAAATTTGATTTAATAGAAATAAATTCCATTTATCCCTTTTAGTGGGTGTAAAAAGTATTCATACAATGCACATTTCAGATTTTAAAACTTTTAAATTGCTCTAATACTCTAAATTATTCAAGTGGAATATTCTAGAATGTTCCAATAATGTTATCAGTATTTATTTTTCGCCTCCAAAATACAAACAGAACATTCTGTAATTGATATTCATGCAAGAAGTTTATCATCATGGCAAGAGATAAAGAATTGACAAATTTACAAAAAGAATTGATTGTTAAGCTCTGGAAAGAAGGTAAAAGTTATAGGAAAATCTCAGACAACCAGAATATTCCATTTACAACCATTAGTTCATTCATTGTAAGGTATAAAAAAACCTCAAAACTGTTGAAAACCAAAGAAGAACAGGTAATCCACAGAAGATATCTTCAAGATGTTTGAGGAAATTAATGTGTCAAATTAAACAAAATCCAATGGTTACTCATCAAGAGTTGCAGGATGATTTGCTTTCACCAGGAATCTGTGTCACTAAACGGACATTAAGCAATGAATTTTATAGGAGCAATCTAAAGCCACACACCCCTCAAAAAACTCTACTGCTATTGAAAAAGACACATGAATACAAGGATAAAGAAAAATCATATTGGCAAAGAGTATTATGGACAGACAAAACAAAAATTGTTATGCATTTTGGATCTGAAGAATTTATGTAAAAAATGAAGGAACAAAATACCAACTAAAATTTGCAAATCATTAATTGAGAACTACAAGAGGTTGGTTGCTTTAGAAGTGAATAATGGCTATTCTACAAAGTATTAAATGAAGATTATGTATCCTTTTTTTGTATTGTATGAATATTTTTCATCCATTAAAATGGATAAATTGGATTTATTTCTATTAAATCAATTTTGTTCTATTTTCTATGCATATTCAGTTATTATGCATCTGTTTACAGTTAATTATGTGAAAAGTTTGTTTATTCATTAGTTGGAAATACAATAAATTAAAAATTTGTATGCATACGAATATTTGTCAGAAACAGAAGTTAACTAAGGCTGGTTAAGGCTGTGCCTCTGGACGCATTGAATATCAGAAATTTTTATATTTAAATTTTATGTTGTGTTTCTGCATCTTTAACATTTCTCTTGAGTTTTAATTATATCTGATATTCGTATTTCATTGCCTGCCTTTACATATATATATATATATATATATGATCCCACCTATAAAAATATTACTTACACAGAAGTCCTTTCAAAGGACAAAACATGTCACAGGATTTTTCCCATATGTGTGTTTGTAACCTAAATTTAATTTAAATTTACTCTTTTCAAATTGAAAAAATTCACCATTTCAGTGGATGGTTTTCTAGCAACAAACAATGTTTGCCAATGGCTAAGGGAGATAACTGGTCATACATATGAAAAGCCAGATTAAAAATCTAAGTTTTAGAAATTTTCTTATTAACCAATATGCACTCCTTCTTTTCACAATAAATCAGATTTAAATTCCAGCTGATACTGTTTATTGCAATTGTCTACTTATAACCTTAGGAAAGGCATGACATCCTACTGAATAGAAACAAAAAAAAATAGATTTGATCATTTGAATCAAATTCAGATATAAAAGTTGACTCTGCGAAAAGTTAATTTAGTTAAAATAACAGACTGACTTACCAGATTCTATTGCACCGAATAGGCCAATTATCAGTCCACTTGTGTGGTAAAGAGGTAAAGCCATGTAGATGACATCGTCACTTGTACTGCCGATAATTGAACTTAATACTAAACCACTGAGAGATTTAATGATGTAAACATTCACAGCTTTTGGTAAACCTGGGAATGAAAAAAGAAATAAAGAACAACAATGTTATTCTTGATTTTTTATGAGTTTTTCTTTCATCTTGTCACTTCTTTATTACTACAATCAATTTGTTTTAGGGTTAATATGATTAGCCCTGTGGATGTTAACAAGGTTGTAGGTTTTGTGTGAATGTTTAATATATAAACAAAGAAGATAGAAGAAGTATACAAAAACTTGTGTTTTGGCTACAGACATTTATTTCTTTTATGTTGACTATTGAGTTAAAAGGTCTGTTGAGTATGTCTGTTTTTCTTTTTGGTTCAGAAAATATTTATGGGAAGTAAGGATAAGAATGGGTAAAGATGGTCAAGCTTAAGTCAGCCTCATGCTTAGTTGGGATGGCCAAATCTCTACTTTATGATAAGGGCTGCTGAAAACACATCCGAATGATCTCAATGGAAAGTGGAAAGAGAAAGATTCTGTCCTGTCTGGAAGTGGAATCATAAAATTGTACATGTGATCAGAAACCATTATTAACATCCACAGTAGGTGACCATGATTTGATTTAAACATGCACCTTCACCTAAAATTACACACAAAACCCACAACCTTGTTAACAACTACAGAAAATGGTTTGCTTGTTTGTTTAACTGCATATCAACCCCTTAATGGTCATTTAATGCCAAAATTTAATTTTCTTAAGAGGATTAATAATTTCATTTATAAAAATATATTGTTGGTAATTTGTTTTTTTTCTCAAAATGTATTTCTGGTATTTTTATTATCAATATGTATTTTTATACTTTCATTGTGTTTTGACCCCAATCTGGGGATTAACTATTTGACCATTGTTGGGATCCTAACAGGTGCTATCACACTGGGTCAGAGTGGACCTGGGAACAACAGCAATTAAGAGGTGGTTCCTATGCTCCTCAGAACCTCCCAGATCAGAGGCCTTGCTACTGGATGTAGTTTATCGTCAGACTCAGGATGAATATACAGAAAACATATCTGAATGGTAGACAGATATTGAGGAAGTAACAGTTAATGTTATGTCCTATCCTTGGGCCTATCCTAAATGAATCAATATTTGGATAAAGAATTCTCTTTTTTTTGTCAGCTCCTCGAAAACATTATATAATCAGCCCATGTTCATTTACTATGAATTGATTTCTTTTATTTTCTCTCTCTCTTCAATCCTAGTTTTGAAGCTCAAACAGAGTCCGTTTTCTGCTGCCCAATCCTCTCTTTTCAACCATAACAGATTTTTGAAAGCAATTCTTTTCCAACCTACAACCATTTTCTCAAAGACAAATCTAGTGCTACTCTATTGCTATATCCATAGAAAATGTTCTGATGTGCTACATTCTCTAGTTTCACCAGTTTTGACCTTTACACCTAAGACTTGCTACATCCACAGGGTTGAATCATCCTCATTCTCTTCATATTCCATTGGTAAAAAGAAAGTTCCATTTGGACTGTATCTTCATAAGACTTGAGAGAATCTCCAACCACTACAATTTTAACTACATCAAATCTTGGGTCAAACATTATCTATCTTACATATCCTGATAATGTATAATCCTTATGTTCATAAAACAATCCCATTAGGTAACACTCTACTTTGAGTGGCTCATGGGCCTTATACTGGGTGAACAATAGTGTAACAAAAAATTTCTACTTTCTATCCATTTCTTTTTAGAAATTACAACCACATTCCACTGGTGGAGGTGTTATTGATTTAATGATTTGATTTGTTTGTTTAATCACACATCAACTCCTTATGGGTCATTTAATGCTGAAATTTAATTTTCTTGGGAGATTTGGAGTAATAAAAATATAATATATGTTATTCTCCTTTCACAATTGAATACATGGTAGATAATACTCAGCTTTTGTGCATAGAGATATTTGTGTGGACATAATTACTAGGAGGCAGTGCTATGTGTGTTTTATGTTGTAATTTTGTTGAATCATTTTGGAATACAGTTTGATTTCTTTAAGAAATTGTAGAATATTGTATGGATTAATGTCATGAAAGAGTTCATTCATATTGATTGATTGGCTGGTTGATTTTGTATAGCAGCATATCAACCTTTGTAGGTTATATTTAATGCCAAAATCTGAATATTTTGAACATAGTTTTATGCCTTCAACTGCAGATAAAATGTCTTGTTTGTCATTTTGTATAAAATGTATTATAAGTAATTCTGCTATAAAATGTATTGCTGGTCATTTTACTATATATATATATATATATATATATATATATATATATATATATATTTTTGGTCATTTTACTATAAATATGTAATGTTGGTAATTTTTTTTCATTGGGTTAGCCAGAAAGTCCTTATTCACTAAAAAAAAAGCAAAAAGAAAACAGCAAAATTTTATGGAGCAACACCCACGTTTATTCTTCAAAATAAAGTCCATAATTCTCAATGATTTTCTGCCAACGATCAGACAGCAACCGAAACTGTCCCAGATACCAGTCTGCTGGCTTTGAATCAAAAAACTGTAAACAAGCTTCCTTCACTTCATCAAAAGTGTTGAATTGCTGGTCACAGAGGGAGTGTGCCATTGAGCATCAGGACTGAATGGTGGATGTGGAAGAATCTCAACACCATCCATCTCCTTAGTCAAACTGGCAGGGTGTGGCCTCACACTGTTTTGCAAAGCCTGACTTCAATTGACCAAAGCAAGATACTCCTTCTTTAGTTTGTTGTACACATGGTCTAGCTGCTAGCAAATTACAGTTTAGTATGGATGGCACAATCATGTGGAACAAGCTCAAAGTGCAGTACACCTTGGAAATTCTGCCAGACAAAGAACAAGATTTGTTGTTTTCTTTCCGCTTCCTACATGAGTCAGGACGTTCTGGCCAATAGTCTATAAAAATGTATTGCTGGTATTTTTATACTTTAATAGTGTTTTGTTTTTGTTTGGAGGATTCACTATTTGTCCATAGCTGGAGGGTGGACCTGGGAACAACAGGAATTAAGAGTTGATTCAACACTCCTCAAAACATCCAATTGCTCGATCAGAGGCCTTGCTGCCAGATGTAGTTTACTGTCATACTCAGGACTCATGGAGGTGTGAGTGGCCTAATGTTCAATGTCATTAAAAAGGATTCTAGTAGAGATAGTTGGTGTTCACTTGATAACAATTATATTTATGTTGTATACCCCTTCAAGAAATGTGTGATCATGGCTCTCCACAATTTCCTATTCCTTGCTGTTTTAAGCAATGTTTGATTCTTTACAATCCCTTTTTGTTTCTACTCTACCATCCATTTAACCAAACACGTTAGGTAGGTTGCTCACTATTTCCCTGTAACCATCCTATCTTCATTATACCCTGTGAGTGTTAAATTTTTCAAGCCCTCTTTTCTCCTAACATGTTTTAGAATTTTCAGCTGCCTCTTTCTGCACAGATGTCATGTAATATCAGTTCTTTTATATGGCAGTGAATGTTGGACAATCTCCTCACAGATACAGAAAAGGCTATAGAAATGTGGTTCTACAGAAGGATGTTGAGAATACCATGGACTTGACAGGGACAGAAAATATTTACTAAGTATGTGGTACATAGTGATAGATTGATGATAATATAGAAAAAACTAGTCAGCAGTACTAGTTTACTAACTCTCACTTCAACATTCGAGCTTAGTATAATAGAAAGCTTTAAGTGTCATGCACCCAGTAAGGAGAAACAGCTGACTATAACAAGACAAAATGTATGGTTGTCAGCAAACAGGGCAGGCTAAGGTGTTAGCTAGAAACTGCAGTTATCAAAATGAAGCATAAACAGAAATTTAATTATCTGGGAAAAGGTTCAATAGACAATGGAAACGATAACATAGAAGTCTGAAGGTGTATTGGAATAAGAAATGATGTCTTTCAAAAGTTAAGAAAGCATTAAGAAAAAAAAGAAACAAAGTGTATTCAGAGTGCTGAACTGTTATGTAATATCAATTGTCTTGTATAGCAGTGAATGTTGGACAATTTCCTAACAAATGAAGATGCAATTTAAGGCAAAAGAAATGTAGTTTTATAGAAAGATGCTCAGAATGCCTTGGACAGCAAGAAGTAAATTTTCAGGAAAATGGAAAACAAAAAGACCCTTAGTATCATAAAGAAATGGTTGAATTTTCTGGGACACATAATGAAGGAAATGAACTTGAAGAATTTGTGACACACAGAGGATATAATGAAGGCAAGAAAGGAAGAGGGAAACAGTGAGTAACCAAATCTAATGAGTTTGTGTAAAATGGATGGCAGAACTGTGACTGAGACTGGATAGTAAAAAAACAACTAATAGTTTCTTCTGTTGTATTTCTTGCTTATGAAACTTTCTTCTGGCTTGTTGCTTCCCAATCAACTTTGATCTTCAAAAATTTAAATGCAATATCAATCATTATCTTCTCTTAATTCTTGTTCTTTTATTGTTCTCTATTTTCAATAGTTTCTTTTTTTTTCTCCTGTTTTATCAGTAAACACTTGAGTCTTAATGGCTTTATTGCTTTGTTCGGGATGAAATGATTAAAAAAAAGGGGACACATCATACCAAGAGAATCAAAATCAAGGAAAACTTACCTGTTGTTCCAGAGGTATATATATAACAGGATTTATCATACAAAGTAAGCGAACTTCGATAGTCAGGACTAATGGGGTCATCCGAAGCTTCTTTTATTAGCGGGTCAAGGAGAGGCCATCTTGGTTCCTTTAAAGTCACCTGTGAGGTTGGTGCTTGGGTGTTTACCACAAATAGAGGAATGTTTACAAGTTGATCTCTTACATTGTAGATATTTTGTTGAATTGTCTCATCTGATGAAACAAAAGAGAAATACATTCATGAACTGTTTAGTTGAAGTAACATTTTATAATTCCTCACAAGCTTGTTTCATTGTCAAGCCCTGAATTATCACCAGTCATGATGAACAGTTGCACTCTTAATGAGAGACTGTACTTTGGACATGTATTTGGTTTTCAATTTCACTCTAGATCTCAAGTAGAACTCAGCCTAAAGATACGCAAATATTGGTTCATTCTATTCTTTGAGGAAACACCCGACTTCTGTCATGCTTTATCTATACAAAGCTCTTGCATGGGATGTATGTAATGAACTTGACAAGATTTGGCACTCAAACCTTCGATCCTCTTTAAAAGTCCAAACCTTTTGAACACTGATTGAACCAGTCCTGCTGTATGGATTTGAAACTTGGACATGATCTGTTCATCTTGAAAGACAACTGGATGGAACATATACAAATCAGCTTAGAAAAATCAGTTGGAAATCCCATGCAATGCTTAACACAATTCATGGAGAACTGAAACTAATCTCTCTTAAGCTCAAACAAAAGTGATTACAGTTTGCCAGCCACTGCCACTGAGTGGATGGGGAGGTTGATTCATCCTTACTTCTATGGTATCCTTCTGGAGGTGTCATCTCACAAAAGTTGACTTTTCCAGACATCATGGCTCAAGACTCAGTGTTGTACAGTTATGCAGGACTGAGCAGTGTGGAAAGGGATTTTTGAGTTCCAACCCACCACAGGGAAGTCAAAGAATGATAATGATGATCTTTACAAGAATCAGATTAGACAAAAAGAAATGGCGTATTGATGTCATATTTGTACTGGAGCTGCTCACTTCCCAGCTTTGATAGGATTATAAATTGGTCTTGTCGAGGAAGACTTATTTACCATTCTATAATTTCTTTCCCAGAGACACAACACCATGAACCTTCCACTATACAGCTTTTCTTCCCCGAAACTGCTACTTAGTAGAACAGACACATGGATGCTTCCCTGAACATGACAATTTTAACCTCTTCAAGCAAAGGGTCAATTGCGATCTATCCTCATAATTTTCATTTCCTACCACCTCCTTCTATTATCGATATCACAAACTTTATTCATTATGGCAACTTTAACAGTACCCTCTACCTTGAATGGCTTTTAAGCCTTATACTGGGTGAACTTTAGTGTGTGTTTGTATATATATATATATATATATATATATATATATATATATATACATGCTAGACTCTCCTGTCATATTCGATGTATGATGGTCAAGCAACTCATTTCCTAGGAAGCGACAGCCAGACACATGCATATATGATTTTATTATAGTGATGAACGATTTGTGCAGAACCATCCAAACTTTTTGAAGGGCTGAATACAGAGACCTGTTGCATCATGTGCCACAAGGTCTCCAAACGACCCTCCACAGGTTTTGAATTTGAGTTCCCCTACACCAGTTGCTATCCAAGGCTATAGAACTCAGTCTGCCTTGCTATTTACCCATAGCTGGGAGGAGAAGAAGTGGATTTATACTTTTCTCAAGGGTATTAGCACATATGTAAATATAATGGATTCAACAGGAATTCGAATTTGGCTCACCGAATCCTCAATCTGAGCCGCTACCCATTACTCCACCATGCTTCCTCATATATATATATATATATATATATATATATATATATATATATATATATATAGAGAGAGAGAGAGAGAGAGAGAGAGATTGGATGTAATTTTTAAACATAGGCTTTCAAAAAAGAATATCCAGTTTCCTTGATCATTGCTGCAGATATTTGGGTGTATCTTAGTGAAATAGAGAGGTGCTGTTTGGAAATGAATCTCCAATTACCAGTCTGAAAGTATTTTTCTATGTGTAAGGCATTAAATTCACTTCACTTTGTAAGGTAGCCCATCTTGGGTATCACAACAGCGTTCTGGTTTTGGCTAAATTTTTTCATTCAGTGATTACAAAACTGAATAATGAGTGAACCCTCAGAAGTGTGTGGTTTGATAATTAAATTATTCTATTTTGAGGCAATGAAAAGTGAGTCCCTTGCAACAATGTGGAATGAAACAGATTGTGGGACAAGAAAAATCAACTATCATTAATTGTTAAAAAAACCTATAGTTTAACATTTCCATAAGTAATTTGCAACTTCAATGTGACAAAAATATTTAATTTCTGAAACAAAATTGTGATAGGCAATGAAAAGTGAATACTTTACTATAATGTAAAATGAAAGAGATGGTAGAGGCAAACAAAATGAATCACATTCTAATTATATTAATGACTTGTCTTCACCCAAAGAAAATGATGTTGTGTATATGCTGGGATTGGATGATAGTCCTCTGCTATGAGCTCTTTCCTGTAAATGGTTGATTCTAGAAAGTACAGCTCTCAATTAGATTATTCTCAATTAGATTCACTAAAGACATCAATCAATGATAAATGTCCAGAAGTAATGTGTAATACTCTATTAAAATAATTCAAGACAGAATTATGCAAGGATTGTTAGAACTTTGTTTTCATTCATCAACCATATTTTACCAGATATTGCACCTTTAGATTCTTATTTAAGTCTTTACAGAATTCATTTAATGAAAGTTGTGAATTCTCTGGATGACTGCAAATGATACCAAGATCATTGCTGGGAAAGATAAAACGTTCACAGTGGAAGAATTCATAAACCGAATAAAAGATGGCAGATTGATTTATTGTTTATTATGACTAATCAATCGTTTGTTGGTTATTTAAAGCCAAAACATATTTTGCTTGTAAGAATATTTTTTTTCTGAAAGTGTATAATGGCATTAACAATTCTTTTGAGAAAAACAATGATTTTTTTTTCCGGATACAAGTCTCAGTATTTAATCCATAGCTGGAGAAGGGGATGAATTCATACTTTTCCAAAGGTTATTTGCACATAAGTTAATGTAACAAACTGGAATTCAAACTCAGTTTTTCAATTTCTTATCCTGAGCCACTGCACCACCCACACATCCACAAAAGATGGTAGAAGAGGGTGGAGCAAATTGATATTGTTCAATAAAGTTAATAATGAGATTTAAAAAATATCTTATTTTTACTTTTATTGAGTAAATTAAACAGATTTGATAAAACATTTGGTTGTGTAACTAAAAAAACTATTTACTTACAGTTATCAATTATGATCATACATGGTTCACAGATAAATATTGAATGGATCAATCCTTTTCCTTGGAGGTTATGGTTCACTAATGATGGAATGGCACCAATCTTCCTCAAAGCTGGGAAAAAATCATATAAAATACTCAATTGGCTTTTTCAATAGATATAAACTAGTTCTTAGGTGGAGCTAACAAATTGAATATTTTAACTATGGTCTTCTATACTGTAAGCTGCTAAGGAATATGATTAAATTTTTTCTTTTTCCATAATGACATAGAACTTTGATAGTTTGGTTAATGATTTAATGAATATATATATATATATATATATATATATATATATATATATATATATATATATATATATATAAAATGTCTGAAGTTATTAAGCAAATCAAATAAACTTCAATAATTCAAATTTAGTTTTAAAAAAAATGTCAAATTTTAAACAATCAATTTAGATGTCAAAATAAAAACTGAGTTAAAATTTTTGGTAGTATCAATAATACTATAATATGTTTTATTGAAGTTATTTCATGTATTCTAAAAACTGCCATCTGAAGTTATTAGGAAAATACTTTTACTTCAATAAAAAAGTTAAAATAATAAAAAATTGATCAACCCCTATAATAGTACAAATAGCAAACACATAAACGTTTGAATCCTTTACATTTTAATATAGTGACTCTTCTTCTCAATAACACCCAGTAATCTGTTATCCATTAATTTTGTTAATCTTTTTACTTCAGCAGGTTCAATTTCTGACACAGTAGATTTAATTGCTTCCCATAGGGTCTGCTTTGCTGTTATATTGTTTGCCACCTTTATATAATTTCATCTTCACAATTGACCATAGATTTTCGATTGGATTCAGATCAAGAGAATGGTGGCTATTACATTATCTTCCCTCCTGTAAATTTTTATGCTCAAAGAATTCATTGGTAAGCTTATATACATGAGAAGGAGCATTGTCATGCATAAATATGTACTTTATGCATAGAAAGTCTTGTTTGTAAAATCCCAATAGTTAGCTCTTCAGTTTAACTCTTTCATTGACTTTGAATGGTTTAATAATGGTTTAGTTGACAATTTCAGCCCATATCATAACATTACCACCTCCTTTTGCCTTCTTTTAGGCCACAAGCATGTCTGAATTGGATGAAATCCATCTTTTGGCCTATTTATCAAGCCCATCAAATGTCACCTCTGTGAAAATAACTTTAGAAAAGTCAATTTTCATGTATTTCTTGGTTCAATTTTAACATTATTAAATATTTTCTTTAGTAAAAAGAGGTTGCCTAGGAGATTATTTTACAGATTCCAATTTTCAAAGTATTCTACACCTTTTTTCCTTCTTTTGTCCTCAATTCTAGCCTTTTCAAAGATCTGAGTGCTGATCAAAAGTGGTTGTTTCACTATAATTCACTTTAGGAAGCAAGTACTTAAAGCCTTTTCCTCTGTTTTGAGTTCTCAACTTCTATATATATATATATATATATATATATATATATATATATATATATATATTATATCGTTTAATGATCTCTTCAAAGCTCCTGTCACTCAATAACTTTGTTATTTTCTATTTTTCAGCAGTTGTTAGATTCTTACCTTTTCCCATGTTTCAACATATATTATGGACAAAAAGAAAAAATAGTTTTTATTAGAGTTCAGAAGTCTTAAGTTAATATTAGTTTAATCTGTCCATTTTCATAAATTCCAAATATCTGAAAAATTAAACATTAGAAATGGCAGAAAATGTAGTTAAATATTTTACTAATAGTGGAAATGGACAAGTTTAAATTTGACAAATATTGGTTCAGAACTTTTTGAGTTATTGAGGTTAATTTGATTTGAATAATAACTTCAGGCAGGCTGTATATATATATATATATATATATATATATATATATATATATGCACATTTCATTGAATATGACAGACAAGGTGCTTTTATTTAGTTTTTTATACAATTTCTCATGGGATCTAATAATTTTTTTCTTTTCAGATAATAAATTATATAAAACCTTTTCGAATGTTCTTTTTATCCGAGCGCTTTCGGTTATACATTTAGCCATTTCAACTGTTAAATAAGAAATAGTTTGTTGCATGTCTGTATTTATATATAATGTTTTCATTTTTCAAAACATGGTCAAGATATTGTGTCCATGTTCATAGTTGATCTTATTAAGTGTTGCTTTTTTTTTTATTAATAAGGCTTCCATTATTTTTAGCTTTTTTTTTGCATGTAGATGATGCTATTATATTTGTTTTAACAACAAGTATGTTATGAATAGTGTCCGGTAGGTCTCCATGAATAATTAAATGAGATCTAATTGAGTTATGGTCAGAAAGGTGTAGAGTGAGTCTTTGTGTCAAAAATGTTGCAGTGTGGTCTATATAATTATTCACGAATATGTGTGTGTGCAGCATCAGTTGGTTTTGAGAGAGTGCCCAAACTGTTATGCCTCAGCTGCTGATGGTGATGCAGCATCCGTTATGGCTGTACAGGCCCACATAGAATGACAGTCTTGATTGCAATGAATGCATGTAAAGACATTCTCCCCCAATATTGCTATGTTGATTTTTTCCTTTGAGACTGCTTCTCTCTGGTAGCAGGCCCCTATTTCTTCTCTCTTTGCTCCAGCTCTTGGTGTAAATTGTGCCTCCAGGAAAATCATATATAAATTTTTATATATCAAGTATTTTAATATATTTTCTGTTTATACATTATTTTTATAGATACAAATATTTAAGTAAATGTGTTGTCTATAATAAATGTTAACTACATTAATAATAAATATTAACTACATTTACTGGCCTGAATTCAAGCTGGTAAATGTAATTAATACTGTTTATCATAAACAGACCATTTACTTAAATAATTGTATTTATAAAAATAATGTATGAACAGAAAATATATTAAAATAGTTGTCAGACTTAGTCCATTTCATAATATATGTTGTCGTTTGTTTACATTAAGATACACTTCAAGCAGATATGAGCATTTGGGAAAAATCATGCGAAATTTGTTGCTTAAAAACAGTTATTTGACTTTGTTAATCAGACATGTCCTTTGTAGCTAAATGGTATAGCACGTCAGGCTATATAACGGTTCTGTGTAGGATAAATGTTCGATTCCTATCTGAGGACACATGTTTTCTATGAAAAGTATAATTGGGCATATCGTCTAACTGATTTCATTTAATTTCACTTTTGTTATCCGTAGAATTACTGGGAGAGTCTTCTCATCTATAAAGTCCTTCCTAATCAATAGGGGTCCTTGAAGGTAGTTGTTAACAGCCAGTCCTCTGGAGCCCTAGCAATTAATGCAGACATCCCCCAGAGGTCACTTTTTGGAACAGCCATCTTTTTACTTTACAGAAATAATCTGCCTAAGAATATATCCAGATCATTTGTGAATATCTATGCCAATATAAAACAATATAATCCTAAACTTGTAATGACCAGAGATTGGAAGCTGATCTCTCATCTGATCTAGCTCTAACATCTCAATGGGAGAACTGGCTTCGAAAACCAAACTAATTACCTTCCATCATTGCTGATCAGACCCCAAACTACTCATGATGAATATATGGCCCTTTGAGAGACTATTTTGCTTTAAACTCACCTCTGACATCAAGTAGAACTTGTACACAGGATCCATCACTAAAGTAAGTATCTGACTCCTTATGTGACCTTTATAAGAGCCAGAGCAGGCTGAAAATGGAATACTGTTGCCATATTTGGGAGGTAGCTACTGAGTTACTTTCTAGTCTTGATCACAAAAAGACTCAAAAGACTCTCAGAGTCCTTGTGGAGGACAAATTATTTCTATCCTCCAACTCCATAGATGGGATGTGGCAAGCCTGTCACTGCTCCATCACTACTACCATAGAAAGTGCTCGAATGAACCATATTTCTTGGTTCTGCCAGTTCTAAGCTTCATGGTTAGGACCTGCCATGTCACTCATAATGTAATAAACCATCCTTATTCCATCCATATTCCAATGGTGAGAAGTAAGTTCCACTCAAATAGCTTCTTCCTTTGAACCACTGCTCTGTAGAACTGACTCTCAAGAGAATGTTTCTCTGATCACTACAATCTTAAACTATTCAAGTCTCGGGTTAGCCATTTTCCCCTCCTATCTACATAAACTGCTTCTTTGTAACCATCTAGCTTGAGTGGTCCTGGGGCCTTGTACAGAGTGATCCTCACTGTAAAAAAAATCCCACATTGTGATAATAGAAGATCTGCTAAGAAAGGGGAAATGTTATAACATGGATTGATTTAATGGCATATCAATTTCATATGCGTCATTTAATGCTGATTTTTTTACAAAATGACACATTCATTGTATTAGCTGCTCACCATAATATGTCTGAGCATAATTTTGATTTAAAGAATCTTACTTTAGCAATTTTCTGAGACAAAAATGTATAGAAAGGACTTTAATAACTAGATCATCCACAGTAAATTTACATCAAGTTTCTTACATAGAGAACAAGTAAGAAACAGAACTTAATCTAAGATGTTTCACTTTATTAACGCTTCATCAGAGATCAAGACAGAAATGATAAAAAGCAAAGAGGTGCGGATTAATGGTATGTTGTTTTTGGTTATTTTGTCAGATTCCTATCATACACCATCTATCTATCTATCTATCTATATATATATATATATATATATCCAGGTATAAGAACAAATGGAGTATAATTCCAGTGTCCAATATAAAAACCTGAGTAATAATGGAAATTCCAAGGTAACTAATATTGATAAGACAACAAATGTAATTGCAGAAATTCTAATGATTGCCCAATGCAAAACAAATATCTGACCAATTCTCTTGTTTACCTAAGTACTATTTCTACAATAGAAAATCCAACTGTTGAAAAATTTTATATAGGGAGTTCTAAGAATTCTTTTAAAACTAGGTGGTACCAACATATCTTTCACCAATATTACTTATAAAAATAGAACATCTCTTTCCGAATATTTTTGAAATTTTAAAGAGGTTAATAAAACTCTTATGATAAAATTAAAAGTATTAGAAAAAGCTAGAACTTGTAAATCCTTAAATGAACCTTACTACTTATGCATACATGAGAAATTGGAAATTACTAGATTTGCTGATAAAACTTCTTTATTAAACCAAAGAATTGAATTAACTGTAAATTACAGACATAGTTTACCTTCAAGCTTACAATATGGTTAAACTTTGAATTTAGTAGTACTATTTCATATGGTCATAATTAGTAAGTAAATTGCAGTGCACCATCTTTGAGTGATTATTTTAATTTGTTTAGTTAGATTTAATATAGCTATGTATTGCTGTCTACTCAGTATTATTAACATCTTATATGGATGTTCCACATTTTTTAATTTGAAATGATTTAATTGCACTCACTGGTTTCTTAAAGAAGCCTTTTAATTTTCAACTACAAAATCTATGTTACAATTTGGTAAATTTTGAATTTAGCATAGGTTTGGTGTTTGATTGATTAATCAGGGTATACTCACAATCCTCATTTTAATTCTAATCTGTTGTTTTCTTGATTTTTTCTTCTCTTTCAAAAAAGAGGGGGTATTGCGCTTTTGAAATTAAAAATAATTGTTTACTCACCAATTATTTATCATCACCTGAAGAGGCACAACTTAATGCTGAAACGTGAAAGCTATTGTGTAGCAATTTTTAACATATTTTTTTTTTAATCATATATATATATATATATATATATATATATATATGTATGTGAAATACAGTATATAAGAGATACTCATATTTCACTGTCTTTTGATGCTTGTGAAATATATATATATATATATACATATATATATACATACATACATATACATATATATATATATATATATATATATATATATATATATATATATATATGTATGTGTGTGTGTGCATGTGTGAATAAGTTAATATTGTGTCAAATTTTGGCATCAAATACAAACTTTAGTGTGCATATGGCATCCCCAAAATTTTGGTTTTTAGAATTTCAAATAAAAGATTGTGTTAATTTTTTTTCACTAAGATTTCTTTTATCCTAATTTCATTTGGTTTTTATTCACAACTACACAAACCTTCTGTTAGCTGGTTACCAAAAAAGAAAATAAAAAATGTGTTTTTGATAAGGCACAAACTTGCACCCCCCCTTTCATGTCAGGAAAGTCACCCTACTATTTGAACTATGAAAAGTAACATTAACAGAAGCTTAAATCTAACCACAAAACCTTATTCTTTATTTCCCCAACAAACATACAGTGCTGCCATGTTTGTTTATAGAACCGAGTAATATTATCAATTGTAATATTATCTTGAATTATTTATTAGATGAAGCATTCTCAATTATCATTGAATTTCATTAGTATTTCTTTCACTTTAATTTCAGTTGCCTTTTATTGCTACTACTTATCATTGCTGTTATTATTACAAGTTTTTGGCCAATATACCCTCTGGCTTTCTTCAAGTGTCTGACAATCTTTTCAAATTGAATGTCTTATTTATTCTACAATGGTAGATTGTTCTTGTTTTTCTGACCAGATTTAGTGAGATTCTTTTTTTTCAGTACTGCTCAGTTATTGTGAACTTATTCCACTAAGGCTGTACTACTTCATAAATTTGACAGCATAATAACTATGAGTTCAATCCCTGGAGTAAATTAGGTGACATAGTAATTATGAGTTCAATCCTTGTAGTAGTCCATGCTCAGTGGAAACAGAGTGAGATATATTAGGTTGGTGCAAAAATAATGACGTAATAATGTCGTTTTTTGACGTTTAAAAATACGTCAAAAAATTACATTATTATGTCATTATTTTTGCACCAACCTAATAACTGTGTAGTACTAAAAAAGATGCAATATTTATAGACATAGAGAGTGGAACAAGAACAGTCTACCCCATAGATTAAATAATGTGTTTGATTTGGAATTCACTGAAGGTTAGTTACCCAGATCAACAGTCCTAAAGAAAGTTTCGAGAAACAAAGACCAAAATGTGATAATAACGATTCAGAATGTGAGAATGTAAATAATGATACCAAACTTGTTTGTAGATTCAAGTCACTTTATCTTATTAAAATGAAAAGAAAACAAAAAAACCTACCTAAAAATGTCCAAATAAATTGTGGGCTGTTGCTAATGACAAGCACAATGACGTCGTTGGTTTTGATTCCTTGTGAGAGCAAGAAATTTGCAATACGGTTTGATATCTTGTCAACATCAGCATATGTATAACTCTGTCCCTCAAACACAAGCATTATTTTATTTGCATGAAGTTTAAGTGTTCGTTCGAAGATGCCAATAATATTGCCTGCACTGAGAGCATCCATCATTTTTTTTCCAATACCCATCAGTTTTGAGATGTCAGACATGTCATAATATAATAATCGCAGATTAGGTCTAAGCATCTTCCTCCAGAGAAAGTAAGAAGACCCAGCCAGAGCACCTGTTGTAGCAATGGCTGCAATGTTTTCTTTGTCCATTTTGGCTGGAGAAACTTGATCTGAAAAAGCATTTGAAATCCAAGCAGTTACTTATATAAGCTGCAGGCAGGATTTAAAAGGAGAAAGTATTTTATTGTCTTGAGAAATATTTCATTATATGAGTTGCTGCCCAAAATGTCTAAGGAAATTAAACAGCATGTATGAACTGAATACAGCATGTAAATTAACCAGTGGCAAAGGGTGACTTTGAAATGGAAATATGCAGTCCATGAAAACAGTTGTTACAAAAGAAGTCTGTGAAAATAATAAAATTAACAAATAATAACGTATTTAAAATATATTTATTTATCAAGTATTTAAGTTCTCCATTTTTTTTGTCAATTTCATATTGTCGACATGGAAATGCAGGGATAGACCAAAAACATAAATCTTTTACTTTTCAACCCATTCTCAAGGATTGTATAAGGATTTGCCTTGGATTCATTTCAGAAAAGACAAAATGAATTTCTTGCTTTTGAGCCATTCTGATAAGAGGATTTGGTTTTAATTAAATACAAATAAACTGGGAAAATATATTTATCAACTTTTGACATGAACTAAGAATTATAAAGAAAAGATACAGAATAAATATTAATGGCTTTTTTAAAAAGTCAGTCACTTCCTTTCTTGTTTAATCATGAGAATCGCCAACTTAGAGAAAAAGTAATATGATTCATTTTTAAAAATACACACAAATACATATACACATATTTGTTTCCTTTTTGTTTTGGGATCTGATGAAGCCTAGAATGGCAAAATGTGTAATCAAATCTAGTTCCACTGAAATGTTTTCCATTTGTGAAATTTCTTAATATATATATATATATATATATATCAATTGATAATTAGCAGGGATAATTCCAAGAAGGACATTACTCCAAAGAGGGCTCAATGTAAGAACAGAGCAATATAATAATGAGTCCAGACGATTCTTAAAAATCCATGAGGTTATAATTTACTTCATGAATATACAAAAGTATCTTGTCAGACCGATGTTTCCTTAAAACATTGATCTGAAGAGATGAATATATTTTTGTATATTCATGAAATAAATTATAACATAATGGATTTTTAAGGATCGTCTTGACTCATTATATATATATATATATATATATATATATATATATATATATATATATACTTTAAAAATTAGGAGATCAGTTGAATCCACTACCTTGTTTCAACTTTATGGTATCAAGTGATTTTTATCAATTGACCTCCTGATGCTATATTTAAAAAACAACTAAAGAACACTATATTATTTTTGAAATCAAACAAACACATGGTGTTGGATGAGATAGAAAAGGAAGAAGAGGACGTGAAAAAGGAAAGAGAAGAAAATAGATAGTAAAAGAAGGTATTTGAGAAGACAATATACATGGCATGAGCCAAATGTTAACATTCTTATTTCTTTCAGTCACTTTATGGCAAGTTCCATTCTGATACAGAAAATGAAAAACAAATCCTGTTCATGACCTTAATCAACACCCACAGTAAAATAGCCAACTTGAAAGTTGCTAGAAGAACAAGAAGTGATGACAAGTGCATTTCTGTGAATCCTCTTGTGGTATCTATGGTTTGTGCACCAAATTCACATCTCATCTGTGATGATTCTGGTGGACGTAAGCAAAAAGTGTCATGCCATGCCACCCAACTTCTTCCCATGAGGTTTCAGGTTCAATACCACTATCTAAATCAAAATGCTAGATTATGGTGGTCAAGACTTAGAATAAAGGTATAGCTGTACATGTTCTAGCATGACTTTGCTCCCTCCAACTTTGCCTATGTGACCAAGAAGTGGTTGGTTAGAAATTCTCATGATTATGCCATCTCCCAAAATGTAGATTCCTAGCTCTGCTAATTTTAATCTTGTGAGCTACAGTCTGATGATGTGTCAATTTTGACACCAACCAGCAGCACTACAATATCTTGTTGAAGGTTGCATTGTGGATGTGATGACCAACACGATGAATGAGAATCGTCTAATTCAGGCAGTCATTTCAAGGGCTAGATTTGAGGTTGTGGGCAGTTTAGTGCGTAGCCCTAAGTCGATCCTCATCAACAGCAACCAATAATGTAACCCACAACCCCGCATTGGTCATCAAACTTCTTTAGACCAGTGGTTACCATCTAGCTGACTCCTAACTCATTAATGTGTGGCTGGTTTGTTGCTGGTATCCTTATGATGTGCATGGTTACACTTGACTTAGCTGGCATTTGTATGTTCATGACCATTCCCTCTTCTGCTACATTATGTTTTTGATCACAGAGGGCGAGAAGATTGCTGATGAAGCAAACTGAAGTGAAGACCGGTCAACATTTGGGAGCTACACAAAAAAAAAAAAAAAAGATTCTTTGGAATAAAGAATTAACTTGGGTTAAAAATGTAACAGTGATTTGGTTTATATATGATTTGTTGTAAGTAGTAATTTTAATTTCTAAGTTCTGGTCTTCAGGGCTGGTATAAGGTCTTGGTCAGGTTGTCTCAGCAAGTGATGTGAATTCCAGTAGTAGTAGTAGTAGTAGTAGTAGTAATGTGAAAACTCTTCAATTTATCCAAACCTCCAGCTTCTGGCAGGTGTAGAATTGACCAGGGCTTGGGTTTGGTTATATGTTTACTTGTGTGATTTTCAAAATTTGGGGGTTGTCCAGCACCTTTTTGAGAGTGGTCAAAAGAATCAAGCTGCGCCTTAACTCCAACTCACTTCAAATCTCATCTTGCACCATCGCACCATGTGGGTGGTGCTAATCTCTCTCTCTTCCTTCTACTTTCTCAGCATCTAACCTCAACCCACTCCAAGGACTGGTACACCATTCCTGTGACAAATCCAAACTTTCAGTATATGTAGGTGAAAAGGGATATTCAGTCATGCATCTTTCTTTATCAGCTTGTCCTACACTGTGATTTTCTAAAGCCAGGGACTTGTTTGGAGCCCATCCAGATGTCTCCCCTACCAGAACAAATATCACAGAAATGAAAAAGAATGAACCTGTCAGGCTAATCTCTATCTTTGTAGGGACACTTTTCTTCTGAGTAGCCGATTCAAACCAGATGATTTTTCTGGCTTTTTTGTCCAGAACGAACTTTAAATGTTATTTTGGTGACCACCGGGTTTCTTTATTGACAACATATGTTTTTCTGTTTGACATCTTTGAGTATACATTAATGGTCTGTTTCTCATCAGTGGGAAGGTGTGAAGAAAGGGTGGTCTTGGTTTTGCTCAATCTTACTGAATTACGTCTAGTTAAATTTAGGTTTGGTTCTCCTTGGAACCACTTGTGAGTTCCCTTACTATTTTGAAACATGATTTTTCTACGCATTTCATTTTTAATTTTCTTCTCAACTTTTCAATCCATCTTCCTGCAAATTTCAACAATTATCATCTAGTTATTAGACTCTTTCCTCTTCCTATTTTTCTTACTTTTTCTGGTTTGATTAAGTCCCCCTCCCACCCGAGATCCCTGTGTCACAAGTGACTAATCATTTTATTTTTTTAAGTCGAATATGTATACAAACACTTTTGAAAAGATCCTGATTTTTAACAAATACCATTTCCTCTATATTGTATTTTGTACAGGATTAATAATAATAATAATAATAATAATAATAATAATAATAATTATTATTATTAATAATTCTGAAGCAGGTATATATAAAATAAATGGCCAGAAAACTTGAAGAAATTAAAAAAAATAATTTTTGAACACCAAAGAGAACTTATATACAACAGTTATCAAATGCATTAGTTATACATAGAAATAAATTCAATGACAACTTTGATCTAAAGAATGCCACACTTATTACAACAGAAAGTAACTTACTTAGAATGAATCTTATCAAAATATAAATCTGTGCTCCAAATTTTTTCCAATATCTCCATTCCTGAAAGAGTTACTACTTTTCAAAGCCAAAATACATGACAACAAAAATGCTAAAAAAACTAAAATAAAATGGTTAATTCAATAAGCACATGTTATTCAAAATATAAAACATGGATTTAATCCCAAACTGAATTGATTTTTATTACTAATTTGCTTATATATAAAAATCAATTACTCACTTTTATTAGACATTGAAGTGTATCATTTCTTGTCCTTCTTGCCTGACTTTTCAGGTGAATCTGGTGAATATTTATGAGTGTTCCTACACCTAATTTTTTTTAAAATTAATAACATTTTTGGTCTTGTATATAAATACTTTTGACAAAATAAAATCCTTGCATTTGCCTTGAAAAAAGTCCCTCACATGATGAAACGCATTGGCTAAGATAAGTTTTCCTTTTGTTTTTGTCTTTATTTATATTGTCCTTTTATACACACACACACACACATATAATTATTATTTTTTTTTTTAAATATGATTCCATTGCAACACAGAAATTACTATGTTTCGAAACTGGTCAGCAGTATTTAAGTTTAATTCCAATATTAAACCTTAACCACTGGGTGGCAGTTTCATCCTCAAGCCTTATTTAGGATTTCAGTTTTGAAACATAGTAATTTCTGTGTCACGATGAAATCTTAATTAAAAATAGTGAAATAATAATTATAATCTAGGCTCTATTTGTGTATCAAGCACTGTTTTTTAAAAATAAAAACAAAAATACTAAAGTTCACTCCTCTATGTGAAATTAGATTTTGAATCCCCTTATGGATATAAAAATAGAAACGTACTGCTTCTCAAGGCTCGCAATAATTTCAGAGGCCAGTTTGATCTACATGTGCATACACACACAATAAAAGAGACAAGAACCAGCAGGTGCCAACTAAGGCCTTGTCCACGTACACAATAAAAGGGATTAACCACCAACTACTAAGCCTTTTGTCTACGAACTCACAAACACTGTTTGTCATAAAGTAAGTTTGTCTTCACATTGCACTACAAACATTTAATTACTTGATAAAACAATCTTCACTTCAAGGAAAATTGAAAATTATTTTGCTATTGTATATTTCTGAAAAGAATATATAAATTTTATTTTAACTGATGTTCTGTTTCTATTTTTCCTCCAGAAAATAACCTTTTCCACGTTTCATTTAAAAGATGTGTTGTTGTTGTTGTTAAATGTTTGGTATCCTGACACTCAGATAAAAAACAAAAACCTGGGTAGATGGATTTCAACAGGTCCATCATAAGGTGGGGATATTCATTAAATCTGGGAGGATGCGAGTAGAAATGCTTTAATCACTGAAATGTGAACTCTGTTTCTGCACAGAGGCATATTTCTATTGTACCTGTTGGTGCACCGAATACTTTGTAATGACACCTAAAAATAACAAACATTTATTAAGTGAAGTATGTGTCTTATATGCTGGAAAACATCATACATATACAAGGCCAAAAAACAAAACAAAAATACAGCTTAATTTTGGTAACCCCTTAAACTGTATGTTTCATATGAAACATCATTTAAATCATATATAAGCATGACATTCATTGTAAGCAAACAGACACAGTGTATTGAACTCACACTCTTTGGGTCCTGTCACTAGATCTAACTGACACCTTTATCCACTGTGCCATGTGTCCTCAAGAACACTCAAGGTGTTGGTTAGATCCAGTGACAGGACCCAAAGAGTGTGAGTTCAATACCTGGTTAAGGCGATGGAGAACTTGGAGAGGGGAATTAACAGGAGCTAACTGATAACTGACATCCATTAGACATGGCATGTGGAACTAGAACAGTCTACTCCAGCGGGTGAAATAAAGGGTTCAGTTCGATTTCCAAACACCTGAAGAAGGCCGGAGCATACAACAGACAAAACATTGTGATAAATATGGCAACAAAGATGAGGACAATAGTCTGAATAATGTAAAGAGTGTTTTTATAATGTTGAGTTGTTTTTGATCACAGTATAAAGTGAATTCAAACAAATGCAGAAACCATCGAGACTGTCAGCTTTTGCAACATCTCTGATGTTAAGAAAGCATCTGAGTGCCATGGGCATCATAGTACCTCAATGGGAATTCATTAACACAAAGAAACTGTATTAGCTCCATCAATGCCTGCATGTAATATTGGCCTGTCAACCTACATATTATGAATAATGTTACCTTGGACCATTGCCAATTCTTGCTTTTCTTTCATTCCAATGGCACAAATCAGCATTATGTCCACTTGAATTTTGTGCTTATTGCAGCCTTTACATTTCTCTAGGCTGTGTTCCTATTTTCTGTAGCTGTTCTATGAGATGAGGATGTCTGCAAATGGGATACCAAAATACTGATAGCAAAAACAATAGAAATCTTTCTTTTCTGCAGCACAAATTAACTGCCATGAAAATCATGGAGTTTTTTGTTAACACTCCATAATATGAAGTGAGAGTTCTTCGACTTTAAACAAAGTTGCAATTGTTTTAAACCTTAGGCCTTGCTTTTCATTAGTTAGACATTTAAAAATTTAAACAAAACAAAAACATGAACACAGGAAGGATCTTTTACAAAACAAAAAACTCAAATCGTTAATCGTTTAACATAAGCTTGAGCATAATTTTGACATTAAGAGTGCAGTTTTGATTCGAAGAGGAACAAAAATATTATTAAAATTTACTAATTCCAAAATTGTCTATGGTAAATTTACATCCAGACTTATACATCACATCTTTCTTCACCAAATTACTATTAATAAAATGTGGAATAACAATAAAGAACAATAAAGTGAGAGAAAATGCTAAATAAAATGAGTTTTAAAATTTACATAAATCAGTTGACAAAATTTACATTTATATGTTGAACATTTCTATTTTTAATGTTTTCATGTAATAAAAAATACAGTAAACACTGATAATCAGTGTTTATATTGTATTTTAATAGGGTTAATTACACTAATAAAAGTGTTATTTTATTTGAAGATCTTCATTCAGAATAAAGTGTTTCACAACACAATTCCTGTTTTCTCCTTCATTTACACTTACAAAGATATATATATATATATATATATATATATATATTACCCTGATGATCTGTTAGGAGAAACCTAGGTAGGTTCTGGCTCACTAGGTTTTTAGTTTTTGCTCTACTTAGTATATTGAGCACTTTTATGTTTTAACTTAAGTTACTTTGTAAGTGTTTTTACTTTTGGCTAGACATTGCAGTGCTAATTGATTATTTTCAACTGGTATAGATGTTTTTAGTCTTTTCTTTTTTTATTGATTTTTTTCCCCCTGATAATGTCTTGTTCAATATTTTTTATTTACAAATTGTATTATCTGTTTTTTTTTTCACACTGCTTGAGTATAGATATTAAAATAATATAAAAAAAATATAATAATAATATATATCACATGCCTCCCTAGCAGACATGTATTGATGGCTTTAATACTAAAAAAAATAAATAAAAAGCAAAACATAGTTTTGGTTTCTTTATTTCAACTGGAAGATGCCAACCTAGCAAACAGACTTTAACAACTTTAATATGAAAACCACACAGTTTTACATTATTTACATTATTCGGACTATTGTCCTCATCTTTGTCGCCATATTTATTACAACGTTTCAGCTGTTGTATGCACTGGCCTTCTTCAGATGGTTGGAATGTTGAAATTAACCCATTATTTCGTGCACTGGGGTAGACTGTTCTAGTTCCACGTGCCATGTTTAATGGATGTCAGTTATCAGTTATCTCCTGTTAATTCCCCTCTGAAAGTTCTCCACTGCCTTAACCGGGTATTGAACTCACACTCTTTGGCCGAAAAAGATGAGGACAATAGTCTGAATAATGTAAATAATGTACATAATACCTCATCTCAGAAATATAGACAGATACAACACAGTTTTGTCTTTTATTTTGATCAGAAAATGCCTATCACACAAAAGCTAAATGTGTTGTCATTAAATAGCTTTCCCACTTTGTCTCATTTCTCCACTGGAACACATCCAATCATTTGACTATCCCCAGAACTAGTTGCATGACCTTGAAGTTAATAAGAGGAAACCTCTTACTATGTATATATGAAGGGATTCTCTTTAATAGGTTTACTTATTTGGTAATGAGGGAGAGTTACTGTGTATGAGCTTGTCTACTGTGTGACTGTCACATTCACAATGAGAAAGTGAATAGATTCATTATAACCCAGGGTTTTTGGGCAAAATATTGCACCATCCAGCTACAGCACATATTTGGCTCCATGCAACTTTTATTCCCCAATTGTGGATAAGATTAAAGGAAACATGATGGGGTTATCAGGAATTAATGCAAGCATTACTGACAGAATAGGACCAATCTCTTTATAATGTAAATGTATTTCTAATGATTTTACTATAGAATAATATTGCAAACTGTTTTACTATCGGTATACATGACAAATCAGAAAGAAGGTGAATGTCAGTGGTCAGGAATGAAAGCAGCCATTACTGGCAGAACTGGACATTTATATGCATAATGCAAATGCATTGGTAATCATTTTATGATGGAGAGTCAGTGAAAATCAGAAAAAAGAGGATTGTTGATGGTCAGCAACTAATACAAATGTCACTGAAAAATAGCACCATCATATAAATATTTTTTTCTTAATGGTTGTTCTGTAAATTGTTGTTTTTATGGCATTTATGAAAGTCAATTCTGTAGCTTTCTTCAGGTTAATATAGTGAATGTAATTAATTTTTTTTTTCCAAATCTTTATTCACCTGAAAAATTCTCATCTGAAATGGGGTTCAAACAATAAGTCTTTAAATGATATACACCCCCAACACATAGAGTGACATTTGTAAAATTTGTTTTTCTATAACTTATCATCAACTATGTTTATTTGTCTGCAATTTAACTTAAAATAACAACAGCAAGTGTTTGAGAAGTGGACCTGTTATCTAGATAATTATACAATTGTGCTTTGAAGAGTGAATGATCAAAAAGATATGTTGAGACTAGTCGCCCCCCCCCCCTTCAATTAAACAAGGAGCAAAAATTATTTTCAACATGGTGGTCCCTGACCTCTTTAACTGTAATGTTGACCTTAATTCATTCACTGACATACTTAACTGTTGTCAAATTATTTGTTTTTTGTTTTTATCTAGTAAAGGTAATGACACATTGTGTTTTGAGAGTGGCTTCTGTAAAGGGTAAAACATTCATCGTGCATAGCAGAAGAAAAATTCTATATATTCATGTCTTTTTGTTGGGTTCAATACAAATGCGTTGTTAAATATATATTAGGAGATGAGGCACAAAGGATTTTCTTTCGGGCTAAGATTCTTGTCTGAAATTAGCCATTTTCTTAATTACCCTTAATTGACTTTTTTAGTCTAAATGATGAGTGACTTCATTTTTTGAAAAATTGAAGGTCTCCTTTTTGGATATATCCAAAGAAGCAATCTTCAACTTCTCAAAAATTATGCCACTTAATGCAACAACAAAACACAGCAAGAAATCCAACAAAGCCTTACCAATAACACAAAAATGCACATAAAGTGTAAAAAAGACAAGTACTAGAAGCAGTAAGCATAAAAAAAAAAACAAACAAGTCAACATCAATAAAGCATTATCAAATTTAGGAACAAACAGGCTAAATATATTTCATTAATAAAAGAAAAAAAAAATGAAATGAGCCATTATGTGAAGATGCAGTGAAGTATCATATAAAAAAAAAATGACAAAGACATGAGCAAAAAATCAGAATCATTTTGTTAATAGCTTACTGGCTTACGACAACACAACTGATGTGAAGAAAGGATAAATTAAAGCCAGTCAGGAATGTATGCAGCCTTTTCATTGACCAGTTTCATGGCCTTGATGAAGCTTGGCAACAACGGGAGATGACCTTAATTTACATGTGTGAATAGACACTCTCCTATGATTTACATCAGCTGGTAGTGAGATGTCATAGAGTGAGTTTTCTCACTGTGTAAATAACACATCCTTTGCAATGAAAGAGTGCATGGTTGGATTTTCTTTTCTTTTTTAAAGCATTGTATTACTCAGGTTTGTTAGCTTCAATAATGTCAAGATTTCACTTTTTGAAAAAAATCATTTCACCCTGAGCAAGGCAATAAAGTCATTAAGACACAAGGCTGAGACTGAAAGAAACTGAGAAAGGTTATTGAAGAAAGAGGAAAATAAAAAGACAGGATTCAAGGAGACAGAAGATGACAATGTTGCGTGGAAAGTAGGAAGCTGGAAGAAAGATCCACAAGTGAGAACTGTCACAGAAGAAACCATTAGTATAGAACTTATGCTTACACCTAGCAAATTCAACAGTAAAATGAGACCTACCTGTCAATCTAGTACTGGGCTTCAATTTGTGAAGTTGAGCTCATCAGAAAAATTAGACACTAGGATAAGTATGTAAGGTTCCAAAGAAGAATATTTTGAAGAGAACTATGGCACCACAGCTGTAAGTAGGCTGTATGTATTAATATTCAATATCTGGATATTTTCCAGACAGATTTTATCTTTTTAAACACATTGGCTGAGAGCTTTCTGTTGTTAAATAAAAAAAGTGGGACACTAGAAAATTTATTTCCCACTCAATACTCAATGCTTCAACTCATTTGTTAATACATCTAAATATGGATTGTTAATGGATATTTTTTTTATGTTTATTTGAATTATCCTGCATAAAAAGAAAGTTTTTTTTTCAGGCACAAGTAACTGAATTTTTAAGACTCTGAAGGTCTTCCACAACATCTGTTTCAAGTGAGGTCTAAAGCAAACATAGAGTTGTCGGATCAAATTTGCAGGAAACTTGAAAGAAAAATATTTTTTAGAGTTTTTACATGGAACACATTTATTATTATTATTATTATTATTATTATTACTAAATTTAGCCTATGTTATTAACTTAAATTTTATTCTTTAATTTTTAGAAAAGCAAAACACCAGCTCTCTTTTAGTTGGCTGATTTTACAACTTGTCAACTCTTGAGTTATTTAATATCAAATTTTCTATGGGCAGCCAGTAAGGACTGACGTGACTATTCAGTATTAACCAGACTAATCTTGTTAACCATTATGTGATGTCAAACTGACTATGATTATTTTATTACTAGATGTTATTGTTTTTTTTTTATCACAATACTTGAGTAGCATGCAGAAGGGGCAGCAGAGAGTGTGACTGCCCTGGGCATCCATATTAGGAGGGCATCCAATCAATTAGTGAAATAAGAATTTAGTTTATATTAGGTTGGTGCAAAAATAATTTCGTTTTCTAACATATGTTACTATGTGAGAAAACGAAATTATTTTTGCACCAACCTAATATTTAATTTGAATAAAGTGTTTATTTCATTTGTTTTTACATATTTAAAATGTCTTCCTTTCTCACATTTCTCAGTGCTAGGCTGTATAGCACCCCTTTACTTGAGTCTTAGGGCATCCAATCAAGGAATTGGCCCTAGCCATCACCAAATCTCTGCATGTCATTGCAAAACTCTGAGTTGTTAAACTTATAAGCTATCAACAAAAACAAAGTAGAAAATCAACCTTGAAAAATAAATCTATCTTTAATTTCATCATTAATAACAAAATATCCTTTTTAGATGTACTAATAGATTCAAATAATGAAAAGTTTAAAACCTTCATAAAAAAAAACCAACCCAAATCCATGTTGATTTGAACTCCAACAGTAAATGATGACAAAGATACAAAATAGACGCTATAAATAATCTTAATAGTGAACATTTATTATCCTTTACACAAACAAAATTTTTACCAAACTCAAGAACATAAAACAAACATTAATTAACAATAATTTCTCTAAGCCTCATAATTGATAAAGAAATGAAACTGACATTTGTTTCTATTTCTGAGATGAGGTATTGTAATTATCCAAACTATTTACATTGTTTGGACTGTTGGCCTCATCTTTATTGTCATATTCACACCATTTTAGCGATTTTACACTCCAGCCTTCTTCAAGTGATATATGGTGGAATATCAAACTGATCCCGAAGGACACATGGATAAAAGCGTTGGTTGAAGTAATCCAGTGAATTGACCCAGAAAGTTGTGAGTTCAATACCTGGCCACAGCAGAGGTGAACAAAAACTTGGAGAGTTGAGATACTAAAGAGAAATAACTGAAACTGAAATATCCAGAAAAGGCATGGCACGTGGAATTAGAACAATTCCTCTCCTGTGGACTAAATAAAGGGTTTGGTTTGAAATTCTAACATATATCACCTGAAAAAAGGCTGAAGTGTACAATGGCTGAAATGTGAATATGACAATAAAAATAAGGACAACAGTAAATAATGCCAATAAAACTAATGTTAGACAAAAAATAAATGATAATGCAAATAGTAATAATGTAAAACATGCTATTATACTATTCTACAGAAACTAAGTACACAGTGACCAAAAACTAGATGAAAAATTTATAAGAAACCTAATACATTGATACCTATCATCTAACAACAAAAAAAACCCCCAAAATATCCAACAGTTGCCACCAATGATACAAAAAAAAAAAAAAATAAATAAATCAAAGCTTCAACAAACCAATGTTGTCTATAAATTTGCTTCCCCAATTGCAGAATGTTTCTCAGTTAATAATTCAAGTAACGCATACATTGGTTACAAAACCACTACATTATTGTGATGATTAATGTTCCATTTATCTGATAATAATTCAATTAAACTTCATATCACCAATCAATACAACAAAAAATAAATCTGATAAATCGTTATCAATAAAACAAAAATTCTATATCACATCAACTATAAGTATAAAAACAACCCAACATCAATAGCACATTATCAAATTTAGGAACAAATAAGCTAAATATATTGCATTAAAAAAATGACTTGACAATACAAACTAAACATCATGTGAAGACATGGTATTTGAAGAATGATGAAACTGACATAGCACAAATAATGAAACTGCTTTGGTAATGGTTTTAGAATACTGAATATTGGAAAATTTATATTTAAACTCGCATTAGAAACCAGAAGATTGACCAATATATGTATATATATATATATATATATATATATATATATATATATATATATATATATTTGTATGTTTAATAGCATATCAACTCCTTATGGTTCATTTAATGCTGAAATTGAATCTTCTTGGGAGCTTTGGAATAATAAAAATATGATATATATTATTCTGCTTTCACAATTGAATACATGGTAAATGATATTCAGCTTTTGTGCATCTACATGTTTGGACAGGATTATTAGAGTTGCTTGAAGTTATATTTTGGAATATAAAGTTTGGTTTAAGAAATTGTAGAATATTATATGGATTAATATCATGAAAGAGTTCTTTCATGCTGGTTGGTTGCCTGCTTGATTTTGTTTAGTGACATATCAACCTCTATGGGCCATTTAATGCCAAAATCTAAATATTTTGAATGCAATTGTATGCCTTCAACTAGAGATAAAATATATCGGTAGTAATTCTGCAATAAATAGTTATTGTTAGCAATTTTTTTTATATAAAACTTTATTGCTAGTATTTTTACTATAAAGGCATATTTTCATAGTGTTTTATCTTTGTTTGGGGTGGGGGTCACTATTTGCCCATAGCTGGGACCCTATCAGGTGCTACCACACTGTGTCAGAGTGGGCCTGGGAACAACAGCAATTAAGTGGTGGTTCTACACTCCTGATCAGAGGCCTTGCTGCCAGATGTAGTTTATCATCATATCCAGGACTCTCTCTTTATATATATATATATATATATATATATATATATATATATATATATATAGTTAAGTTGTAAGGAACTTGGTAAACCGAATTGGTAAATCCAAAGAGGATGAAATCCTGAGAGCTCAATGTTAGGACAGAGCTAATATGTAATGAAAAACAAACCACTTTAATGTACCATTACGATAATTTATTTCACCTAAATCCTTTTTTAAGGATTCAGGATCATCAGGTAAATCTTCCAACAACGAATTGAGAAAAAAATGGGATTAGAAATTGGTGGGTAGTGTAATTTTTGTAATTTAATAGAGGGGGTTGAGAGTGGTAGTTAACCAGACAATATAAAGTATAGGGAGGGGTTAATTTTATATCTCTCTTAAGTATGTTTTATATTGGAGTAGGAGGAGTGACAGAAAACTTGACCTCTTTAGATGGTTAATAAAACGGAAATGAATTGTAGAAAATGTATACAAGTGAGTCTTACGGTAAAGACAGAGATAGGGGGGAGGGGGAAAGAGAGATGGAGTTGTTATAATTTTGTTTTAACAAAATTATGTAAAAGATAGTTTACAATGTTTGATAGAAAATTCGATGTCTGAAAAAAATTTTGTTATTAACTTAAATGTTTAATTTTTTAAGTAAATAGTTTCAGGACTAAATATAACTATTATTGTAATAAACATATTTATCTAGGACATAAAGAAATATTTAAAATCTTAATAGTTTATTCACCCGACTAATTGTATTTCCACAATATAAAAAAAAAAAAAAAATATATATATATAACATCTATTTTAATATTTAAAATTAATTTATGAATGCAATTTATTTATTACATTGGTAAACTAAATTAAAGATTAGGTTTCATTATTTAATAGAATTTGAGGGTAATATTAATTTTCATTTATTCATATATGCCTCACAAATGTATTCATGTGAATCCCTACATACATACGATCATTAACAAGTAAAAAAAAAAAAAAAAACATTTGAGATAATTTACACAAAAATTCATTTATCCTCGTACATAAACTATATATACATTTTACAATCTTTATTTATATTTCAAAATATATATAGATTTCACAGTTAAAATTTAATTTTATCAGTGTGATTTCGGAAGTGTTTCATTTTAAAGGAATTTAGCTAATATTATTACTATTATTAATAGTCAAAGAATGGTATATTTAAATTTAAATTATCAACTTAGAAATGAAACTCCCTTCAGAAGAAAACAAAATTTAAACTATAGAATATTACAAAAGAAGACCCAATATTTCCTTTAAAATCAATTCATGTACGTACGCACACATATACATACACACACATACACATATATATATATATATATATATATATATATATACCCATATACATACACACACACATATATACATCCACACATATATATACACATATACATACATATACAATTCATATATCCATATACAAATCTATATATCAAAAAATTAATCTAACCATTTAATCATCCGTATAGAGAGAGAGAGACATACTCATATACACATACACACCCTTAAATAGATATACATTCATATATAAGCACAAAACCCTACATACAAAACAAAATATAAAAAGAATACATATATACATATATATATATATATATATACATATACATATGTACATTTACCAAATATAAATTCTAAGGTAATTACGTCTATATACATATATAGATTACAAGTAGTTTAAAACTATAAAAACACACATGTTTATGTACATGTACACACACATATACTCGTACATACATATATAATATACATATACATACAAAACAAACATAAAAACATTTATACATATACATCCACACCCATGCAGCATACACGTTAAAAAAAAATATTCAGTATTCAAACATGCTTCATATTAGTATATCTATACTCACACACGTGCATATCTATTTATACATATATATCCATACTACCATACATATGTGTCCACAATATAAATACATAGTTACCCTTATCTATAATGTTCACATAATCTATAATGTTCACATACATATGTGTCCACAGTATAAATACATAGTTACCCTTATCTATAATGTTCATATATATATATCTAAATAAGTTCACATAAAAAAAATATATAAAAAATAAAAAAAATTGTAAGTTCCAACACATATATCAAAGAGCACAGTGTCAGTATTTTCATATATTCATTTAAAACAATTTATATTTTCTATTTATATATCTACACATACTTTTTTAAAATGAGGTGATTTTTATGCCTACATTTACAAATCAACTCATTATGTCTGTTCAATAGTATGTCCGGATCCTTATGTTTTATAATTAGTATTTTTTCCATAATGCACAAATTGCATCGGTCTCTGAAATTAATCGGAGTTTTGGCTTTTGAGACGATTTTCCATTCTATTTGTGGGGTTAACTTGTTTTCCAATAACTCCCAATAGTGCTTTGAAAGTGCAGTTTGGTGTTTTTTTGATTCATTATAAAAGGATTGGCGATGGTTGTAAAATCGTTGTTTCCAAATTCCTGCAGAAATACCTATGTAGATCTTCTTATGTTCAGTATTTTCTTTGGGGAAAATCGTAGCTTCGTATACTATGTTTTTGGACAAACATACTCCTTCTACTGGACAGACAGATCCTTCCCTGCAGTTACAGGTAGATTTGGTCTTTGGGCTTGTATTAGGATCTTTTTGAAGTTGATTATAAAATTCATTTAAGATTTTACTATTATGGGAGCTAATAATTTTTTCCATGTTGTTCATGCAGGAATAACTAATTTTTAAATTCATTCTATTGAACAACTTTTTTAATAGCTTATCTTTTTTAAAATGTTTATCTATAAGTTTAAGAAAATATTTTCCTATATTAATGTTCGACAGCTTACAGAAGGGTGGGTTGAACCATATAATTTTCCTATTTCTATTTCTAGATTTAGAAGACGTGTCGCTAGTAGATTTATCTATATAAGTGAGTGTTTGTTTGAATTTGCTTTTTAATAGGGCTTGATTGTATGTTGATTTATTTTGATCAAAGATGCTTTTACTAGAGGATAGTTTATTTATTCTAGTATTTACAGTGTTAGGGATCTGTTTCATAATTGCTATAGGGTGGTTTGAGTCGATATTTATGTATATGGGCGATTGGTTCTCCTTTTGGAAAGGTTTATAAGTGTTGTTTTCAAGATCAAATGTTACGTCTAGAAAATTTACTATTTTCAGGTTAGATGATATTTCTATTTTAAAACCTATATATATGAAAGCCTTAATTATTTTCTTCTGGAGTTGGGATGTAAGAGGTCCATTAGAGTTAGGTATAATAATGAGACCATCATCCCTGTAAAGCCCTACATTTTGGGGGTTAAGAAATCTGCTCAGAATATCTAAAATATACATCCCTATTAGGTCCGCTATTTGAGCAGAATCAAATGCTCCCATTGGGACATCGAAATTTTCACTGTTATTTTTAAACCAAGTAGTTTCGTTAAGTTTAAGTACAGATTTTCTGGAATCCATTATGATTTTAATTTCCTCGTCAGTGATTTCAGTATAGTTTCTAGCAAAATTTAGGCTATTTTCTAATAAATCTTTAGAAATGGAGGGGTAAAAATCGATAATGTCTAATTGGATAAAGGTGGCTTTATTTTTAGATTTTATATTTTTGAACCATTTAATGGTGTCAGATGAATCTTTCCAAAGGTTTAAGGGATAATTTTCTAATATAGATACGTTTATTCTTTTAAGAATGTTTCTAGAAATTAGTCCTAATTCTGATTTGGAGGGATTTATTAATCTGGACTGTATATTATTTTGAAAGTTAGGTTTATGGTCTTTAAAAAGTAGGTAGGCATCTTTTAAGTGAGTAGTGCCCATTCTATCAGCAATATTGTGTTTAAATGCAAATTTAGCGGTTTCTCTGTGTATGGAGGATAAGTGTTTGGAGTTATTATCATTTTTATAAGAGTTAGATACTTTGTTCAGAATCAGATGATTATATTCCGATGGATTAATCTTGTAAATGTTCTTGGATTTATCAGCTCTGATCCATAGCTTCTTAGATTTTTTTATGTTATTGATGTCCTTTTTAAGATTGGATTGGAAAGAGTTGTATTTTTTTCTAAAAGATATTATGTTTATTAGATTAATTAAGTCCTTTTCAAATGGTTCCAATAATTTATTGCAGGGAGGTGTATTTTGGGATTTTAAGTGAAAATTGTCATTAAGATTTGTAGGTTTATTTTGGGGATTAAAATAGAAGTAAGTTTTCCATCTCATCCGTTTGATGAGGTCAATAATTTTTTCCGTTAACGATATGGTGAAAGATTCAACAGAAGGGTAAGGAATATTTTTGAGTGAGTAATCCGGTGTAAATTTTTCCATTTTGTGTTGGAAGTGGAGGTACTTATAGTAATCCGATGGGAGGTAATCCAAAGAGAGCTCAACTTATTTGATAAGGAGCTAATAGTTAAGTTGTAAGGAACTTGGTAAACCGAATTGGTAAATCCAAAGAGGATGAAATCCTGAGAGCTCAATGCTAGGACAGAGCTAATATGTAATGAAAAACAAACCACTTTAATGTACCATCACGATAATTTATTTCACCTAAATCCTTTTTTAAGGATTCAGGATCATCAGGTAAATCTTGACTCACTTGTATACATTTTCTACAATTCATTTCCGTTTTATTAACCATCTAAAGAGGTCAAGTTTTCTGTCACTCCTCCTACTCCAATATAAAACATACTTAAGAGAGATATAAAATTAACCCCTCCCTATACTTTATATTGTCTGGTTAACTACCACTCTCAACCCCCTCTATTAAATTACAAAAATTACACTACCCACCAATTTCTAATCCCATTTTTTTCTCAATTCGTTGTTGGAAGATTTACCTGATGATCCTGAATCCTTAAAAAAGGATTTAGGTGAAATAAATTATCGTAATGGTACATTAAAGTGGTTTGTTTTTCATTACATTTATATATATATATATATATATATATATATATATATATATATATACATACATACATACATACACACACACGCACGCACATAATATATATTAAGTTTTTGGTAATTTCAACTATTTGAACAACATTTTAAAGTTATTGAAGCCTATTACTAAAATGGACATTCAGACAGAAATGCAATGAGAAGTTCCCAGGTTGCATCATCTCCTGAAAGAGCAAAGTCAGTTGGCCACCATGATCGTGCGACTTGACACCTTTAGATTTCTTCATTTGGGGTCATCTCAAAAGTAAGGTCTATGTTAACAAGCCAACAACAATTTGACAGCTGAAGGATGAGATAATAAGGCATATTGGTGAGATTGAGGAGCAACTATGCAGAGACATCATCAAAACTTTTGACCATCGAGTGGAGGTGTGAGGCTGAAGCCTTGGCAGACATCTGGGCGATATTATTTTTCACACATAATTGCCAGGACTTAAATAACATGATCCAATAGAGAAATAAATAATTTTTCACCAATAACACTGATTTATTTACTGCTGACTTTGATCCGTCTTAATGAAACACCCTTTATATATACTACAACAGTTCATTAATAATTTTGTGAAAAAATTCACAGGACTCTCACTTTTTAAAACAAGAGACTGAATAGATTAAAAAAAAAACTTTTATATATATATATATATATATATAATATATATATATATATATATATATATATATATAAATATATATATATATATATAAATATATATATATATATATAAATATATATAAATATATATATATAAATATATATATATATATATATATAAAACATTTCTGGAAACTTAAAGTGTTGCACACACTTATACAATTTAAAAGTATGAATCTACTCTATAATGTAGAAATAAAAGATTCAACAATTATAATAAAGATTTGTACATTATATATGATTTATTATACAAGTCAATGCTTTTGTAATAAATTGGTATTAAACAATTGATGTTGGTAAAATCTTGTAAAGAGACTTCAATTTAGATGAGCAATATATCTTATGAGCTTCAGTTATCTATTATTAAAAATATTGATTTAACTTGTTTTGGGAGTAACAGGTTTTATGCAAAAACTCAAAGTCCAACACAAAGTTTTATTTATCAATAGGCCTATAAAATCTTTGCCACCAAAGCATATATTTGATTAACATAATTAACATAATATCTTATATTCTCAAATAAATCATTATGGTCACTTTGATATTCCTTAATCTTTATCTGTCTTTCCTTCCTTGATTTTGTTAACTTTTCTATTGTTTTGACTTCAACATTTCTTGCAGTATTTTATACTTCTCAGGGATCTTCTTTGCTTGAATATTGTTTTTCATTCTCAAATACATTTCTTTTAATGATTGACAACTATGTTTTCTATTAAATTAATATCTTGAGATGCTGAGTGCATTTTATTAATTTGAAACCTTTTCAGGTGGACAATAGTCAGCTTTGCAGAATATGAATGAACATTATCTTACATTAATATATTGTAATGAGAGAGAGCTAAGGGATAAAGATTTATTCTACCATTTGCATTTCCCATGTTATGGGCATTATTATGTCTGTGATATAATAACATCATATTTCACAGGCAGAACAGAATTGCTGAAAGGAAAAAGAATGACAAACTTGAGACTTTTATATCACTATGAAATACACAAAACCATATATATACAAGTGTTCCATATGGAGAATAATATATCACATATATCTAGACACAAAAAAAGTGTGTAAGGAGAAACAAAAATGGACATATAATATGGAGATAATGCTGTGTCTGGAGAAGTCATGTTTAAGACTCCAGATTCAGATGGGTTGGATACATCTATGCCCCAGGTGAGGATATATTCCACAAATGGGAAACAGCAAGTCTTGGGTTTTCCCAAATTAAGGACTGTGGGCTGGAGTTTCTTTCTATATCTGGAAAAGATATATTCCTAAAGGGAAATGACACCATGCACTTGTAAGCTTATGGGAAGCCAAATTTAGCCTCTGTCTGGGCCATGGGGAGCCCAGGTTAAAGAAAGCAACCTTTTGGGTTTGCTACTTTTGTGACTGTATGGAGTGACATCACTAAGGGGCCATCACATGATCCATGTGACTTATTTCCACCAAAGGGAGATAATCACTCTTTATGTCCCTACAATATTCTTTAGGTTATTGCTTCTTGGTTGTGTGCAGTATCATTGAAAAAATATCTTTAGAACAATAATTTTCCATTTATCCAGAAGCATTGTCTGCTTTCAAAGGATGTATAATTTTATTATCTACAGTACTTTACTCATCATTCATCCCAAAAAATACTTATTGAAAAATCAGTTTTCATGGATTTTTTTGTTCAACTTACACATTTCTTTGTGTGAAGTTAATTAAATCTGGTAGTTTGGTTGCTTTTCTGATTTTTATTCTTATTTGACATTTTTTTTCTCTGTTTATATTCACAATATCAACATTTTCAAATATTTTCTTAGTCAATCAACTTTTCTTGCTTATTACACTTTGCACTTTTCTCTAATCTCTTCATGCCATATTCTCAAAGACATTTTTCTTGTTCTTATTTCAATTTCTGTTTTCATTGTTCTATGATTTTTGTTATTTCAACAATTTCCAATTAACATATTTCTCTTTTCAGGTTATATATTTTTTATGATCCATAACAATCTTTACTAATATATATATATATATAATTTATGTATAAGTTTACCTATTGTCTAATTCACACTCCTCTCAAGTACATTGAAAAGGAGTAGAAGTTCATCCCTTTTTTCCTGTTTAGGATTGGGTTTCTGGTTCCTTCTAAAGTCTTTTCATTCTCTTTCACTCCCAATAACCACTGTGTTTTAATAACATTATTGCCTTGCTTGGGATGAATTGATTAAAAAAAATAACTGCATTTATACATATATATATATATATATATATATATATATAAAATAAAATTATAATAAAAAGTTATTGTAAGTATTTTGATTAAAAACAGATGAGGTGAAATTCATGCAGTATATTTATTATATAACTGTAATCATATGTTGAAAAATTTACTGACTTTAGTCTGGTAAGAAGTATTTTATTTTATTGACTTATATAATAAAATCTGATATAGTATAATATATAATAAGCTCATTATATCAGTAATGCTTGCATTAATCTACTGAAAATCCATTTCTTTCTAATTTTTAGTACATTTTATAAACAAACCATTTACATTACAATAACCATATTGTGTCAGTAATTTTCAATTTGTTTTTTCTGGTAAAAAATAATATATTTTTTTCATTTAGATATTTTTTTTATTAACCTGTTTGAATTAATTAAAATACGAGAGTGTCATGAAAAGTTCTCAGCCCAACCAAAATATGATAAAAAAATATTTTTAATATATTTTTTTATAAAATATTTTTAATATATTTTTTTTATAAAATATTTTTAATATATTTTTTTATCATATTTTGGTTGGACTGAGAACTTTTCAGTACACTCTCGCATTTTGATTAATTCAAACACGTTCATAAAAAAAAATCTAATGTTTGGCCAGATTTTACGAAGTGGACTGGATTAAGAACTTTTCAACACACACAGCTTATGGACCCCTGCTCCCAAATCTTTGATTCTTATCAGAGATAAGAATATATTTTCTGACGAGTGAGAGGGCCGGGTAAAGTGTACAGCAATTTTGAAGGGAAAAACTTTCAGATATTTCTGGCCTTCTAATCTTGTTAAATACTGAGAATATGCGCCTCTTTGGCAGTGAGTACTTGACATCGTCTGTGATAGCATCAGGTTGGTGACAATAACACCAGCCTTCTCTGGAACCTGTTTCAAGAAATAAATCTATATGCTGGGCTCTAAAGACACAATGTCGGCCTTCTACTAAAAACTAAATGAGATCTGCTTCCCTGGACCTAGAAATTCCTGCCGGCAGTCTACGAAATCACTAAACTACAAACTATGGATTTTCTGATTGTTTCAACCTCAACAAGAGCTCTGAAGTAATCTATATGAGTGTTAACCCCTTAAGAACAATTTACTTGCTTAAACAACTTTTAGGCACTCAGAGAAATATTTTGAGCAAGTCTTTGAATGCTTTTTCTTCCTTTAAGCTAAAGGAATTTTCTTTTCTCTTTCTTATATTTTGTATATATCCCTTTACCTGTTTTGTATATGTAAATAAATATTTTCTTCTATTATTAAATCCCGAGCAGGAGTTTCAGCCTTTATTCTTCTGCCTAAAAGAGAATTTGTCTGCCCTAAACTTTCAAGCTGTTGTTGCTTTTATTAATTCTGTCACTTTTAACTGTAACCCTTTCATGTGGGAAAGCCGGGACAAATTCCTACAAGAGGTGGAGACAAATGAAATTCAATTTCTAGATCGTTTACTACTAATGCAGGTGTCCCCCCTCCCTGTGCTCTATCCTTAGTCTTACTTTGTTTTTAATTTTCATTAATGACTTTCTGATGACATAAGCACTCTCAACTTGCTGATGACACAACCATTTATTCCAGTCTTGATAGTAAGTCTAATCAGTTCAATAAGGTCAGCTTCTAAGAAAGTTGGTTTACTGTGTTGTGCTAGACAATTTTTTTCTCTAGAATCTATCTTACATATCTATAAGCCTACCATTCGTCCATACTTTGAATATTGGTGCCACATATGGTCCAGTGCTCCTGCTATATATTTAGAAATTCTTGATAAAATCCAAAGAAGAATCAGTAATATTCTTGGTTTTTACCTGGCATCTCGGCTTCAGTCATTTTCCAAGCACTGTAAAGCTGCTTCCCTGTGCCTTCTCTATAAATATTTTCATATTATTCAGAAGAGCTCTTCACTATGGTATCTAGACATTATGTACAGTACTAGATTGGCAACAAGGTCTCATCTTGAAAAATGTAAATCATTATCTACTGTCTTCCTGATTACTCTTCTATTGTTCTCACTTGTTTATAATGTTTCTGTTTTCTATTTCTTTCACAGCTAGTAACACCTTGTGTCGTAGTGACTTTACTGCCATGCTTGGAGTAAATCTGATTAAAAAAAATATACATATCATACAATCAAAGGGAACTGTATTTTCTTTTATTTTTGTATCTTGTGTTTTCAGGCTGGTAAATGTTGTTAATACTGTTTATTATAAATATAGCATTTACTTAAATACTTGTATCTATAAAAAGAATGTATAAACATAAAAATATCTTCAAATCATGTGTTTTATAATTTTCCACTTAAATTATTTAACAAATAACTATTTCATTATTTAAGAGATTCTAGGAGAGATATCACAATAATTCTGAAGATGCTAACCTTGATGTTGAAGAATTTACCAAGTGACCCCCCCACACCCCTCCAAACAAAAGAGATTTCTTTTAAGACACATCAAACAACACTCAGTTCAGGCTATATGTATGCGTAAAATCTCACATGCATACAAAATTGGCATATATACAATTAATTACATGCTTACAAGAGGTACCACATAAAACTGGGGTATTTGACAAGTGACAGTAAAGGAATTATTACTACTTGCCCTAACATTTAGTTTAAATGTCACCTTTTAAATAGTCTCTTCCTTGAGCATAACAGTGATACCTATATCGCCTATACCCCCACCCACACACACAAAGAGGAATCTTTTTTTTGTGTGTTTGTGTGGGGGGGCTATAGGCGATCATAGCTCTCCACGGTTATCTTTCTTTTTATTATCTGTGAATTGCTATGATTTCTTGGGAAGGATAGTGTGAATGGTTTGCCATCCCCTTCTCCATGTTTTTTTTTTTTTTTTTTAATTTGGACACATCCTTGTCTTAGACTGGCTACCACCCAATTATAGAGAAAAGTCTCCTCTGCTATTTAAAATTGGAGGGGAGGAGAAATATTACCGCTTACAAAAAGAAAAGGTATATAGCCTCTAGAGACTAAAAAGTCAGTACAGCATTCGGTTCGAATTTCTCGATTTTTTTAAAAAAAGTCCTATGTGCATACAGGTGGGTGCTCCATGCTTTCGGCCTTGTGCCACATCTAAGCTACGCTTAGAAAATCACCATACGTTGCGATAATGTCTAGAATAGCGGTAGGCCACGTACCCCGATCATCTCGCATGATTCTCTAGTCAAGTGTGTGTGTTGGGGGTGAAGTTGTTTTTTTTTAAGCGATGTCATTTTTTCGAAAACTTTGTCGGAATTAGTTCTATATTTGAATTGAACTATTTCGATATGAATTTGCATGTCAGAGATTAAAGAATTTCACCATACCCAACAAATTCATTATTGTTGTTTAATGGGCCCTCGCCGCACGCAGGACCCAGGACAATCTCTTCTGTTGACCTAAACCTCTGTCCGCCCGCTAAAAGTGGGAATCACATGATGAATAATACATTAGAGGACGAGGAGACATAAATTGCCTTGGTAATAAATTAATAATATTCACATACGGGATATACGGACCTCTCAAACTGAAACATCAGAGATTGATCTTGAATCACTTTCCCTTTATTTACAATCGGGAAGGTGTGGTGGATACATTTATTTTTAAAATTGAGTTTATATTCTACCCTGCTTTTTAGTACCTAGATTTGGGTTTTACCGTTTTAGTGGGGCCAGCGTATTTACGTGTTTCTTATTGTATATACAGTGCGTGTGTGTGTGTAAAACTAAAAAGTTCTTTAAAAGATAAAAAAAAATGTAAATTTAAAAATGTCTTTGAGTTTGTAAGTTTTTTTATACATTTATTTTTAACACAAGCCGAAGAAAAAACATGTTAGTGTTAAATAAGAAACGTAAATAAATAATAATTAAAAAAAAATTCAATAATAATAATAATTACTTACTCGAAGAGACAACGTTACTTTTAAAATGAAAGAACTTGTCTGCAGATCATGACCGAATCCTTAAATTTTAAAAGTGATTCACAATACAAGTTTAGTTTTGCAAAGTACAGGCATTGCATATGGAATGGATACTTACATGAACGGAATAAGTAATAAAAGTGAAAAACGAGTCGCAAAACATATCTAGTAGTAGTAGTAGTAATAGTAAGTGTAATAAAAGTAGTTGCACTGTTTATCTTACTAAAGGTCAATGCTAGTAAAATTCAGTTTAAAAAATGAAAAAAATAGCTATGAAAATCTAGAAAGAAATAATTCTCCACTTCTTGAATTACTTTGTTTTTTAGTTTTTTTATTGCTTAGAAAACTTTAAAAATGTCTTATACCTCGGTTTCATTTTTATTTAGAAAATAAAAGAAAATAAAAACTATTAAAAAAATAGCCAGGACTTCAGAACAGAAACTAGTTATGAAACTTAAAAATCAGATTTTGTTTCTAAGAGGAGGAGTTATGCGATTCCTAGATTTTTAAGTTGTAGGCATTTTGACTTAAGCAGTTTCTAAAAGAAACAAGAAAGAAAGAATATTCTACAATACATTGGATCATTGATTTCATAAAGAAAAGTTTTTAATCCTTTCCGAAATAATTTACAATGACCTATTTTTGAGACACGGCCACCCACCAGTGAGTAAAAAAAAACCCGTTTATTGACAACGTACCTGCTATTATCTATATCGAGTTTTTTGTTTTGCCAACTCATTTTTAAAACAGCCTTAAAAAGGCTGGTATCAGCTAAAAATGTTTTTTTTTTTTTTTAAATTTTATGGTTAGAGAATGTTTACTCATTTAAAGCCCTATTATAAAATAAAATAAGTTTTTTTTAAAACTAGGATCCCAGAACAAAGGAACTGTACTGTACTTTATTTTATTAAATTTACGAAAAAATGCCTGATTCATATTCTTAGTAAAAGTTTCAGTTAAAATTTGCTTAATTCATCGTAAATAGAAAAGAAAAATAAACAAAAAAAATTCCAATTTACTTTCACTGATCATTATTTTCATTTCTTCCGGATTTTTTTTTTTTTAATTTTATGAAATAAAAATTTTTTTGATAAAAAAGAAGTGAAGGAATTGACTTTACATCTGTTGATTGATTTTTAGTGAATGTATTTCTTATTAATTTAAACATAGTGGTTACAGGTGTTTCATTAGAAATCCTTATCTTTTAAACAGTGTACAGACACTGTACACCTACAGACTGTGCATTGAGAGTTTTAAATGTGTTTTCCAGCAGAGTTTGATTTGAACCCACATCCTCTTTATAAGGGGAAACCACTGCCAGATCCAGTACGCTTTAGACTGCTCAACCACAGAAAGTTTTCCCAACCAAGCAGTGTTCAATTACCTCCTATTTATGAAATACACATCCTGTTGTTGCGATGTAGCAAAGTCCATATAAAAATTGAACTTTTTTGTAATGTTTTGTGGAGTGTTGATGGAAATAAACACCAATATAGTGAATCATAAAATGACAAAACAAAACAAAAAAAAAAATGGTTTCTAAGTTGGAGGATCCATGCATCCTTCAGGTTAATAAAATAATCCTTTGAAAATAAATATTTAACATTTTCCAACCAATGGGTTGCATTCCCACTGATAATAAAAAACAAAAACAAAAACAGGCTTTGAGATCCCTTTGAAGAGTATTTAAGTAAAATATTTAGACAGAAAAATCAGTAAAGAGATAGAGACAGATACATGTAACTTCAGTTCATGGCGGCATGGCTTCAAAGAAATTCTCTTACTCATTCACCCATTTTCCTCATCAAGCTATATGACATTTACATTCTTCCTCACCAAGATATGTGACACTTACACACTTCCTCACCAAGCTACATGACACTTACACTCTTCCTCACCAAGCTACATGACACTTATACTCTTCCTCACTAAGCTACATGACATTTACACTCTTCCTCACCAAGCTACATGACACTTACACTCTTCCTCACCAAGTTACATGACATTTATATTCGTCTTCATCAAGCTACATGACACTTACACTTTCCTCCATGTTCTTCCTTGCCTCTTTTTTCTCATATGTACATGTGAAGAAATCATATTTCTTTTCATCTTAACAAACAACTACAAACAAAGAACTTTAAAACATGAACTTTAAACACTGATACACTCTGAGAAAAATTTAGTTATAAAAAACACAAAAATAAAAATATTTTATATTTCTATATTTAAAAACCTTTCTTGCTTTTTTTCTTTCTTGTGGGCTGATTCAAATCTGCAACAACTTATTAAACTTGACCCCTACTTTGTGTCTGCATGCAGTAATAGGGTTGGCTATTTCAACCAAGCCAGACCACACAAGTTTTACTGTCATTAATTGAATTACTTTAAAGAGGAACTTGTGATGTATCTGTATAAAATGGCAAATTTCTGGAGGGAACAAAGATTTTGTAGAGTTTAAATCATTAAAAAGTCCTGAAACTTAAAATTGAATAATTAGCCCAATGACTTATATATCAAAAGTAGATTAACAAAAATTGCCATAGAGAATTTTAACAATAAAATTATTAAATAAACAATATAACTTATTCTTTGCGGAATTCAAACTTTCAATAATTAAACAGCAAATACTTAATGTCTTATAAAATGTAGGTAAGAGCATTCAGTTATGGATATTGTCATTTCCCAATAGTCTCAATAATCTGGAAATTGGATCAGGTCTTCAAATATTGACATAGAAAGATAGGAGTTCTTTAAGTTTGCATATAAAATGATTGTGCCAATGACTTTCATGATTTTTCTGGAAGTTCATGTGTGCTGCAGTATTTTTATGCTCTTTTAGTCCAAATTTAATTGATAATTGTGCTTTGTAGATGTTAACAGGGTTGTGGGTTTTGTGTGTATTTTTAAGTGAAGGTGTTTGTTCAAATATATAAACAAAGAAAGTGTAGAAGAAGCATAAAAAAAAAACTTGTCTTTTGGCCTTGGAAGTTTATTCTTTTTATGCTGATTTTATTGAAACAAACTTAAGTTTCTTGAATATTTCTGTTTTCCTTTTTGGTTTTGAAATGATTTATAGGAAGTAAGGATACAAGTGGGTAAAGATGGTTGAGCTTAAGTCAGCTTTCTGCTGTAATCAAACACCTACTTCATGAATAGGGCTGCTAAAACATGTCTGATGAGGTTGTTGGTAATTGGAAAAAGTTGTTCAGTCATTAGTGGATCAGGAAAACTAACATTTCCCCAGTGTGAATGCTGTTATCATGTGGTTCATATCTTAAAGTCAGGAGGGAGAAAAAGTAAGATTCTTTCCTTTCCAGAAGCCGAGTCATAAAATCACACATGTGACCAGAAACCCTTTCTTGGTTCTTTTATAAATTGCATCATGGGAAAATGAATTTTTTTATTTTTTATTTCTTCTTCTTATTTTATTTATTGGTTTTATTTCATTTCCCCACATACTTCAACAATTTTCAGTTTCATTATATTTCTTAATTTTGTTTTCATAATTTGTTTGTTCCCATCAATGAAAATTCTTTCAAAATTTCAAGCATATGAGTTGGGCAGTCCTAACATTGAAGTTTTGAAATTACTTGAAAGGATTATTTTCAAAGACATACTTATATTGTAATACATTGTTCCAAAACCTGTCAATATAAGTTTTGTTGTTCCACTTGGTTAAAAGCAATTTTGATTACTGAATTTCCACAGTAGAAACACTTTCTTCTGATGTTACCAATTCTTATTGCCAAGTTTACAATGGGTTCTTTAATTGAATGTAGAGAGTTCATAACTAAGCAAATTGCAGTAATTTTTTGTATTTTATCATTTCTGAATTGTCTGGCAATCTTTGTTTCCATTGATGGAAAAGCATTAAAAGAAATTGTTGGCATGTTTCTCTTGGACACTTTTATTGGTCTTCACATGATTTTCCATTTTTTTAAAATTCTTGAAATCTTTTGTCCAAACAATAATCTTCAAGGCTAGATAAAATTAGCTCCACAGTAGGAGATGTTCATTAGTGACTTGATCTGTGAAACTGTATGCTAAATCTAAAAAAAAACACTATATAAAATTCATTATTTGATGTAATGGAATAACCTGTCACCCCCATGAGTGACTACACTATAGGTAGTAATTACCTATAAGTATCCATAACGCAATGGACTACAGGAATCTAGCTGAGATCTGTTGGGTATGACTCAGACTTACGCAAGAATTATCAACCTTCCAATAGCAGCACTCACTATTGTATTAACTTTCGACGATCATGACCATAACTGCTACCTTTATATTCTTATTGTACCGGTTTTTACAATAAACGTTTACTTATTTATCCACCATTTTTGTCAAGTATATATTTCTATTAGCACGTAATATAACACTATTTTTTATCCATAATATTGAATGTGTTAAAATTATTCAACATTTTAATATCTCAAATTGGTGTTAAAATCTCAAGTTGATGTTAAAAATTGCAGTAAAATATTTTTGATTTATTTAAGATGGAATCATCTATTATGACATGTCTTTAATTTGTATTTAGATACATTGTATTTACTTAAAATTCCTAAAACTGAATTGTTCACCTATTTTGCATATGATTCTTTATTGTACATAATTAGGTTAGAATAAAATTTGTATGAATACTACCTTATGAAAATTGAGATGTAGTAGAGTTGGCAGCCCCATATCATAGATTTGCAGCTGGTGGGTATCATAGATTCAGGTTGATGTATGAAATCCTTGTACTGTCTCTGTTTTTGCTACTATAAAATTTGCATTATCAATTTCTATATCTACAAATTGATTTAACTTGAGGTTTTTAGCATTATATTCTTCTAATTTCACAAAAAGAACTGCTGAAATAACTTTATAGCAATTCCTAGTACTTTGGTGACTCTAATATCATTAGATTTCTCTAAATATAAACTAAAACGACTATTTTCAACATCTTCAAATAAAGTTTCTATTAAATGAACATTGAAAATATTTTTCATTTTCATTAGAAAACATCTCTAAATATTTTGTTCTAAGCATATTATAATTATTTACACTTTCATTCTCAATGATTTCTGTTCCAAGAGCACAATGTGATGCTATAAATTGCCAGTAACCCAAATATTTGAAATGGTTGATTTATAATAATTTTGTGTGATTAACCAAATCATAATATTTGTCATTCATATCCACAAAATTTAAAGTGTGTTCTTTGCTAGCATTGTCAACCATTTCATATATTCAATTCTTTAATAAATCATTTGAAAACCACAGTTTTTAAACTTTTTCTTTGTAAACTATGGATTCATTAGACATTTTGGCTAATAAATAAATAATATCAAAAAAGAGAAATTTGGCAAATTAATATATTAAAACTATTGATATTAAAAGTATTGATATTAAATGAGAGAAATTTTAAAATATAAATACTTTTTAAAAGAGTCCTTATACGTAAATGTTTAGAAATCAAATTTATAATTTAAAACTAATCCAACAAGCAAAGTACAGTTAATTTATCATTTTGAAGTCCAATGCTTAGGTTGTTTATTTGTTTCCTTTTTAAATTCTGTTGAACATATTCAACAAGTGTTGCAGCTACAAAATGAATGAAAAAACATTCAACTGATTTTTCTTGAAGCGGATGACAAATGTAACCAAATTTAGTAACAATGTCACTAACAAAATTTGATACGTGAAAGTATATTTGTGTTAAAAAATGTTAAGTAAAATTCACGTGAGAGATTGTGTGATGACTTCTGTCTGAAAATATGAGAGTAAGTGACTGTTTCAGATTAATGAATGAAAAAAAGAAAAGAGATTTTGTAATTCAAAAAGAGTAACGCAAAAAGACATTTATTGATAAATCACAGAAAATAAGAGAAAAAATGATTGCATGAGAGATGCAATGAAAGAGTTCAGAATTTTGATCAATTCAGTTGAAAAGTTTTCATTTTACTTCTGTTGTTTGTGTTATGTTTGGGAATTATGTATCATCATCATCATCATCATCATCATCATCATCATCATCATCATCATCATCATCATCAACAACAACAACAATAACAATAATAATAATAACAATAATAATAACAATAATAATAATAATAACAATAATAATAACAACAACAACAACAACAATAATAATAATAACAACAATAATAATAATAACAACAATAATAATAATAATATTGGCCCTGATCTGGCAGTTCAGCTTCAGTCACTTTTCAACTGCCATAAGGTTGTCTTTCTGGGTCTTTTCTATAAATACTTTTATGGTAATTGTTCAGATGAGCTCATTGCTATGGTATCTAGACTTTTTGAATTTAAGCAACAGTACTTGATTGGCATCAATATCTCATCAGTTTACAGTTGAGCTGGCTATAGATGTAACCATAAATTCAATGCTAACAGTTTCTTTTCTCACACTTCTCACTTGTGGAATTCCCTTCTGGCTTCATGCTGCAAAAATGTAAATGCAATGTCAGTCGCTATCTACTGTCCTCCTGATTACTCTTTTCTCTTCCTATTCATTATTAATGTTTCTGTTTATAATTCTTCCAAGCCCTGTAGCCCCCTTGTGTCTTAGTGGCTTTACTGCCTTGCATGGAGTGATACTGATTAAAAAAAAAATGAAGGAGGAGGCAGAATGAGTAAAACAAAAACACAAACCAGGTCAAAGGAAACATCTTAGTCAACACCATAAACTTGTATTCAATAACTTATGGCTTACCTACCAATAATCAAGAACTGCTTGTTGGAGTCCATTTGATTAGACATGACATCAAAATGACATTAGATAAAAAATACATTAATTAATTTATTTTGTTCACCTAGATTTACTTAATGTTTAATGCTTTTGACAAAACAGATTGCATGGAAATTTATGTATATAACATGAAAGTGTGTTAGAGCCATGTTAATCTATTACTGAAATGAAAAACATTATTTTAATATATATCTGAAAAAACATTTTTCCCTGACATATTAATTAGCGTTATTTGCCTCCACCTGCTTTTTTGGTTGTGATTAATTTTAATTTTATAATATACACCTTTTGAACCCAGGAAAAGGAATTATTATGTTAAAAACAAGTTTAAATTATTTCCAAAATTATAATTGTTATCTCTGGTGGGCTGTAGAGAAAGTAACGTGTGAAATCATTTTAAATCTGTAACTCATCAATTGAAGTGAGTTGAAAATTTTTAAAATTATGATCAATAATGAGGAAATTTTTATTTATTTTACTGTCAAACATTTATAAGATGAAAACTTTTCATGTTACATAATTTTCACTTTTTTTTATTAGTTTTGTTTCTGATAGAAACAAAACTAATGGATGTGAAAAACATGAAATTTATCTTTGATAAACATATGAAGTATGTATTAGTCATATCCTGATATCTATCTATCTATCTATCTATCTATCTATCTATCTATCTATCTATCTATCTATCTATCTATCATGAGGATTTTGCATTCAGTTTCACACAAATACACTTGAAAAGGTATGAAGCTATCTCTTCTCTCATTACGTAGAGGTTAATAGCTTCTGTGTAGTTCAGCAACACCATCCAGAACCTGGCAGTAAAACTTTTCAAACTTGTTGTTTGTGACATCAACCAATTATTTTTTTAAGTTCTCAATCTCACAAATATGTCTCAAAATATCAAGCAAATTTTTTGAAGAATTGAAAACTGAATCCCTAAACCATTCAGTATGGTTTCAACAACCACTAATAAAAATTATAACTGAAAATGGTAGGATTGCAATGAATCCCTTTATCATGTGCTAATTTAGAAGAGTACTCCATTCCTTAGGAATTTCTAATATGTTGAAGATAGCTAAGAAAACACAGTAAGTTTGTCAGATAAAATGGATACTTGTCAAGATGAATGATTCCAACATGTCTCAGGTTATGTTTAGCAATCGCCTTCTAACAATTTCATCCAGTAACTATTTGATTCATCAACTTTGAGAAAAATCTGAAATTCCTTTTAAATTTTGGAAGGCATTTTGATATTCATGAATACTTGCATCAGATTGTGAGAGTACCAAATATGTAAATGTGAATAACAATCTACAAATATGACATTTACACCAAAAAAAATCCTTTATTCTTGCTTATAATCAGCTCAGATGCCCAGCCATCACACTTGCTCTAACATAAGTTTGTGAAATGAATTTTTGGTCACAGTTGAATTCATTAACAAAGTTTTGATCTTCTTCTGTCAGCAATGCAGTGCCTCTTTATTTACTGACAACAATGTATCTCAAAATTCTTTCTTGACTCATTTCCTTCTCATCAACAAATTGTAAAACATGTGACAATTTCTTTCAAAGATCTGAAGTCTCATCAAAGAATAAATTATGTTTTTAAAGATCATTGCCTTAATTTCACCTTTAATTGTAGCAGCTATACAATTAAAGATCTCATTTTGAATATCACTTGAAAGTCCAGAAAATAAACAGTTGGTATTTTTCTTGAAGAAATCTAAATTTTATCTTAAACAAGCATCATATTGCATAACTACTTTACATATAGCCAGAAAATGATCCTTATTTTTTGAGTTTTCTGTTTCATCTTGTCCTCAATATGATAATTCTTGACAGGCCAAAATCTTAATAAAATGAATTATTCTTTTCAATATGTCACAAACTTTCTTGACTAATCTAGTATGCATCTGAATTGAAGCTGCTTTCCTGTTTAGCATCCTGCTACCACTTTCTTATCAATGTTGAATTTTGTACAATTTTGTGCAAAAAGTAGATCCAGAGCTTACCCAGCTTCATACAGATTTTCAGGAAATATCAACTTTTAATTGGTCAATAAACACACAAGTGGGCATTGCAATCCACCCACATTCAAATATTTTTCCAGCATGTGACCAAGTCAAATTTTCCCACCATGTTCTTTTGATCCTATCATGTGATTACATTAATTATAAATAGCAGACATAAGCTTGCTCATTCTCTCTCTTCTATTCCTTTTTCCTGCAAAGATGTCACCTTAAGGATTTCTGTCTCAACCATGTGCAGTCAGATGTTAAAAGCATATTCACGCATGCACATATGTACAAAATTTTCCAAACAAACAACAAGAAATTTTCTCTTTGAAATACTCTTTTAAAGCCCAAAGTTTATTCAGCATTTCTCAGCTTTATGATTCATTCAACTTTTGGTGAGCTCAGATAAAAATATTTCTATTCATCAGTAAAACTTTAATTCAGTGAAAGGGACATAACACCAACAAAATAGTAACCTCTACACATGTACATCATTTACACAAAAATAAATATAAATGTTGTTGTTATAAAAACGGCTTTTGTTCCTTCTTGTGTTTCATATTTTGTGGTATTTTATGTTAAATATAAATCGTGTGGTCAGGTTAATAAACGGACATCTACAAATGGTTCATTCTTGTTACCATATCACAACACCTGTATCAATTTGTTGTCGCCAAAAGTTTTCAGAGCAATTACAGAATTCAGATGAAACTGAGATTTTTTGTGTCTTGTCAAATATGTAATCAAAGCATTGAAATTGCAGTAGCTGATAGCTGTCCATGTGTTCTTATGTTGACAAAATAACAGACATGGAAAACAACAATTTGTTCAGAATGGGACATCTGAAACCTACTATTTTATTAAACGAAATTATAGCTGATTCGTGAGATCATAGCTGATTCAATAATTCTTCTAGATGGTTTATAATTAATAAATTTAAACATTTTTGCTTTTATTTTTAAATAGAAAGGAATGTTTGTATATTGTATATGGGAGAATAAAAATAGAAAAGTTTTGCATTTTCAGAATTTTTGCACGGTTATTTCCCTTACATTTATTTAATCACAATTAACTCCCCTACAAAAACTTCGTTTTTATCGGTCGAAATGTCTTCTTATCGTTATAGGGGAAAATAATTTACTCTTTTCCTGTTGGTAGTAAATATGATTGAGTAAATTTATTTCCTTATTTATCGTCATAAATCTATTAATAAAACCAAATTGGGAAAACTTTAAACTAAAAATAAAAACTAGTATTTGATACAATGGAACATTTTTAAAATGAATATATAGATATTTACTTTAAGAAGACAGCGAAACATAAAAAGTACTCAGTAATTAGTATCGAATTCGCTACACTTGCAGTGGTCTAAGAAAAGAGTGTGTTAACCATTGTTTATCAGCATAAACTCTATAAAACAATCATATTTGAATGGCAAATATCTTCATCATATATGTGTGGAGATTACTCCCACCTTATCTGCCTTGGCACTGTTTAGGACTATAAAAGGAAGGACATTAGACTACTCTTTCTCTTTTCACTTTAGATTATGGTAGGTACAGGATGTCATCTAGTTGCCTTTGTGGAAATTTCTTTCCCTGGGTAGAAACACACACTATTTGCTTACCCCATAAATATGTTTTCTTCCTGTCTTTTATCTACCTGCATACACATAAATATAATTCACTTTCTCTTCTTTTGTGAGCTATGATGTTCTTTATATGAATATATATAAAAAATTTAATTTTTGTGTAAAGTTCAATTAATTTATTTTGAAAGTTCTCACTTGCATCTGCACCAAATTTTCAAATGCATCCAGAACAATCCTTAATGTCATCTGCTACAAACTCGCCTCCTGCTACCAACTGGTGACCATAAGACAATTCAAAAGATTTTATCCACCTCATCATCTACATATGTTTATAAAATAAAGCATAAAGTATATTTAGACAAAAAGTAATCATCCAAACAATTTTGATTAAAAAGGACTGATTGCAAAAATACAATGAAAAATTAAATAGACAAACCTTATCAGTTCTTTTTAATAAAACTTGTTTGAAAATAATACATTAGGTGCATTTAAAAGTCAACAGACACCAATGGGTCTAATATATATATTCATAATGCAATGGAATAGACTACCCATAATGCATCACTGTATATATAAATAGTCAAGAAAAAGCACAACACACTTGGCCTAACAAATGTGTTTAGTATGAAACAGACTGTAGCCTCTGGGTTTTGCCTTTAATGTCCACTTTTATATTTTATATATATATATATATATATATATATATATATATATAAGTCAACACTTAGAGGCGACAGTCTGTTTCATGCTATATGCAATCGTCAAGCCACGTGTGCTTGACGATTGCATATAGCATGAAACAGACTGTCGCCTCTAAGTGTTGACTTCTATGTTCACTTTTATATTTACACACGCTCTATCTCTGATATTGAGCACTTTATTCCATAAATATAGCACACCTTAAGACTATATTTCTTTTTATATATATATATAGATATATATGTATATATATATATATATATAGATATATATGTATATATATATCTATATATATATATATATATATATATATATATATATATATATGTATGTATATATATATATATATATATATATATATATATATATATATATATATATATATGTATGTTTGTATATATATATATATATGTATGTATGTTCGTATATATATATATATATATATATATAAGCAAACAAACTGTCAGACAGACACTTTGAAGATATTTAGTGCTATAAATCAAATTATCTTATCATTTATACACATGCCAAAGGATAAGAAATTCATCACATGACTGGCAGGTGTGAGGTGTGAAATCTAAGTCACCTTACTAATTGGAGCCTATTTTTCAAATTGACAGCCCTTGTATTGTCAGGTATCCATTTTCTTTTACCTGATATGACATAGGTAAAATCACTGACACAAGCATGACCAAGTTCAACTATAGAGTAAAGCTTCTTATAGTTTACTATTTTGTGTTCTTTTGTTATGTATTTGCTTCACTGCATGAACAAACTTGTTTAATTAATGCTCTTTAGATATGTGTTTTATCTCAAATGTTTTGCACATGTCCTTGTTTTTACTCACCCATGTACATCAGTGTGACCATATTGTGAATATGATAATGCTTATATTAGGATGGTAAAGGATCATTTTTCTCTGCCAACTATTTCAGTAATATTAAAAACCATAAAACAGAAAAGAAAAACATATGAAAATATTGTTTTAGAACATATAATAGATCTACATAATAAACAGTGTATTTTTGTTCCTCTGTCCTTGACAATAGGCACATCCATTGGTTAATGATTACCAATTTTTTCTATTATTGAATCATGTGAAAATCTATTGCTATAGTAACGCAAGATATGCTCAGATCTATTCAAAATGAGCAATATTTGTCTTACCATAACAGAAAAATTAAAAAATTAAAATAAATTAAAAAAATTACGGGTATTTATCTCAAAATTTATTATACAAATCAATGATTCCACAAAAAAGATTGGAATTAACTAAATGACGTTGATAAATTTGTCAGGGCATACTTATATTTAAAAAATAAACGTATTATATAGATTTTAGAAATTTATATATCATTTTATAAATTTTATGAATTTATAAGATAAATATATATTATATAAATTTTTATATTTATAGGATAAATATATCTTATAAATTATAAAATTTATATATGATTTTATAAATTTATATCCCTAATAGGATAAATATACGATATCAATTTTATAAATTTGTATATATATATATATATATAAATTTTATACATATAGGATAAATATACTATATCAAGTTCAACTCATAATATTAGGTTGGTACAAAAATAATGACGTAATAATGTCGTTTTTTGACGTATTTTTTAACGTCAAAAATGACATTATTACGTCATTATTTTTGCACCAACCTAATATGTTTTTATTACAGATATTTACAATAACTTATTTGGTGGTTTGAGAGAGTTTATTAGATAACTTGTGTATTGTTGATCATATCATTTTTTTTGTCTTAGGCATATAGAGATTGCCATGGAATCTAACCTCAAAAGTAAAACAAGATATTGAGTGAAGAGAACACAAAAAATGAAAACTGCAAAAGAAATTAACAGAGATCAGAGAAAAAAATGGAAAAGATTAGCAAGATAAGAAAATATTGGGTTTAAGAATGTTGCAAAAAGAAATTTTAGAAAAATTAAAGTGACTAATAGGCAAGAAAATTGGATTGGCAAACCAGAAAGTATTTAAAGAAGCTTGTTTATGAATGTAAACAGAGGAAATGATTTTGAATATTATAAATGTTAGATAAAGACATAAAAACAGTTTAATTATTGCCTTTAATTAAACATTACAAATAGAAACATCTAAGATAGACAAATAAGTACATGAAAACTTATTTCTTGATGGTAATTTTTAGAGCTTCATTGGATGGATGTGATGGCTGGACTAGAGTTTGGGTTCTTTATGAAAACAGACAATCTATATTTCAAAGGTAATTAGATTAGGTTGAGTAACATTTTAGGCTACTATAAAATTACAGGTCCAGCCAAAGTTTATGATTATTCAAGATTCAAAATACTGAGAATTTTTGTAAATTCTTAGATTAGTCATTTTTTTGAGTAGGAAAACCAAGATCCTTTGTGCTAAAAATTACTGCACTTCTTGGTATTCTGTAAAGATGGCTATTGTCCACCTTGCCAAAAAGATTTCAAAGATACCAAATTAATGGAATTCCCCAGCACTTTCTCCTGATATTAATCCAATAGAAAACTGTTGGTCCATCATGCAAAGAATGTATATGAGAAAGGAAAACAATATTCACATGAAGCTGATCTCTGGGAAGAAATAAAAAGCTTCAAGTAATGTTAAAGTCAAAAGAGTTAAAAAAATTAAGCTATCAATGGTTCAAAAATTGATAAAGGTTATAGAATTTCAAGGATCCCATATCAGCACATAAAATAATAAAATAATTTGTTTGGATTATGGGAAATTGTTTTCAAAAAAATATATATTTCAATGGTTTATATCTTTTTGCTTTATTTATAAATAGAAATGTATGTTGTATTTTTACTGCATAATAAAACCTGACATTGGCCAAAGAAATTTTCAGTATAAACTAAACAGTGTAAACGGAAACTCCCTCAATATCTGACTTAAATAAATATAATTATATTCTGAAAACTTTTTCAGTATCTGTTGTTTAATAGCAATTTTATTGTAACGACAGTGACTTGCATAAAATTTCACATGGTTCATATATATATATATATATATATATATATATATATATATATATATATGGACACACACGGAAAACTATCAAACTCTATATGCAATACTTGTAGAAAATACAACGGTAATAGACTCATCCACACGTAAAAAAAGGTTAAAAACAATGGAAGCATTGATAATAAAATAGAGAAAATCAACACTTCACATCAACTATGAACACGGTCACAATATGCTGCCTGTGTTTGGAAAATAAATAAAACATTCCCATAACTCTAGATACGTACATGAACTCTACACATTCAGTTAAAAAAAACATCCTTGATAATGACTCTAAGAATAGCCAAAAGCTATACAGAACATACGGACAATTTTTACACACATTATGTCCAGAAAAGAAAAAACTTATACAAACACAAGAAAAATTAAATAAAAAAACTTAACCGTAATATCTTTATATACTCGTCCTTTTTTTCTTACCTATCAACCCTAGCAACAGAACAGTCTATATCTTACGCCTACGTACGGAAAACTCCGACCAATTAAAACTGTACTAGGCGAATCAACCAATCTCATTGGTTCATCACTGAAAGTTCACGTGCAAAACGAAATTGCACCAAAACTCAAGTGAGACAACTTCGGACTTTCAGGACTTATAAAAATAAACGCTGACCGCCCCAGGCAGTCAGTAACAAACACCCACAGAGAAATTGCCAACATACTCCACGTCACTCGAAATCACGATTTTACCGCGCAAAGATACATCATCGCTGACTCACTCACGATCAAAAAACTCAATCAACTCTGTGGACATCGATTCTCAATCATTGCTTATCTAAAGTGAATTATATTCGCTACCTATTAAGTAAACATCAATGTGCGAACGACCTTAAAAAACATTACAGTCAAAGGTAGATCACTCCTTAAAAACTCCTTCTAAAAAGACACTTAATATCGACAATTATTAATATCAATACAAACTTAAAAAGACTGTAAATGAACGAACAATTACAAAGAGAGACATTCTGAAATCTAAAACATCATACACATTTTGCCAACATAACATATACCAATTATCCTGCTTGTATATTGTTTTGAATTGTATATAAATGTTATATTAGTTTCTAATTGAATATGTCTTGTTCTTAATCGTATTTTAAATTTCGTTTATTTATTTGTTGTAGATGCAGAAAGTCACGCAACCTACACAAATTCCTTCTGATTCTTTCAAGCATAATTAATAAATTCTGCACGCCCACAACCCCTTGTCGTACGTTTTTAATGAAACGTGTATAAAAGAAGGATTGTTGCCTAAATATACAATTAGTTCATTTAAGGGAAGGAAAACACGATTTTAAACCTCCGGTCCCTTGTGGTCATATCCAAACATGAAAAAAGTTATGGGAATAAATCTAGACAAAACTAGTAAAACCCGGTGTAATTCCAGTCTGATTACTAAATGACCAAACAGGGCGCCACGGTTATCTTGCGAGATAAACTGACGCCTAATCTAAATTTCGATTTTATTTTATACAACGTAACTTCATTTGAAATATTATCAGCTGATTTGTTTTTTTCAAAAACGAACCTTTTCTAAGGAATGATAATTGACCTGTGTAGAAATCTACACATTTTGTCCTATTTTTAAGATCGAATAAATCTAACGATAAGATTGATTACAAATTCTTAAATACATTCTCAAATATATTTGATTTGAATATCTTTCGAATAAGTGATTTTGTATAAAAGAAACTAAGATTTATATATATACTAGCTTAAAAACCGCGCTCTGTGCAGACATTAAAACCAGCTCCTGCGGGGGGTTAATTGACCCTCGGGCTCAAAACTGAAAGAAATAACTTTGAATTACTCACTTACCTCCGCGCAACTTCAAAACCCCACTTTAGCTTCGATTCAGGCTGTAAGTCTAATTCCAACCAAAAGATCGAAGCAAGGAGCTCAGAATTATTAGTTATAACGAGTTTTCTCTCAGAGAAAAACGCAAAAAGAAAAAAAAATGCAAACTTGTATAAAAATGAATAAATTCAAAATTGGTAATACTAGTAATAGTATGAGAGCTGAACTTAAAAATGGAGCAAACATTCCCCCAAATTCTACCTGACCCAAACCATTTATATTAATTAATTTAAAACTTTATATATATATATATATATATATATATATATATATATATATATATATATATGTGTGTGTGTGTGTGTGTGTGCAATATCACTTGAAGATTAGTAGGGATAATTCTTTTTTAGGAGAGGGAAAGAAAAGAATTGAGCAAGTACTTGCTTAATTCCTTTTTCCCCTACTCTCACTCTCTTTCCCTTTCTTTCTCTCATTCTCCCCTTTCCCTCCCCCATGTCTATCTCTCTCTCTCTTCCCCCTGAAAACCTCATCTTGAAATCTCTGTCTTTCTCACCCTTTCTTTCTTTTGAAAATAATAATGTAGCGTTCTTTAGATTTAAAAAAAATAAAAAGTGTTACGTGGTTATTTTCTATAAAGTCGCCTGATGATACCGTAAGGTAGAAACGAAGGTAGCGAATTCAACTGGTCCCCTGATTTTTAAAGTATATATATATATATATATATATATATATATATATATATAAAGCAGGTCTTTTCAGCCACTCGCGGAGTCATCGTAATGTTAGCAATGACATCCCCGATGATCATATATAAAGTGAGTCAATCAGCCAGTGGACTCACACGACATTTCCACAACCAGCATCCAGAAAGGCAAGCTGCAGCAGAAAGATTGATATATTGGCAATCTGGGAAGAACTGCATGACATTTTCAGTATTGCATAGTCCCTTGGTGGGGTTAGTCTGGTCTTTTCTCGGCCAGCGATCGCTAATTGTTTTGGTTCAGCAATGAAAGACTTCAAACACAGAGAATTTTAACTTCACTAGGGAGCCATTTCCGACACGAAAGAGAACACGTCTACATCGCTTAACGAGTAAGAACCAACTCGCCGAAACTATCTCTTTCCGACGCTAGCTCAGCCAGTCAAAATCGACTTCCTTATTATGGCGTACATCTGACCCCGAATGTCAACCTCTGAACGTCGGAGCAGAGATACACTTCCCCTAAAAATAATAGTCTGCTAAACACACACACACACACACACACACACACACACACACACACATATATATATATATATATATATATATATATATATACATACACACACTGGCCACTTACTTTTTAACAAATGCTCTTTTAAAGTTTTGAATCAGCCAAGTGATGTGGCAGAAATTTAATGACCATAGGCATTTAAAACTGATAATTTTCAACCTACTGAATTTCATTTCATGCATCAGTATGGGAAAGAACAGTAATTTAAGTGACTTTGAATTGGCATTGACGTTGGTACCGGATAGGCGGATTTGAGCATTTCAAAAACTACTATTTATTAGAATATTTACTCTAGTGTTTACAGAGAATCATTAGGAAAAGAAAAAAAATCCAGTGAGCGGGAATTTTGTAGGCGGATAACCCTTGTTGGTGAAAGAGATTGGAGGAGAATGGCCTAGCCGGTTCAAGTTGATAGAAAGGCAGCAGTAGCGCAAATAGTTTACGACGGGGGTACACAGAAGATCATCTCTGAGCACGCAACACGTCGAACCTTGAAGTAGATGGTTTACAGTGGCAGTGATAAATAATAGTTTAGTAGACAATTATTTTTAGAGGAAGTGTATTCGACTTCCTTAAGTTGACCATGGGATCAGATAGAAGACATAATAAGTAAGTTGATTTTGATTGACTGAGCTAGCGTGGGAATGATGGATAGAGAAAGGTTTTTCAGCGAGTTGAGTCTTAACCGTCAAGCTAAGTAGACGTGTTCTTTCGTGTCTGAAACGGCTTCCTAGTGAGAGGGAATGTCCCTCATTGGATAGTTAGTATATGTCGACGTTAATAAAATAGTTAAGTTAAAATTCTCTGTGTTGGAGTCGTTTCGTTGCCGAACCGAAAAGATTGGCGATCGCCGGCCAAGAGAAAAAGCAGAGCTGAGATCATTCACGGCTGACAAGATGCAACATATGCCGTTGACCTGGACCTCCCGGCACGAGAGATGGGGTCGCTATGCAACAGCAGAAGGCCACGCTTGGTGCAGAAACGAACAAGAAGCTGAACTTCAAATTTGCTAAGGATCACAAAAGTTAGAATAGAAAACTGGAAAAACGTTGCCTGGTGTAATGAATTTCAATTTTTGTTGTGATATTCAGATAGTAAGTCCTGAATTAGGCGTAAACATCATGAAAACATGGACCCATACTGACTCGTATCGACGGTTCAGGCCTTTGGTAGCGGTGTAATGGAATTGGCAATATTTTCTTGGCATATATTGGGACTCGTGGCACAAATAAAATATCGTTTAAATATCACAGCCTTCTTAGGTATTGTGGCTGACCATGTGTCTCAATTTATGAGAGCGACGTACCCACCCCCAGCTGGTCACGCCCAGCAGGACAATGGGTCGTATCAGAAGTTCATAGAACACGGTGAATAAAGTCCTCCACAGTCGCTGGATCTCAATCGCATAAGAGCGTCATACAGCGTTTGTTCCTAGTAAAGACAAAATAATAACAGAGAGATGAAATTTTATGATGTGATACCAATGGGGGGAAAGTTAGAAAATGTGAACCAGAAAATGTAAAGGGGCTCATTGCTGGAGAATGGAAAAATCAAAGAACGGGATATAAAGGAAACATGAAACAAAGAAGAGGATATAAATGAAAGACAATACTTTGAAGAGGATATAAAGGGAAAATAAAGTCAAGAGTGTATCATGAAAGAAGGTCAAAGCCTAGAGCAGAACATAATGGGACAGAAAGGAAAAATAAAGCCTAAAAGAGGATATAAAGAGACGATAAAGTGTAGAACGAGATATAATGGAAACCAAAAACAGGACATAAAGAAAATATAAAACATAGAACAGGATATAAAGGGAAAATAAAGTCTAGAACGGAACATGGTGGTTGCCAACTCGTGTCCGAGTACGGCCATTACAGCATATCTTTTGGGAGAAAATCTACTGATGCGCAGAACGAATGTGGCTTTTTAGCCCAGCAAGAGGTCTACATACTCTAGCGCAAACAGAGTACTTAAGAGGTCCAACAGCGAGTAGTAGATTATCATATAATTTAAAATGTCGCATGAAAAATTGCATGATAATGTGTCACCCGCTGTTGGACCTCTTAAGTGCTCTGTTTGTGCCAGAGTATGTAGACCTTTTGCTGGGCTAAAAAGCCACATTCGTTCTGCGCATCAGTAGAACGTGACATAAAGGTAAACATTAAGCCTTGCAGAGGGCATAAAGAGAAGATAAAGTTTAGAAAGGGACATAAAGGAAACATAAAATATAGAACAGGACATAAAGATAATATTAAGTCTAGGACGGGATATAGAAGAAAAATAAATCCTAGAGCTGGACGTAAAGGAAACATAAAGCCTAAAATGGTACACAGATAAAGCATAAATCCTAAAACGGGATATAAAGGAAAGACAACGCCTAAGACGGGACACGAAGGAAGCATAAGTCCAAGAACTGGATATAAAGGAAACATAAAGCTTAAAATGGCACACAAATGCAACATAAGTAAAAAAAAAAACCCCAAAAACGGGACTCAAATGAAACATAGAATGTGACATTAAGTAAAGATAATGGTATCGATAAGATTACCAAAATAATGAAATCTCTAACAGCATTGAAATGCCAGAAGACCTCAATAGATCTATCTTCATAATGATGCCAAATAAAAAAATGTGTATCTGTATGTGAACTCCATCGGACAACCGATTTAATGATTTATCATTAGAAACGAGCTCGTGCCAGGATTGAACCGGAATAAGCAAAAAATGCGCAGCTTCGTTCAAGACACTAGAACAAGAAATGTCATATTTAAGATCAGAATGCTATTAGAGGGAGCAATATGAATGCAGAACAATCTTCAGCAATGTTTCATAGATGAAGCAAAATATTTGTTAAGGTAAGACACAAAGATCTATTTGAAATACAAGAAAATATTTAAATGGGAAAGATATTTGAGTAAACCGTAACCTCTTCTGGGAACAATCAGCCTGTATGCAAATAGAGGACAAGTTCACTGAATACACAAAAATAGAAAGAGGAATGAGACAAGGATGCGTTTTCGGATAAGATTTATTTAACTTACAAAATGAAAGGATCCTAAGAGAACTAGAAGACCCATCATGATTCATTGTCAACGGTTATACTCTTACTATAGGATGGCACTGTATTGAAGGGTGACGCAGAAACGAACTTGAAAGAATAAGCTATCAATTGTAAGAAGAGAGTAGATGCTAGCGAGGGGATTTTCTCATGATGTGAGATACGAATGGCAGACGTCAAAATTAAGCACCTGCAGAAAGTTAAATATCCAGGAAGTGTTTTAGCAGATGACAGGAAATCTGACACCAAATTCGAAGGCACATTGGAATACCAAAAAATGACTTTTAAATGCAAAACAAAGTATTAAGAAACAGACAGTTTTCGTTAGAAACAAAGAAAAATGTTCTGAAATGTTACGCAATATCAGACTTCGTATATATCAATGAATGATAGAAAATTTCCTCAAAGATGAAGAAAAAAAATGAGGCATCAGAAAAGTGGTTCGATACAAGAATTCTGAGAATACCATTGTTAGAGTATGTGAGATATAAGGAAAATAGCAACAAAGAAAGGATACTTATATTTGGAATCAGCAACAGACAGTTGAAATGTTTGGGACATTAATGAGAAAATATGGCTTGGAGAATGTGACACCCCCAAGACACAGGACAAGGCAATAGAGACGGATGAAAAAAAGCAAGTTATTTACCTACGTGTAAATAGATGACTGAACAGGGACTACGAGAGATAGTTAAAAACAAACATTGCTAAGAGCTACAAAGGGTAGAGTGTTTTGGAGAGCCATGATCACACACGCCCTGAAAGGACACGGAATATAGAAAAGAAGATTATACAAGGTCGTAATGGAAATCAAAGACAAACCTTTAATTGTAAGAAGACTGAATACACGATTGCTAACAATAAAAACAAATCATGATGTAAGAAGGACAAAATCAAGCAGACAGATAAATTTGATTATCAGATGATAGAAATATAGCAGTAGCAGTTGAATAGAGAAAAATGCTTAGCAGAAACTAAGAAAAGTATTAAGAGATCGGAAAATAGCATTGCAAATCAAGAAAACAGTGTTGAAGGGCTAAGTATACACCTACCATATATGCTCGTGTAACGCGCCATCTCGCGTATCGTTCGACCACCAATTCTTCACTTACAAAAAATGATTTTATCATGTATCTCTTGTATCATGCGAGTTCCTTTATTGAGAAACCAAATTACAATCAACTAAAATAATTTCCTCTCTCTCTCTTTATTCCATCTTCTAGTTAAATAAATTAAAAAATTAAAAGAGAATGATATAATATTGTTAGTAACGCTATACTCGTTGCGTAAACGCTTCCAGCCATCAACAACCGAATGAGAAACAGCTAAACATCTTTTAAACGTAAACAATGGAAAAGATGCATATTCGCTATGTTTATATTTTAATACGATACTAATATGTGAATATTACATGCATTATTATTGGAGACAGTTAAGTAACACATCAGTTTTATTAAAATCATATTTATTTTAAATACCTTTTAAGTACCTTTTGACTACAGTAAATGGATATATAGTTTGGTCAACGGCGTAGCCAGTGTCAGCAGTAAATAGGCTAATTTTATATCTCGTGTATGATGCGACCCTCTTAAAATTAACTTCAAAATTAGGTCTTCAAAATGCACATGATTCACGAGTATGTACGGTATATGGCAATAAATTCTGGATAATATCTTCAAAGACGAAGAAGAGACTTAAAGCGACAGAGATATGGTTCTACTGTCAAATTCTAAGAATAACCTGGACAGAACACATGAGCAAGGAGGAAGTATTAAAGAAAGTAGAAACAACAAAGACAGTCAGAAAGAGATAGTTGAAATTTCTGGGACACATAATGAGAAAAGAAGTTTCAGAGACTTTAACATTCACATAAAATATCTAATGTAAAATGAGCAGGAGGAAACATGAAGTAACGAGATTGTATAAATGGATGGCAGAACAAGAGCAATGAGGGATGGTAAAAGGTCTAGTTGATTAGAGCAACAAAAGACAGCAAGTTAAAAGGGCCTGACATAAGCAGGAGAACTTAGAAATAATTTCTCCTAACTTATACATTTTGAAAAGTATATCCATACTTTGCATCTTTTATGCTTTAAAAATTTTTTTAAATTTTTATTTTTAAATTTTTATTTTTAAATTCTTCTAGAATAAGGAAGATAACCCAATACAAACTAAAAATCCAAGGGAACTCACTCATACATTAGTTTTACAAAGTTACCTCCCTTGAATATAATTTTCAACATATTAGCGCCTACCATAAAATTCGGTATTACTATTAATTATAGAAATTAAAATAAATATTTGATACTAATTATAGGTATATAAAAATCTAGGATTAATTACAAGTTTAGAACTATAAACTATTAATGGGACAGCATTAATAAGTTATTCACCAAAAGTTCTTAGATCAATTAGATCCACGTTTATTATCAAAAATAAACTAATGCACTGAATTCTACATTTGAAAAAAACTCGAGAGACAATCTATTTGGAACATATACCGTGAATGAAAATCGAAATAGAAGTGTTGGGAGAATAATGGCTGAGCCAGAAAGACACGCTATTGTTTACAGATTTTGTTTTTCTGTTCTAGTCGGGCGATGAAAAAAGAAAAAGAAAAGAAAGAATTGTATTGTTTGCGCAGCTTCATTCAATGAGATCAGTTTAAACATTGAATAGCATGAACAACTTGCATTCTTATTTGCACAACACTGGATGAACAAACCTTTATTCTTCTCAGCCAGTAATCCATAAACGTTTTGTGAGCACGAAGCTTTGGCACATGTCTGTGATTTGACAGGATGAAAAGATTTCCTCATCGACGTTTGAAGAACTCGGAATGGATATGATGAAGTATTTAAAAAATATACAAACAGAAAAATGCGATAAAAACAACAATGACTAAAGTTGTCCTGAAAAGTCATTGAATCATGAAAATATATAATTTCAGAAATGATGCCTTGATTTGTATTAATGACTTGATGTTTTCTAAGCGTATATTATCATTATTTTAAAATATTTTTTCATGTGACATATAATATTCAATGCTATTATAATGGGGATTATGTACTTCAAGTGGATACCCATATTTGAAATAGATGCCCCATTTCTATTTTAAACTGTTTATATTACACCTATCGACCTGTGCACTTGAAAAAATCTTAATAAGAAATTGTCATCTTATGGCCATATCATGTCGAAAGACCGGTTCTTGTCTGATCATTGAAGTTAAGTAACGTTGAGTTTGATTAGTACTAACATGAATGACCGTTGGGGAATGCAATAAACTACTCGACAGACGTAGTAAGCTGGCGATGGATAACAATCTCTCTTCTACTAATAGAAACAGAAGACCTCAATATGTGGAACTGCTGGAGTTGGATGAATGAAGAATGAGTGGATTAAATTAGTGAAATGATAATGAAGACACCAATCAAATGACGTGAATGCCGTTTATTGACACAAAAAATATGTCCTTGATATGTATCGGGTTACCTCCTCCTAATTTTCAAAACTGCTCCTCGCAGACGCTCTCAGGACTATACAATACACTGTGATATTTTTTTTTTATCATTCTCTTCTCACCTTATCTTTGACCTCTTGCGGAGAACGCGTTTTTCTTTGCAAAACGCATGAACAATACCTACACACATACGTACGTACGCACATTCACTCACTACACATACTTTGGACCATTAAGTTTTCACATTTATTTGACACACACATCTTTGTCTTTGTCACTTGTAATCCTTTGTTGTTAATACATTATCATTTGTTTGTACATATATATTGGTTCTTGTCTTTTTCTCTCATTTCTTTACCTGGACTCACATCCCGAATCTGCCATGTTTGTTGTGGATATTTTAGGATATTTTAATCTCTCAACGCATACACCGGCCGTAACATGTCTTTCTTCGTAAATCAAACAGAATAGTCCATTATGTATGAGGTATTGGTGGGGCGTAAAGATCGTGCTAACTAAAGAACGAAGGGAGCAGCAGAATTATAACATGATGATGATAATAATAATAATAAATGATTTCTAAATTTCTGATATTATATACTTTCGTTATTCAATTTATAATTCAATATTTAGTCTACATCTTTGTTGCTATCTTTCGCCCGGATTTTCTGACAATATCCTCCTCGGGTATAATGGTAGCTTTGGCAGTCTTGAGAATTTCAGTGTTCTTGAAAGTCAGAAGTGCTGAGATGTCACTTAGTAATGTTTGGTTTTTCTGTTCCTTCTCCGTCATGGGTAAGGTGATAAACTACATCCGCGTCCAGGGCAAGACGATAAACTGCATCCGACAGCAAGCCATTTGATCAGGAGCTTTTGAGGAGCGTGGAACTACCTCTTAGTTGTTGCTATTCCCAGGTCAATCCTGACCCGGGGTGGTGGCACCTGTTAGGGGTCCCAGCTTTGGACAAGTGGTTGACCCCAAACTGGGATCAAAACACTATGAAAGCGTAAAAATAAGTTTTAATACCAGCGATGCATTTTTGAAAAATTATTAACAGCAATACATTTTGGAAAAAAAATATAGGCAATACGTTTTTTAATGAAAAAAATATTGTCAGCAGTACCAGCAGTACCAGCAGTACATTTTTGAAAAAAAAAATATTACCAGCAATTGCATTTTTGAAAAAAAAAAAGTACCAGAAATACATTCTTGAAAAAATATTTTACCAGCTATAAAAATCTTGTCGGCATTAAATAACCCATTGAGGTTGGTATGCCATAAAAGAAACCTAACCAAAACAAACCAAACAAAAACAAACTAAACCAAACCAAACCAAACCTGTTTCTTCTTCGCAACTTCAACCAAATAGAAGAATAGAATCACACGATTAAATGCCCATGTCTTAGATTCGTTATGGTAATGACTTACAATATGAGCCAATAAAAGACCATTTCTTTAATGAAAATAAAAGATGCTTATTCAATTCCATCTGCTCTCAAGTTAACATAAGATTTTCACACTCAGTTCTATGATTCTGTGGCGTGGATCTTAGGGATTAAAATTAGCAGTTGATTTACCCACACCAAGAAGATTGATGAAGCATGATAATGACGAGGAAACACACGGATAATTCTAACGATACATGATAAGGAATTTATTTGTGAATTTACACGCTTGGAGTTATGCCAGTAGATCGTTTCAATAAAATAAATTAGACATTTTTAAAGTCCGTAGTTTTAACAAATTGTCATGAAGAGGAAATGTTCGTAAAACAGATTAAATGATCTGACAAAAAATAATATTCAAAAATGTTTAAAACAAATATAAGATAGTTCGTTGCTCACAGAAGGAATATATGGTTTGCATAGGTTTAAAAGTAGACGAAGAGAGATAGTTTGAAATACTTAGCTTACTTGGATTGTTGAAAAAATATTTGAAGTGCCGCATACTTGGTTAAAAGCCGATAATATAATTAGCGAGTAAGATGACACTGACGAAAACTTCAACGCTGGACGCGGTAAACAGAAACGAAACCTTTCACATGTCTTCAGACAGGTTTCCCTTATTAAATCAATTTTTTCCTCATTTCATATTAAAAAGAATTTCGCATTTGCTCACGATTTTCTTTTTCTTAGCTCAAAGGCTAATTTCTGTGAAGACAAGATTTCCATTGGTCCAACAACAATTTCCAATAGACTAGCGAAATTATTTCCATCTACTTCTCAACTCGCCGGTCAATCTCTGTGATGGTAAGGTTTTCATTGGTCCAAAGAAAATTAGGCTCGCGAATTCCTTTCCGTCTCTTTCGTCAGCTCACCCGAATTTGAAGGGAGTGGGTAAAGGGAGTTAATGTTATTTCGTACTCATTTCAATTCCGATGTGTTCTGGAGATGGAAAACACGAAATGCAATAACTGACGTCTAAATAACTCTAGATGGGATATAGTGTTAAAAAAAAAACAATAATGTATCGGCTAACACTTTATTTTAAAATATCAGATTTGAAGGCAATCGCTAGAAAATCGACCAAATAATGATATAGATTATTGTACAAAGTTTGTGCTCAATTTTCATAGTTAATATAAAATGACCACCGCTTGACATTGGCGTTTGTTTTGGTGCCGATTTCTGTTGTGGTCGAGATTGAAACCTGGCATCGTTTAGAGATTTCGTCAGGGTGATTTTAACCTGAACGTTCAACCACGCCGCGGGCGACCTTCCGACGGCGATAAAGATGCCCTGATCGGAGAATAAACCGAAGATTACGACGGAAGAGATTGCTAAGAGTTTGAAGATCTCAATTGTCTTTCGCCATTTGAAGAGACTTGGTTTGAAGAAAAACGCCCGATTATGGCAAATCGAAAAGGTGTCATTTGCCACCACAACAACGCAAGACTTCAGGTTGCAAAACAGACATTGGTTGAAATTTAAAAAAAAACACCCCTCCAACACCCACCGTACTCTCCTGGCTTGACATCTTCGGAATTTTATTTCTTCCAGTTTCTACAGAAAAATTTAAATGAAAAAAAAAAAAAGGTTCTGTACAATCAATGTAAAACTACCTCCCAACCTTCTTCCACCAAAAAAAAAAAAAAAAAAAAATTTGCAAAAATGGCAACAACAATCTTGTAGAACAATGGGAGACAGTTGTTAAAAACAATGGAAACTAATAAATGTTTTATTTTGTGAGTATGCAAAATTTTGTTTTTAATTTTCTAATTGGGCACACACTTTTGCAATGATTTAATATTTTTGGTGAAATTTTAAGAATACAGCGAAATATACTTGGGTAACACTATTTGTCCCCAAAATTCGGTGTGAGTCATGAAGGGGGGTCAGTCATGAAAGTCAAAGTAGGTTGATACTTTCATTTACTTTTTATGGCTTATCAACCTATTGTAGGTTATTTAAATCCAGAAAATATTTTTAAACTGAAAGAATGTTTTGAGATAATAATGATTTACTGAAATCCATCTTAGTAATTAACCCATAGCTGGCGGAGAAGTTGTGGAGTCATACCTTTCCCAAGTAACATTCCGAGCCATTATACATCACACCACCCGCATATCAAAACTTGAGGCATTTGTTATTCCCAAGCGGTCACCCAACCAGGTTCGACTTTGTTTCGGTGATCATAAGGGGACCGATATATCAACGTGATATGGCCGTAAGCCGACAGTCTATGCATCTTCTAATTTTCACCCTGCAAACTTCTGATTCCTTTTGATTGGAGTTCATATATGTCGAACATTTTCAGGTGTTCAGCTGGTTGAAGGCCTTCAAGAATGCAGATCGCTTTCAATGGATTTCTCAGTTCATTGTATCAATCCCAAAAGCTTTCGTAATCTTTCGAACAGTTTAGTAATATTACCTGCGATACATTTTTTGAAGAAAAAATATTAACAGGAATATATTTTTGAAAAAAAAAAAATTACCAGCAATAAAAAATGTCGGCATTAAATAACCCATTAAGGGTGATATGCCATAAAACAAACCAAATCAAACCAAACCAATTTACACTCTTGGCACAAGGAACTCGGAAGTCTTGAATATTCAAAATGTCGATGTCGACAGAGAAATAGTAAAAGTCTGTGTTGTGTTATAATTAACTTATGGGAGTTGGGCCTTCCTGACAGCAACGTCGCAGATCCTATTCATGATGGCGGTTGGATTCGAAAGTCTCGGTCCCTCATTGGATGCTCCTACGTCAGGAAGGCTGATTTACGCAACGGTTTCCCAGGTCCAAGGGTCGATGATGGCCTATGTCAGGTATGTTTTCAACTGATCGTTGAAGCGTTACTTTGAGCCTCCGCATAGACTCTTCTCCAAACAGGACGATACGTGGGGGTCGAGTGGAACGAATTATGGCTACATGACACGCCCAGTGAAGGCGATGTTGAAGGTTGGTAGCCTCGATGCTGGGAAGAGATGTCCGAGAGAGGACCTCGTTGTTGGTGATGAGATCCTCTCAAGGGTTCTTTTGAGCTTCGTTTGCTGGAACCGTTGTAGGCGTTTGATGTCCCAACGTTACAAAGTCCAGGCCTCGCAAGTGTACAGAAGGGTGGATGCGACCACGGCCCAGAAGACCACGATTTTGTTTTTTTATGGTGATAGTGTGATTGTTGAAGTCGCGATGTGAGAGCTAAATGCACACGCACACACTAATATACAAATAAGCACACATACTCACACACACATATACAGGGATGTTTAATAAAATGTTAATATTTCTTGGAAAAGTATGATTTTTATTTTAGTTTTGATTAGATGAAGCAATTTCAATCTTTTTTTTTAATTTTGAAGAATATTTACTTTCATCAGATATTTTTTTATCGCAACAGCGCTTGATAGCATTTGTGATAAAATGTAGCTGAAAAGTTATAATTTTGTTCATTACAAATGAATTTATACCAGTCCGCTTTTTTTTGGCAATATATATATATATATATATATATATATATATATATATATATATATATATATATTATTTATTTATTTACTTACCAACATACAAGATAAATATATAAATTCTAAGCTCATAATTTCTGAATTTTTCTTATATGTACACATTTAGTCAGCGAATTCTGAAATAACCACTGACTATTGAAACCGCCGAGAACGGCTAAAATATACACTTTTGTCCATTTCATGAAGGTCATAAATGTCAAACTCATTCTTAAAGAGCTTTTGTAAAATGCTCAAGACGAAATAAAAGGTTATTTTGTCGCTAGACCAAATCAGTCTGTTGATCAGACAACAAAAATCTGTATTTTGGGCTTTGGGTTAATTAAATCAGAGAGAGATGGATCCTTACAAATGAGATGACTGAATATTATAGGACCTCGAAATGGATAGTTAAATTTATATTTATACTTTATTATTACGCAACTGTTGCGTTTGAATGTTGCTTTTTGAGTAATTCCTATGGCATTTGTGCTCATATTTGATAAATTGTTCAGATATCGACAATGGAACAAAATTGTGGTACACTCTGAACCTAAGCTTAAAATAGAAAACAAAATTGATTTCGTAAATGTCAAAGAATTTCGTTGTCTAGGATAAGTGGTCGCGAGTGGCAACATCGGGTGTCCCTGCATATAATCCTGACTGCCCTCTTTTGTAATGCATACATTTAATTTAGTTTAGTCTTAACATAATCCAAAACAAATTTATTACGACCCAAACGAAATTTCCATAAAGAAAACTAGAGCTTGTCACATGGCTTCACCTTCTAAATATTCACACCTACGGCAAATAATGTCGATTTGCTTTAACAACTGCATTTGCATATTCCAATTTAACTTTTCAACAATCATCACACCACAATATTTTGTATACCTTGATCTTTGAACAACATTTTGATCCGTAAACTTTGTCAAACCTTAAAGGGAGATCATCTTCCATATTCGAAAAATAAAAAAAATGAGTATCTTGCCTTATTCACACCGAGTGGAAGTTTATTTGCTGCAAATCACTCATTAATAACTGGCCATTCATTGTATTATTGAATCAATTAGTTAAGTGCCATACGCGATACACGCTTAGGCGATCATCTCTCCTTCGATTCATGACAGAAGATTTTCCCGCAGTAGGTTGCCGTTTCTTTCTGTAGTAGACTGGTTGACTACCAAGGCTAGAGAACTCAGTCTGTCTTGCAATTCAACACATGCTTGGGAAGAATTGAGATGGGTCCGCATTTTTCAGTCCCTCTCTTAAACGTACTAACATTTGAAGATGATTGTTTGAATGTCTTCTTAACAGGTAACGATTATCGCATCATAAGCAACGCATTGAAGGTATGTTGTGGTGTAATGGATATCGACTCGGACTGAAAATTCAGAGAACCGAGTTCGAATTCCAGTCGGTTTCATTATATTCACTTACGTGCAAACAACATTGGGGAAGATATAAATCCAGCTATTTAAGAGATATTTTTACTAAAATTACACAAAGAATATCATGGAATAGTAAAGAGTAAATTTATTCAATAAAAACGCCATTAGCTTCAATCACTGCATCCAGACAACTACTGTATCTCCTGCAACTCTTCTGGACGGTCTCCCTGTTGTCACAATCCTTGCCTTCAGTTTATCTTTGGTGTTACAAGGAATTTTTTTGGTCTCTCGGTCAACTGAGCCCCTGCACATAATAATCAAGGGGGTTACAGTCTGGGGAGTTAGGTGGCCAGATGTAAGGGGTGATGTGATCGCAGAAATTATCTGACAGCTATGACTGGGTTCTCCTGCTTGTGTGGCATTGTGCAGAGTGCTGTTGCCAAATATAGGGTCTTCCAGCAGCCACTCTCTTGAACCAGGGAAGCGCTAGCTCCTCAAGGCACTTCATGTAGGCCTCTGTGTTGAGTTTGAGGTCCTCGCCAACAAATTTGGGAATTTTTTTCTTATCAAAACGATCAAAGTGAGTTTTCCGAGCTGCCGTACCTTCGTAATCACCATTAGATTTATCCAACTCATTCCGAATCCTTTGAACTATCCTTAGATTAACACCCGAATACTGTGAAATGTTCGTATTGGAGTTTTCGGCGTGAATGCCAAGCAGTACAGCATGCCGTTTCCAAATTTCTGGCGGTGAATTGCGCCATGGTACTCTTTTTCTCACAGACGGTTCCTAACTGACCCTATTATACTGTGCTGTTGACAAAATCAAGAACAAATAACACACATGCGCAAAATTAAAAATATAAAATAGCGACACTTTACCCATCACACCCTGTATTCTCTCACATTCAGTAACCCCTTTGCGTTTTAATGGATTTATTACCTAGCATAGGATGAAATGATAACAAAAATCTCTGCATCAACGTTTAATAAAAACAAGAAATCACACGAACTGCATGTGTATTGTTGCCTGTGCAATGAACCGTGTGAAGCCGAAGTAATGCATGTGCAGTGTAATACGCGCGGTGCCCCTCACTAGGAGCCGGCACTGTATTACGCTGTGTCCAGTTTCTTGCCTCACAAGTTCCCATAGCAAAATAAATGCTCGTTTATTCTTGTCTGAATTTCTTTCTTCGATAAAGGACCAAACAAATGCTGGCCACCTTTTATCCTTCTTCTGCAAGGATATGCCGTTTTCGCCGACGAATGCGCAAAGCCGTTGACACTGGCAGGAAAAAAAAGCCGGAAATGCGCATGGAAGAGCAAAGTAAACGAACCCGAGTTCAGACCATGAACTTTTTAAGCGCAACAACTTGAATTTCTTACATGAATAAAGATAAACAAGAAAAAACAAATTAAACATGAAAATACTTCATGTAAGTAATTCAAGTTTTCCGTTATCTTATTGTTGTTTTTCGTCACAGGTCGTTATCTTCTACAGTTTCTAAGTATGCATCAATGATCTGACATAAACAAGTAATATGAAAAGATTTATATCAGATCTTTGCTGCTGATTTAAAAACGAACGTCGAATGCAACTATCTAAACGATAAAACGAAAGAATAAAAGGAAATAAAAACAAATAAAAATTAATATTGCAATTGCTTTATGTAAAAATTCATAAAACTAAGAAATTATTATGTTTATTACTACTACGAGAGAGTAAATAAATAATATAGCGTAAATAATCAGACGAAAAAAATGTAGATATGCAGACATATAACTTGTTATGATCCAGAATAATGATTATATTTCAGTGAACATAGAAAATAAGGATATTTCATCATCCCTGAAATAAAGATAAAAAGTTTCATCATCCTAAAAACAACCTTGCCACCAGTGATGAATGATGAGAAAGATATTTCATTATTGTAAAATCTGATTATAAAAACAAACGAGGGTAGGCAGTAGAGTAGGGTTAGTAGAATAGAGTAGAGTAACAAGTAGCAGTAGTAAAAAGGAACACAATATATCGTATCACTATTGCTCCGGAAAATCGAAAGTTGACGATCTCAAACGCTACCCTTAACAACGAAATTCTTGAAACAAGCAAAAACAAGTAAGCATATACGTTTAAAGAAACAAAAGAGACAGTAACACTGAGAACATTTTTAACACACACCATAACAATATCTGTAATTCACATCACGGAAAAGAAAAATACAAATTCTTGTTAGTAATGTCAAGACGTGTCTCAAGTTTTATTGTACTTTTATATTCATTTCGTTTTCATTATAGAAAAAGTAAAAATGATTTCTCTATCAACTACTACTACAAATACATATAGCAGCAGGGTAACTTATATTACACATACTCAACATCCTATTCCGTTACAAACTCTACAGTAGCCAGTAAATCTCCGTGACCAAAATAATAAAAGTAACGTACATGTCAAAAATTAATAGCGCAAAAGAACCTTGTCAGAGATCTGTGTATATTATTTGTCTCTTCAATTTCCCAGCTTTCAATTTTCCGAATATTTTGGATCGATGATTCTAGATTTAACAATCAATAATCATCAATCCGATACAGGACCTGTTTTTATTAATATCAGCTATTTCAGAATCGAGCGAAGTGTCCCGGCGAATACATATGCTGTCCAGCGATGTTGCCGACATTTTGTACTCTGGACAATAGCAACAAAGGAGGAAGAGATTATGAAAAGATTATTTTATATTTAACAAAGTTTACTTTATTTAGAACATGACTACAGAAGGTTTTGCTCGTTAGCCACCACACCACAAAGAGAACAGAAAAAAAGTAAAACTGTAAGAAAGAAAAAATAATAAAAGACAGGACAAATTAAAAATGAAAGAAAAATAATGGATTTAAAAGGAAAAGAAAACTGAAAAAAAAAAAGAAGAAAAATTCAGATAAAAAAGGAATAAGGAAAAATGAAAGAAAGGAAGAAGAAAGAATGGAAATTTCCTGTACAGAACAACTTACGGGATTTTCATTGAAAAATTATAAATAAAAATGTCAATATTAGTACGTTGCAGAAGCAGAGAAGCGTTCGTGTGAATCCCGTAAGTTGTTCTGTACAGGAGATATTGGCTTATTTTAGTCATTTAAAATAAGAGTAAAAACCTGCTATGGGAGAAAATAAAACCGGAAAAATTCTCAAGTGTAACGAACCAATAAACAATAAAAGAAAAAGAGATTGAATTGTGCGAAAATATTAGAAAGAAAGAGGAGGGAGTAGCAAAGAAGCAGTAAGAATAACAAGGCGGAGGTAGAAACAGAAGGAAAACAAAGATAAAGAGAAAGAATTATTGCAGAAAGAGGTGAGTAAGCTAGGATGAAGGAAAAGTGAGAGAAAACATTAAGAATAGATATGAGGAGGGGGAAGAAGCAAAGGGAAGAGGGGGTAAGAAAAACGGAAAGGAATGAAAAACAAGAGGAAGAGGAGTAGGAGGAGGAGAAGAAAAGATGAACAAAATAAATGTAAAGTAAAAGGCTATGTAAATATGATAAAAAGAAAAGAAAAAAGAAAATGAAGAAGGAGGCGAAAGGAAAATAGAAGAAAGAAAGAAAGAAAGAAAGAAGAAGAAGAAGAAAGTTGGGAGGAAAAGAGGAAGAAAAAGATGAAAACGGAAGAATTATTAGCAAAAGAAGAAAAGGAGACAGCAAAGAAGCATAAAAGAGGGAAATATGAAGACATAAAATTGGTGAATGAGGAAAGAGACATATAAAAAAATGGCGTAGAGGTTGAAGTGGAATAAGGAAAAAGCAGAGAAAGATTTTCCTTTATGCAGGATCGATTTCATTTTTAGAAAAAACAGTAAAAGAATAAAACGATAAATTATTAATCTGATATAGGTCAGGGGGGATGATGTATCGATTGGCTCTGTCCACACTCTATTTGTGGATATTTACTTAGTGTGGAAAAGGCCACACTAATTGAGTCATTAATGGAAATCTAACTTACTACAATAGTGAAATTGCTTGCCAACAATTTATCTTCAGGTACTGAGTAGACTCAGCACCTGAAAATTGCGTTGTGCATGTTATCGATGAGAATATATATATATATATATATATATATATATATATATATATATATATATATATATATATATATATATATATATAAGCAGCAAGTATTCGTCCAAACAAATTTGATTAAAAAGAAACGCCAAAGTCTGTTTATTTTTTTAAAATTGCATTTGTCCAAATTTTGAATAAATTGTTACGTATTGGGGTCAAAATAGTGGGGTCAAACTATCAGAAGTTTGTGTTGTTTTTGCAAGTACTTTCGAACGTCTCATTCATTTTCAAGAAGGAATGTGGTGTCTGTGCAGTAAGCAAGATCCCTTTGTATACAATCTGGTATTCTTTCGAAAACTAAAAGTTTGAAATAGTCCACGGTGTTGTCATTTTTAACGATTATTGCGCCTGGTATTAAACTCACAACTCTTTGGGTCTTATCACTGGATCTAACCAACGTCTTTATCCACTGGGCCATGTATGAATAAAAACAAAAATTGCAATATAAATTCTGGTAAAAAATGGAATAATAACAACACACCAGTGGATAAAGACGTTGGTTAGAACCAGTGACTAGAACTGAAGAGTTGTGAGTTCAATACCAGGCCACAGCAATGATGAACAAAAACGTGGAAAGTTGAGTTAAAGGGAAATAACTGAGACATCCGGAATAGGCATGGCACGTGGAACTAGAATAATCTTTGTGAATATGGCAATGAAGATGAGGATAACAGTCCGAGTAATGCAAATAATGCAAGTTTCTGAGTACACACGTCTGCTTGGGTGGTTAGATAATCACTGTTTAAGAGGTCTATGCAAGCACATTCTTATTTCCTCAAACTCCAACTGTTGATTTATACGATGTCTAATTGAGCAGACCATAGTTACATTTTCTGGAAAAAAGAGCATAATCAACAGTACATACAAACCCTCGGTCACGATGACTTGTGAACAGTTTCGTCTACCCACTTTCACTCGCAAGGTATGCGGGGTATGGTTTATATATATACTTGCCGTGGTAAGGTTTATATATACTAAGAAATATCAACATTAGAGAGTAAGTAAACTATCAGGAAAATTGGATTCATGCATTTCAATGTAATTACAATCTATTTGAAAGTTTTTGAAAGCACGTGTATAAGTGTGTATATATATATATATATATATATATATATATATATATATATACACACACATATATATATATATATACACACATATATACATACATACATCTCTCTCTCTCTCTCTCTCTATATATATATATATATATATATATATATATATATATATATATATATATGATAATAGCCGCGTACAGAACGCCTTGAAATAGACTATTCTATGTTGAGGTAATTTTTTGTTTTTTTTACTGTAATATATATATATATTTATGTGTATATATATATATATATATATATATATATATATATATATATATATATATATATATATATATATATATATATATAGCTCAATTAGATTTCATTTAAATATTCATGGAGACCTACCGGACACTATTCGTAACATACTTGTTGACAACACAAATATAATAGCATCATCTATATGCTAAAAAAAAAAACAAACTAAAAATAATGGAAGTCTTATTAATAAAAACAAAAGAAAAACGAACACTTAATAATATATGAACATGGACACAATTTCTTGACCGTGTTTTGAAAAAATTAAGACATTATATAAATACATACATGCAATAAACTATTTCTTATTTAACTGTTAAAATATTTAATCCTTGAAAATGGCTAAATGTATAGCCGAAAGCGCTCGGATAAAAAGAACATTAAAATGGTAATCCGTATGGAATTTCCAAGAAGATAAAGATCTAAGGAGAGCTCTATGTCAGAGACAGAGCAAAACTATTATTTAATGAATATTAAACACATAAATACCATCTGGAGGAATTTTTTTCCGTTTATTTTTGGTTTGCAGGTTTGAAAGATTGAAGTGTATTTTATAACTTTCATGAAATAAAGATTATTACCTATGCTAATATTAAATTCTTGATATTCATTAATATATATATATATATATATATATATATATATATATATATATATATATATATAGCGGGTGTAACAGCAAAATTATTCAATTCTTAGATTAAGAACCGTTGTATCCTAGATTTGAACCGTTGTATCTTAGAAATAATTAAAGATATCTTACTGGAATTTTTATAATACTATTGGATTATACTTTAAAAAATAAGAATGTATTTAGATCTAAGTTGAAATGATCATCTCTCTTGTTGTTCTGATCTCCTGATCCAGTTTTCCTCTCTACTGTTCCCTTTTTTTTTTCACCGTTCTCTTGAGTGGGGGGTTGAATGGATATTGAAGATGGAATTATGAGATTATGAATAATGGTGCAATTACTGAAGGCCTGAATGTTCTTTTCCCTCTCACCATTGTGTAGATAATATTGGGACTGACACAAAACGATTTTAACCTGTTCTGTTCCTAGCTGAATAACTCAAAGAGTTTTACAGACATTCTTACGATAAACGATGTCAAAAGTCTTATTTAAAAATCTGTAGAAAAGAAATTCAATTAGTTTAGTGTTTTTTTTTTTTTTTAGTTATTAAACATTTTGTGGGCTGGACAATTATCCCATGCTGTTACACGATTTGAACAAGTTTGGTGTTACACCCGATATATATATATATATATATATATATATATATATATATATATATATATATATATATATAATATATATAATAAAAAGGCTTAAACACTAATATTCCATGGTCATAATTTATTCCATTGGAATCGTAAATACGATCCAATTCATCAGACCTACAAATTCAAAAAGAAAACCGAAAAGAACAACTCCGGAAATAAAAATAGAATTTAGAGAGAGTGAATATGAGAGTGTGGGACGAATGTTAGTTCTAAAGGGAGATGTAACATTTGGGAGATTAAAACTTAACAGAGGGGGATTTTTTACAACTAGGTGTGAGTGGAAGGGGGAAAATGAATGTTGTCGGATGTCAAATACATTAAAGATACATTTCGTGGTGACATACACATACCATATATATATATATATGTATATATGTATATGTGGGTATGTACATGTATGTATGTGTGTGTGTGTGTATATGTGTGTATATATATATATATATATATGTGTGTGTGTGTGTATGTATGTGTGTATGTGTATATGTGTGTATATATGTAGGTGTAATTATTTGTATATTATATGCGCGGTACTTATTAGAAAGCGCTTAGTATCAGAGCTAGAGCTAGATATTGAATCAGATATATGTATATGTGTATATGTGTGTATGTATATGCATGTGTGTATTTGTGTGGATATGTGGATATATGTGTATATGTGTACAAGGGTATATGTATGTGTGTATGTAGGTACATGCCTATGTGTATGTATATACGTTTATTGTGTATGTGTGTATTTGCATGTGTTTTGAACATAAAAATATAGGTCCTTGCTAGATTAGATAATCGTCGTATTTATTCTTTATATGTTTATATTTGACTTGTAACCTGTAGTCGATATTATTTTTGTCAAATTTTCTCAATTACACAGCGCCCCTTTCAATTTTAATTTCACCCGCCCCATCTTTCTCCCCCACCACTTCTTTCCTTACCTCTCCCTCCTTCTTATTCTGATCTTTAACATCAGATCGGTCCATGGTATGTGTATGTCACCACGAAATGTATCTTTAATGTATTTGACATCCGACAACATTCATTTTCCCCCTTCCACTCACACCTTGTTGTAAAAAATCCCTCTCTGTTAAGTTTTAATCTCCCAAATGTTACATCTCCCTTTAGAACTATCCTTACTCTGTCCTGGACATTGAGTTCTACCTGGATTCTATCCTCTCGGAATTTTTATTCAAAGAATATACATGTGTGTGTATATGCACCTGTGGATTTTGCATATATATGTATATTTACCACTAATATTATATATATATATATATATATATATATATATATATATATATATATCATGAATTCTGCTTTGTAAGGCAGGAAACCCCGTCTGTTTGACTGATTACCCTACATAATCTTTTGTATCTATATATATTTGTCTATCCATCAAGACATATGCACTGTTTTTTGTGTGCGTATAGATTTATGGAGAAGCTGAAACGAAAGCAGAGAAAAATAGCGTAACACATTCAGAGCTGCGCATGCGTAAATATGCAAACACACAACTTGAAAAATCAACAAATTCGTCATCAATAATTGGCCAAACCCCACAATTACAGCTTTTCCATCTGATATTCACCCGACAATGCGCAAGTGGCAACTCATGTTCCCGCTTCCATCAAGGAAATAGAGAGTGGACAGTTCTCTCTCTCTTAGATGTTCATATGACTCCGTCCATGATATTTGGAATTAATTTCCGATTCAAACACCAATGGCGTGTTTATTGATGACGTCATGTCCGCTTGGTTTGCAGCGCATGAGCAGTCAGGACATAAATGATGGGGCTAAGGAGGTGGCAAATCTATTTCTCGCTTTGTAAAGATTTACCTGGATTAAGTTGACGTCAGCGGTCAGCATTTTTGCTTTAATCTGGTCGATGCTTTTAAATTCCGTGCAGCGAATTTTCATTTGTCAAACATTTTCTATTTTCTATTCTTGTCACTCTTCTCTTTTTTTTTTTAAAAAAAGATCCCGTAATAACATCCTTTTCGAATCTTCGGTGATCTCTTCGTATTCCCAGTGTCATCTATATTTATTTGTTTAACTGCGCTTATTCTGGCACATGGCAAAACTAATGAGATGCCAAAAGGGTACTTCAACAATAAAAGGGCCCGCGAAAAGGTTGCTTTGCTCATTTTTGTCAATCTCCTCATCTCCCATTATACGTCCATTGGTCCCAACTAACACAGAACGTTCTTGCAACGTTTCAGACTTTTCTATTTGGGTCGCAGGGTATGTGACGACATTACTGTAACGTTGCGACCGACTGTTTTCTCTCAGCTTATAATATGACGTTGCTACATCGTTTTTGCAACGTTACATAGCAGTTGCGAAATTTGCCTTATAACGTTACATTAATGTTCTTTTGTAGATTCCCCATAATGTGCCTATAACGTTACAAGGTAACGTTCCAAATATGTTGCCTTGTAACGTTTCATGAAAGTTTTTTTGTAAACTCTGTGCAACGTGCCAGCAACTAGTTGTTTCGTGATATCTGTCATGATATAACTAGTTCTGTACCATGATATCTATGGATTACTGCCGGGCTGCCTGTACCCTGCCAACGCTTTTTTTTTTTTTATCAGTCATAACTGTTTTGTGTTTGTTATAGCCGGTAATAAAGTTCACAAAATGGGATTTTGAAAGCCAGTCAGTCACTTGATGAAAAGGGAATAAAGATAAGAAATTAAATAAATTGGGACCAAGTGTCGCTTGACCGGGCGTTAGAGATTTCCCTTCGCAGTTTCGGTTGGCGGGGTACATGATGACACACACACACACACACACACACACACACACACACACACACACACACACACACAGATGTGTGTATGTATGTGTATGTTTTTATTTCGAGACTTCCTGTTAGAGTTGCTCACCGTGAATAGCAAAATAGAGATGGACAGAGAGCTGATCGGATAGAGAGTTTTCTCTAGTTGAAGTTGATTATGACAAAAGCAGAAGTTATTCAAAGTATTATCTATCCTGGCTGCGCAAGTGAATCCCTAAATAAACAAGCAAATAAAATGGAAACAGGATTCGAGTCTTCATTTATCACCGTGGCATTAATGTAACCTTTCATTTCTCTTGTGAACATACAATGGACCTTTCCCAGTTTTTGTGCACACCGACGCGAACGAGACCAGACGCAATGTGGTGTTATTTGTGAAAAGCCGGGAGAAGGATCCGTTGTCTGTTGACCTCTTTATTGTAATCCAACTACATTATTCGTACTTTTAAATGTGTGTAAATCGAAACACATATGCAAGGCGTTGAAATTTTATTTTTTGTTAGTGTATATTCATCTGTGTGTACTGAAAAGTTCGTAGCCCCACCAAAATGTCAGTTCCTGAAAAAATTCTGATATTTGGTCATTCGCTTAGATTTTGGTAAGAGAATATTACAGCATCCCCTCATACAGGATAGGATGGATAAATTGTCGTCTAAATTATGCAAAAATGAAAATAAAAGCGACATGTAATTTTAACAGATATATTTACCAAAATTACACTAAAATATCTTGAAATACTAAAGAGTTAATTTATTCAATAAAATCGTCATTGGCTTCAACCACGGTCTCTAGCCGACTTAGGAATATTCTGTAACTTTTCTGGAAGTTCTCCTTGTTTAAGTTGATGAATGCTGCCATAATCCTTGCCTTCAGTTCATCTTTGGTGTTACAAGGAATTTTGTTGGTATCTCGCTCAAATGCTCTCCACACATAATAATCAAGGGGGTTGCAGTCTTGGGAATTTGGTGACCAGATGTAAGGGATGATGTGGTCGAAGAAATTTTCTGACAGCCATGACTGTGTTCTCCTGCTTGAGTTCTGTTGCCAGACATAGGGTTTTCCAGTAGCCACTTACTTGAACCAGGAGTTCGGGAGTTCTTTTCATATCAGAACGATCAGAGTGAGTTTTTCGAGCTATCGTACCTTCGTAATCACCATTAGACTCCTTGAACTCTTTCCGAATCCTCTGCACTGTCCTCAAATTGACACCTAAACACTCTGAAATATTCGTATTGGATGTACTGGCGCGAATGCCACGCTGTACATAATGCCATTTCTAAATTTCTGACGGAGTGAATTGCATCATGGTGCTCTTTTTCTCACAGACGGTGCCCAACTGACCCTACTATACTGTGCAGTCGACAATATCTAAAACAAATAACGCGCCTGCACGAAATCAAAAATATAAAATGGCGACAATTTAGCCATCGCACTATGTGTGTGTGTGTGTGTATATATATATTTATGTTAGTATATCTAAGCTTATACCTCTCTCTCTCTATTTCTCTCCTTCTCTCTATTTACCTATGTATCTATCTCACGGTTTGGTTATATCTATCAAGGCAACGTACACCATCTATGTACTAATTTTGCAGGCATATACACACAAGACGTTATGCCCAGAATCGGCACACGGCCTGTGCTTAACACGAATCTAATGTTGTTTTCTTGTTTATGAAAGACTAAATCATGTTGAGAACATTTGTAATAACTCGCTTCTTTCTTCGGAACATTGATCGCTTTTGTTCAACGCTCTCAAAAGGCGTGTAGCAATTGCTAATTTGTAATGTCGGATATTGCTTTGCAAGAATATAACGAGTCACTGAGCAGATGCCTACTGTAGAGCCCTGGCTTGCGTATCATTGTTTGTAAATTCCATATTCTCTAATATTGTGGCCTCGTGCCAGACTAAACTAAGCATCGTCTATAAGAGACGCCCTTTATGAACACACAATACCAACAACAGCTTGCGAGATTTGATTGAAGGCCTCTTAAATATTTATTAAATTTACTTTAACCGGGTACTCCGGCTGAAGATTGAACTCACTATGACAGGAGAAAAAAGCATAAAACAAAATATATATAGTTACCGTAAAGGTGTATATATATATATATTAGGTTGGTGCAAAAATAATGACGTTTTTTTGCCGTTAAAAAATACGTCAAAAACGTCATTATTTTTGCACCAACCTAATAGTTACCGTAAAGACGTAATTTGAGAAATAAAAAAAGCTTAAAAATATGATTAGCTGTTTTAATTCCTCTCACGTCAGGACATTGTCGACGACTGGCAAATTGTACAGATGTATAAAATAGCGAAACATCAGAGGACAAGATGTTATATATATATCAAATATTCCTAAAGAGTTAATTGGATTTTGATTTTTAATTCGACATATTTTTATTACTTCAAACGTCATTTTTCGTGGCTACCCGTATTTGAATAGAACGTCCCGTTTCTTAAACAGTATTTATTTCACATCCACTTGCCTACAGAGGGGGAAAGCTTCATAATAAAAACGTAGGTGGAACCATAAAAATATGTCGGATTAAAAATAAAAATCCATGAACATTTTATAAATTGCTTTGTTTACGTTTCGGATACGAAACTGAATAAATTTTGAAGTAAGAAAACTTTTTTAGGATTAATAAAATTCTGACCGAAGCAACACTCCTACTTACAGTAAGATGACTAGAATGGATGGATGGATGGATCTATCTATCTATCTATCTATCTATCTATCTATCTATCTATCTATCTATCTATCTACTAATGTCTTCCCATACATGAAACCCAATGTAAAATTAAAATACATGAATATTAGATCAATTCATCCTTCGAACATAATAAAGCACATCTGTAAAGGAATAGAGTTTAGGTTATCCAGAAACTCTTCTAGTAAAATAATTTTTGAGGATATACAATATAAAAACTTAAAGGTAGAGGGTCACAAAACTAAACTAGAATTTAAATCTCAAATTAAACAACATATAAAATACAATTATAGCAAAAGGAAAAAATATCACTTGGTTTATTTCCACTTTTTAACTAAATGTAAAATTTGGAAATTATTTTTCAAGTTGCTTACTAAACATTTCCCCCAAAATTCAAAATTACATAAGATATTCAATAAAATCACTGTTAAATTAAGCTACAGCTGCACTAGTAATTTAGAAACAATAATAAATACACAAAATTATGTAAAATTCAAAACTAATGCGCAGCAAAATATAGTTAACACTAGTAATTTATGCAAGTGCAGAAATAAAAATAGATGTCCATTAGATGGAGCTTGTTAAACCGAAGCAATAATCTATAAAGCAGAAGTAACAGATATTAATGGCCAAAATAAAACGTACATAGGATGTACTGAAGGTACTTTCAAATGTAAATGGTACAATAACAGCTTATCATTCAAGCTGGTGAGTCTTAGGAGATCTATCAAACTAGATAAACATATGTGGAATTTAAAAGGAAAAATCAGCAGGAATCCGATTGTAAACGGGGTAAAAAAAAAAAAAAGGCCAAGCCTTATAACAACTACAATAATATTTTTAACCACTGCCAACAGGAAAAAAATTAGCAATAATGACATTTCCGGATCCAAAAAACGTTTTGAACCAGAAATCCGAAGTCCTCAGTCCTTGTATATATACTAAAAAAATCCTCAAGCTGATATTTATAATACCCTTACTTTTTCCGATACATTTATAATACCCTTGCATGCTTCTTCTTCTTCTTCTTCTTCTTCTTCTTCTTCTTCTTCTTCTTCTTCTTCTTCTTCTTGTGTGTGTGTGTGTGCTTGCGTGCGAGGTATTTAGTTGAAAGTGCTCAATATCTGTGATAGAGCTAACAACACCTTTAGATGATAATCCGAATAAGCTTTTCTCACAGACATGATCTGGCTATAGGATCAGACACATTATATGGGTTGTATTGAAATTATTCAATTTTGTATCTTAGTAAAATATTTAGAACAGAGAGCTAATTTCTAAGAGGAGCTTACTAGTAATCTTTGTCGAGTAGCAACCTATTTGATATTTACTAAGCCTGTGACAAGCAATGTAACAGAGAGAATGTGCAAGAAGATGGTATTGCGCCAGTCTTTCAAATGACTGGGTTAGTATTCAGGCTTTTACCTGAGATGAACACGAATATCAGGGAAAATTATGTAAGTATCTCAATTGAAATCCGACATTCTTCCTGCTATGATTGTTCAGGAAGAATTTCGGATTTCATCGTAGCAAACATTGTGGCTGTGAGTCTTTTATAGAATTCACCATTCAAAGGCATGAATTAATCTGAACAATTATCTAATTTTTTCTTCTTATTCTTATGCTTCTTTTTTAGGTACTTGTAAAATCTTAATTCTTTCATGACATAAGCGTGTAGGAAGAATAGGTATCAGGTGATACACAATATCTGCGAAATAGTATGCGTCAATTTACACATATGTTGTTTGGCTTTGCCTTGTTTTTTCTTTGTTTTTCTTTTAAATTGTTTGCTTCTCAACATCTGTCGGCTCGTACGATCTTTGGTGAGAGCAAGCCGTTCTGGCAGGCTCGATATACCCAAGGAAAAATCTGCAATAGTTTCTGGTTTGTGGCTGTCAACAACAGGCAATATAACATCTTAGGAAACTCTTCCTCTACAAGAGAGAGAGAGAGAGAGAGAGAGAGAGAGAGAGAGAGAGAGAGAGAGAGAGAGAGATTATCATCTCGTTTGTTTATAAACAATTCATTCTGTCAAGGTAGAAGCGATGCGCAAAGAACTGAAATTAATAATAATAAAAAGAAACAAACAAAAATAAAAAAATTCTCACATATATTCTTCTTTCTAAATTTCTTTTTCTTTTTTTCATTTTACTTCCTTCCTTTGACATATCTTTACCACGTGTAGATATCGAAACCTTTACAAGACTACAAATGTACTTACCATTCGCCCATGCTTTGAATATTCCTGGCACATATGGCCTGGTGCTCCTGCTATATATTTAGAGATTCTTGATAAAATACAAAAAAGACTCGACTGTGTTAATGGTTCTGATCTGGCATCTCGGGTTTCAGTCGTTTTCCTATCGCTGTAATGTAGCTTCTTTGTGTCTTTTCTATAAATACTTTCATGGGAATTGTTTTCATAAACTTTCCGCTATGATACCTAGATTTTATGAATTTAAGCGCAGCACTAGATAACAAAGTCTCATCAATTTATAGTTGTATTGGCTAGATGCAACCGTAAGTTCTATGCTAACAGTTTCTTCTCTCACACTTCTCGCTTGTGGAAATCTCTTCAGTTTCTTGCTTTTCTGTCAAGTTTAATCTTCGAAAATTTAAATGCAATGTCAATCGTTATCTATTGTCTTCGTAATTTCTGTTCTTTTATAGTTCTCTCTCCTTAATAATCTTCCTCTTTTTCCTATTCTTTCACACCCAGTAAGCCCCTGTGTCTTAGTGGCTTAACTGCATTTCTTGGGGTGAAATGATTAAAAATATTCTTTCTTTCTTTTTTTGTATGTCTGTATGTAGAAATACTTGGGTTGGTGTCCAGGCTGGCTCTTGGTGTACAGGGAGGGATGGACCTCAAGCTTTTGATATGGTATCTGTCTAAGAGACGGAAAACTCTGATACAATACCCGCCTCAGTACTCACCCGGATATCGTCCATCAGCTTAACTTTTTTTTTTTTTTTTTTAGTGAGACTCCGGGAGCCACTCGAGGTAGAAGGTTACAGGGTGAGAGGCACAGTTTATACGGATATGTTGGAAAGAAAACTTTTAACCCTAGACTTGAACAGATTAAGATTGTAGTGACCGGAAAAAACATCCTAGCAAATACAAAGTCGTTTTCCTAGCTATGGAGGCAGAGATAGCAATCGGTTGCTCCAAAGGTAATTGAGCAGCCCTGTTTAAGGATAGCACTACTAACCACATATCTGGAGGGGGTCTAGAAAATATGATCGAAACATTGTCTGCCTCATTAATTAAGTCTAGCTAGTTTAGCGTAGCCAGCAGTTGTCGGTGGGGAAAATGAATTCAAACCAATAAATAAAATAATAATAACAAATAAAAAACATTAATTAATTTTCCCATGATGCAAGTTATAAAGAAATCGGAGAAGGTTTCTGGTCACATATGCGATTTTATGACCACACTTCCGGAAAAGACAAAATCTTTCTCGTTCTCCTCTTGGCTTCAAGATGTGAATCACACAGTAATAGCGTTCTCACTGGGGGATGTTAGTTTACGCGGTCCACTGATGACTGAACCTTTTACACTTACTAACGACATCGTCGGACGTGTTTTAGTAGCCCCTACTCATGAAGTAGAAGTTCGTTTTCCCAAATAAGCGCAAAGCTGACTTGATTTCGTCCGGCTTCAACCTTTTTGTATCCTTAAACGCCATGAATGATTTTCAGAACGAAACAGAAAACATACATACTTAAGAGACCTTTTCACTTTATCTCAATACAGAAAACATAAAAGGAATAAACGTTCGTAACCGAAACACAATTTTTTATATGCTTCTGCACTTTCTTTGTTTACATATTGAACAGGCACATTCACCTAAAAATGCACACAAAACCCACAACATTGTTAACATCCACATGTCTTATCAAACGTTCGAAATCAAAGAATGAATATTAAATCTAAACTTAAAATCTCTACGAATGGTCATAGACAGCTCAGGTAGCCCATCTTCAGCTCAAAGAACCCCCTTTGTTGCTAGAGAACAAAAGCCGCTATTTCGTTGATATTACCGTTCTGTGTGAGACCCACCTTGTTGCAAGATATCCTTCAATCTGCTCCACGAGGTGATAAAATGATCTTGGTAGGGAATTTTAATGTTTCTGCTGGAAGTAACAACGAGATTTGGAGTTGTCTAAGGAAGTACGGAACCGGAAAAAATGAATGTTTCTTGAGCTGTGCACAGAAATTCAGCTTCACATTGCAAGTACCCAATTCCAACACAAAGGTGACCATATAAAAGCCTGAATGGATCCAAAGTTCCATCAATAGCACCCACTGGACTAAGTTATAGTCCGCAAATGCGAAAAGTCGAGACTGTTTTGATAAAAAAAAACGACCAAGTCATTAAAGATATTCTCTCAAATAAGAAAAAGATACGAGAAGGCATGCTCCAAAGTGACTGCCTACGAGCACCCAGCTAGAAATACAATTCAAAGAAGCGAACCGTAGCGTTCAGCGTATGCTTCGTGAGATGGGAGACAGCTACTTTGTGAGATAATCTGACTTAACTGTAGAAATGCAAGTTGTTGCAGCCAGAAAGAATAGTAAATAGCTATTCACTCTCATGAAGCAGGCATTCTAATGCCCAAAATGCCGGGAGGGTTACAAAGGATGGGAGAGATGCAATCCCATTGTGCAAAAGTACAAGGTGCTGTGGAGGCATTATTGCGGAATAGCTTATAGTTTTACGTTCGCCAGCGGGTAAAATCCTAAAGGGGATTTTGATGTCTCGACTGAATGCACACATTGTGGATACGTTACTGTCCAAGCCACAGTGTGCCTTCTGGCCTAATAGAGGAACGATGGATATGATTTTCACAGCGCGACACAATTCAAGAGAAGTTGTATGAACAGCAAATAAACCTGTTTCAGGTCATTGTAAATCTTACTAAGGTCTTCGACATAAACAGATAAGTTTGTTTTGGAAGATCTTGCGACATTTAGTTTGTCTTCGCCCTTTCGTAGATATCATCCAGTCGTTTCATGATGATAAAGATGACACGCTCGTACCTATTGCATCAAGGACAAGAATTATAGTAATCCGTTTACAATGAATATTTTGTCAGATTAAACACGAAGAATAAACAGCTATGAGTGTGCATAACTTGTTAGCTCGCTAGATAGATACAAAGACTATACAAAGTTTACACCCACACACGCACGTGAGCACACACACACATGAGCGTCGACACACACACAGAGACAGATACACATATATAATATATATATATATATATATATATATATATATATATATATATATATATATATATATATATATATATATATATATATATATTCAAGCCCACCATCGCGTTCTATTAAGTTCGCCAAGTATTTTTGCTACATTATTTCGCCAACTAATGTGAAATTTTTCTGATAATAGTTTAACTAAATCACATAACACCAAACAATGCAACAAAGCATAACTAGGTATCTAAAAACCCTGAAACATAACAGCAGCAAACGATATCATATAGACTGGAAAACGATAAAAAAATGTTAGAAATGTAACCATATAAAGAAAGAACCCGACATCAATAAAATTTCACTAAATTCAAGAGCAAAGATAATTAATATTTTTTTATAAATATAGAAATAAAAAGAACAACACGTTAATACGAATTGTGATGTGAAGACGCGACGACGCGATATTTGGAAATGATGAAACGGGCAGCAATAAAACTCCTTGATAATAGCTTATGAAAACCTAAAGTACTCAAATATTGGAGAATTTATATTTAAATATCTACCAGAAAATAAAGAAAACGGTCCGAAATATAGGAAAAAAATTCTTAACAAAGAACTTTCGTTAGACTATAACTTAATTTGTATATATATATATATATATATATATATATATATATATATATATATATATATATATATATATATATATATATATATATAATTATTTATTTAAAAATATGATTCCAACACGCTACATAAGAGTTCTCATAATTCAAAACAAGAGCCGAAAACTTCAATATCCACAAACATAACCAGTTCTTTCCTATTTTCTATATATTTTCACACACACACACACACACATATATATATATATATATATATATATATATATACACACACACACACACACATATATATATATGAATAAGACATCAATCAGCTAAGTCGCAAATTTTATTTTCGTATTAATCATGTATATATATATATATATATATATATATATATATATATATATATCCGTGTGTATGTATACAGACGTTAAATCTAACGTCCATTTCGACCAAATGTAGTTACTTATATCCATCTTTATTTTAACATTTAAAATGACCATTTTAAATTATATATTTTCTCTTTTAAATTTTCTTTCGTTTGTCAAATTCGCAAAACTTGACGCCCTCTTTAAGTTAGAATGAGGGTCGGTTTTTGTTTATTTATTAGAATAGTATCTCCCGCTCTACAACTATTTTTCCTTATTTACCCAGGTGTGCTTTTGTTCTAACAGATGACGACGACCACCCAGAACTGGCAACCAAGTTTGCTTATTTTACTGTGATTCTCAGAAACACTCGTACATTTTGGCTCTATGTCATCCACAGCTTTTTTACTCGATTTCTGTCCTTTCCTTCTCGTCCAAACAAGTGCTTCTTTCACGAGAGAGAGAGAGAGAGAGAGAGAGAGAGAGAGAGAAGGAAGAATGGAAGGAGAGAGGGAGGAATGGAGAGATGGAGAGAGAGAGAGAGAGAGAGAGAAGGAAGAATGGAAGGAGAGAGGGAAGAATGGAGAGATGGAGAGAGAGAGACAGAGAGAGAGAGTGAGAGAGAAGGAAGAATGGAAGGAGAGAGGGAGGAATGGAGAGATGGAGAGAGAGAGAGAGAGAAGGAAGAATGGAAGGAGAGAGGGAGGAATGGAGAGATGGAGAGAGAGAGAGAGAGTGAGAGAGAGAGAGAGAGAGAAGTCCTCGTCAAAAACACGGGAAAGGAGTTATAGAGACTAAACAAAACAAATAGATATAGAAAGATTTCTTTAAATTACCAATCGTTTGGGTTCTTCACACATTTTTATGTCAACCCCAAAGTTTCAGAGAAAAGAAAAATGGAGACCCAGAAGGTGACGGTATTATTTTCCCTTCTTTTTATGAAAAACAGGCTTTTAAAAATTTAATGGCTTGCAACTGTTCCTCCTTTTGACCAGTCTGTTTATTTATCTTCAGCTAAATGTAAGCTGGTAGAAGAGTAGGAAATGAAAGAAAGAAAAAGAAGAAAAAAATGAATGAAGTAGAAGAACAATTAAAAAAGAAAAAAAAATGAAATTATACGCAGTAAAACAAAAATGAAAGAATATAAGTCGAAAAACGTACTGAATACGAGTAACTAAAGAATGAATTCAAGAAAAAGGATTTTTTTGAAGAAAGTTACGAAAAAAAAAAAACGACCTGGAAAGTAAAGAAAGAAACAAAAAATGAGGATGAAAATAAAAATATTGAGAAAAGAATAAAGGAAGAATAAAACAAGCGCGTAAGAATGAAAGAAAAAAAGAAGAAAGAAAGAATAAAACAAGCGCGTAACAATGAAAGAAAAAAGAAGAAGAAAGAATAAAACAAGCGCGTAAGAATGAAAGAAAAAAGAAGAAAGAAAGAATAAAACAAGCGCGTAACAATGAAAGAAAAAAGAAGAAGAAAGAATAAAACAAGCGCGTAACAATGAAAGAAAAAAGAAGAAAGAAAGAATAAAACAAGCGCGTAACAATGAAAGAAAAAAGAAGAAGAAAGAATAAAACAAGCGCGTAAGAATGAAAGAAAAAAAGAAGAAAGAAATGAAAGAAGAAATAAGAAGGCACAGTTTAGTGAGAAAAATAAAGATGCAAACGAAAATTGAATAAATGAAAGGAAACAGAAAAATAAATGGAGTGAGATGAATGAAAAATAAAATAAAAATGAAAATATGAATAAAAAGAAAGATATAAAAAAGATGAATGAAAAAGAAGTAAAAATGAAGTAAATAATGATGGAAGACTGAAAAATCAAGAAAGAATGAAGACGAAAGAAAGAAAAATGTAAAAACGAAAAAAGACAAAAAAAGAAAATAGTGAATAAAGAATACAGAAAAAAATAAAGAAAACGAGGAAAATGAAAAAAAAAAAAAACAATTGAATAAATAAAACGAAGAAAGAAGAAAAAGAAAAAAGCAAAGAATAAAAAAATAGAATGAACTGTAAGAAAAAAGAACGAACGAACGAAGAAGAATGAAAGAAATGGTAAATAAATATAGAAAAAGAAAAACGGCAGAATAAAGAAAAAACATGTGAAGGAAAAAAGTAAAGAAGGATGGAATGAAAAAGGAAAAAGAATAATAAAAGAAAAGAAAACAAATAATAAAAATGAGGAAATTAATGATAGAATGAGAAAAATAAAGAATGGCAGAATTAAAGGAAAATGAATGAAAAAAAGAAAAAGTCTTAAGGAAATGAAGGAAGAAATTGACAAAAGAACGATGCTAAATAGGAATGAATATGAAATGAATAAAAAAAAAAAGAAAATGTATAAGAAAAGAAATGAAGCGATAAAAAGAAAAAAAAGATATTAAGATGAAAGAAAAGATTAAAAATTTCAAAGAAAATCGTAAATATAAATTAAGAATTATTAATTTTTGATTAGTTTGTTTTTCATTTTTTTTTTGTTTATATTAGGTTGGTGCAAAAATAATGTCGTTTTCTCACATAGTAACATATATGAGAAAACGACATTACTTTTGTACCAACGTAATAATTTTTTGTCCTTTTATATTCTAAGACTATAAAAAATTAGAAATAACCACTAATAGTGATTCTATTCACATTCCGTTTCCTTAAGAGTCGATTGGAGATGGAGAGAATCTTTATTTGTTACTTAACTCTTGTAGAATATAAAAACGACCTAAGTAAATTTGAATTTTAAGGCTTTCGTGGCTTAATTGTTAAGGCGACGCCCATGCAAGACGTGTTTCCAAGATTACAAGATCTCGTCGGTGGTTAATTCTTTAAATGTTACTTAAGCAATAGGTTATGTACAACACATAACCTATCGGTTGTGATAAAAAAAAAAAACGAATCCAAAAAAGAAGAAAGTAAAACTAGTTAAAAATTAATAATGACAATACTTTATTTAAGAAACTGAAAACATTTAAGAGATTATTACGCTTATCGCTGCTACTAAGATGGATTTTGCCGATACTCAGTGTTGGTCAGTCAGTTAAGTGACATCCATGATACATGCTTGGCCGATTAGGTCTCTTTCGATTTATGACTGGCCCAGCAGGAGATTTTTCCGCAGTAGGTTGTTGTTTCTTTCTGCGGTAGTCTGGTTGCCATCCAAGGCTATAGGACCCTGTTTGTCTTGCTATTCATCTCACAACTGGGAGGTGAATAGATGGATTCGTACCTTTCCCAAGGATATTTGCATGTAAATGAATGTAACGAGCCAAACTGGAATTCGAACACGGGTCTCAGATTTCTCATGTCTAGCGGAAATACTGGTAGGTTTTCTATTGCTCTTAGGATCCTCTTGCTATATAGATTAAACCAGTAAGAAAGCATATCCTTGTCAGACTGTTTCTGTTTTTTGCATACTTGCTTAACTCGTTCCCAATCTACATGGAGATGGCTTGTTCCCAGTAAATATTACGGATCATTGTAATATCTTTTCCATATATAATGCGCAGTTCAAGTAGGTTTTTGCGTCGTATGCATGCTTTTGCGTAATCTACGAAATAGAGGTATCGCTCTGATATCTTTCTGATCGTGAAGATAGCATTTCTTGTTCAAGTGACTTGAACATAGCCGCTTTGTTTCTGGTTTCATTCTGCTACGAACTCCAGACAAGCAACAATAATAAGTTGAAAGAACATCTCGTCAACAATTCATTCAAGTGTTTTAATCTAATAAATTCAGACAAATGAAGACGAGAGAATCGATGTCAGTGACAGAGAAAGTGAGAAGAATGAAAAGAATGATTGAAAACGCCATAGAAAAGTACAAAACAAAATGTCGGAAACAGAAAGAAAAAATAAACAAAAAATTATTTTGAAAGAAAAAATGGAGAGAAAGGAAACAAGGAAAATGACGATGTTGGAAGAGAAGAAAAAAGAAAGAGAAAGAAAGAATAAGGGGAAAAAATAAAGAGAATAAGAAAGAAAGAGATTAACGTAAAAAAAAAAAACTGAAGTAAAAGGGAAGAAAGAGATCGAATGAAGGGTGCAGAGGAAGAAAGAGAAACGAAGAAAATTATTAAAGCGAAGAAAGAAAGCAAGAAAGAAATAGAGGAAAAATGAAAAAGAAAGAAAAAGTGATCCTTAGAAAACTAGAAGGGGGAAGAAAAGAAAAAAAAAAAGAAAACATAGAAGGATAGAAAGGAAAGAAAAGTAAATCAAAAAGGAAATGACGAATGATGTAAAAAAGAAAGAAATAAAATGAAGGAAGCGAAAGAAAAAAGAAAAGTATAACGAAAAAAGCAAAAGTAAAGATGAAAGAAACAGAAAAAAAAGAGAGAAAGAAAGAATAGACGAATAGAAGGAAGAACGGAGAGAGAAAATAGAAAAAAAATAGAAAGGACGAAACAAAGAAAAGAAGGAAAAGGCGAAAGAAATAGTAAAAGAAAGAAAGTAAAAAAGAGAGAAAGAAAAAATGGAAAGAATGAAAAGAATTGGGGAAGAAGGAAAGAGAGATGCCAGAAAGGAAAGAAAAGAAAAAAATGAAAAAGGAAACCCGAATGGCAAATAAAAAGAAAAAAAAAAACAAGAGAAGAAGGAAAAAAAAATGAAAGAAAAAAGAAAACAAGACAAAAAAGTAAAAAAGCGAAGGAAGGGAAAAATGAAAGGAGAGGTAAAAAAAGACAAAAAACCAAATCAAAGAATGAATGAAAATTTTTAAATGAACATAGAAGATGATGGAAAAATAAAAATAAGGAAAGAATGAAAAATGCATGAATGTAACTACGAAGTATAAGAAAATCAAAATCTGTGAAATATTCACAAGAAAAGGAAATATACACAAAAGAATGAAAAGAAAGAATAAATAGAAGAAGAATGAGAAATGAAAGAGAAATTACTTGAATTGTAAGCAAAAACGTAAGAAAGAAAGAAAGAGACGAAAAAAAATGAATAAAAAAAGGAATGGAAACGTCGGATGACAGAAAGAAAGACTGAATTGAGTAATAAAAAGAAAAGGAGAAAACACATGATATATATATATATATATATATATATATATATATATATATATTAAGAATGTTCCTCTACTTCATCATCTGGAGAGATGTCACATCGCCGTCGAGAGAAAAGGTCACTCAGAGAAGCAGAATTCTCAAGACAACTCTATCGACGTCTGGCTGGGTAAGCCAACACACCAATCTCCCCGGGTAGCAACTGGGAATCCAAGTCTGATCTATGCCAGGTGCTGGGGGTGGTAGCGCGGGATGTTGAAACTTATCTTCAATTTGAACATTTAGAAGGGATGTTAAAAACAGTCTGGAACCGCTTGGAGCATGTCACAACGCTATTCACCAAAAGCACCGTTGTGGTTGGCACAGAAATTTGTTATTTATTTGCTCACCGTAAATTGTTCAGTATTGGGCGGAGTACTTATTAGCGATTGAGGGTCGAGTAAAATTAAGACGCTGGGAGAGGTTTTAAAAAAGTTAAATTCTGACCTTTTCTTTTGAAAGCTTAGAAATAAAAAAAATATATCTGGATTTTAGAGCAAAATGTGAGGTTTCAGTCACCAGGAGGCGATAGAGTTCTATAACATTAGTATGATCGAGGGAGGCCTGTATCATAACACCTCTCGTGAAAAATACAGGAGGGAAAAATTAGTTTCAAATTTTGATGAAGAAATAACTGGAGGGGTAGATTTGTTTTAATAATTAACAGTGTGAAAAATTAAATTAGCTATCCAAAATCAAAACCTCGGACATTGAAAGCGTGGTATCTGCTCTCACTTTCGATGAGAAGGAGCCTCGTCTCGGGGATTCTAACCCTGCATCAGCACCTTCCTCATGACACTAAGAGAGGTGGGGTCGGTTAATATGGACGCTAGCGTGACAGTGGTTGCGGGGATTGGGTAATTTTTTCCCCTGGTCCATATGACCATGTATCAGATCTTGTCTTAGTGGGGAGGTTAGCTAAGTAAAATCCAACTAGGAAAGATAGGAATCAACCTACAGATCAGGTAAGAAATTACTCCCTGCTGAGAAGATGCTATAGACAGCCCAGCCTTGTAATTTGACGATGTACGAAGTCATAGAATAATATAATTATTGAAAAGAATAATTGAATAAAGTCACTCCTACTACTTTCTGGATTTAAGTTAAAACAATAGACAACGAATCATATTAGGAAAAGCGTAAAGTGGAGGAAAGGTTTTTCAAGAAAGACATGTAGAAATGCACAAAGTGTGCAACTGAACCTCATTCAAAATCAAGCGTTCAAGAAAACACAAACTATAATAACTCTTAAGAGCTTCCGTATTTAAGACGAAAAAACATTTCTTAGCGAGATGTTTAGCAAGCTCTTTTTGGAGATAAAACCTCTACTTTAGTGAGTTCGATTATCATTGGGCACCCTAAAATAGTGACCTTGTACCAGGTTAAGCTAAATATAGTAAATGCAATGGACCTCTCTTATTAGAGGTTTCCTTTACCCACGATCAAACTCAGAAAAGAAACAATTCATAAGTTTAATTATTTACATTGTTCAGACTGTTGTTTTCATCTTTATTGTCATATTCACGACGTTTCGGACGCTATACGCCTCGACCTTCTTCAGGTGATATACGTTGAAATTTCGAACCGAACGCTTTATTTAGTTCACTGGGATAGGTTGTTCTAATTCCACGTGCCATGCCTTTTCTGGATATTCCAGTTTCAGTTATTTCTCTTTAGTAACTCAACTCTCCAAGTTTTTGTGCACCTCTGCTGTGGCCAGGTATTGAACTCACAACCCGAACAATATAATGTAAATAGTTACAATACCTCATTTCAGAAATACAGGCAGAAATCTATAAGTTTTATTTAAAAAAATAGTGAAAGTTTTAGATTAAGTAAGGAAAAAAATAAAAAAATGCTGCTTTTTCTCAGCACTGTAGCAAGAGTGAATGTTCTGTTGGTCACAGATTCTTTTACAGTAGAGGGTTATAGAGACTTGAAAGGACAGGGGTGTGGTTCTACAGAAGGATAACAAGAATACCGTGGACAGAAAACGTGAGTAACGAAGAAGCTTTTAGGCAAATTGCAACGGAAATATATTTAGAATTAGAAAGAGACTTGAAATTTCTGAGACACAAAATGAGGAAAGAGGGTTACGTGAATTTAACATTCACAGGGTATATTGAAGGCAAAGAGGGCAGAAAGAAACAGCGAATAACCTACCTAACAAGTTTATGCAAATTGAATGACAGAGCAGGGACTGGACGGGGATGTTTAAGGAGATAAAAGTTACCCAGAACTACAAATGATACGAGGGGGGATATGGCACATAAGAAAATAAGATAGTGCCATAATGAAGGTAGAGAGCCAGGCAGTCGAGACGATATGTCCCGCCACGTATCATTGAATTGCTGTAGATATAGCAGGTTTTGAGTCGAATGAAACAGAATCGACCGGGGACTGAACTCAAATACACCGAGTTCACCTTTGGTGGTAATAACCATTACGTTATTGTCGTCTCGTGAAACGACATAACGAAAAAAACAAAAAAAACTAAAACTGAAGTATTGTTCCCTCGAATGCCTGAAATAATAAAAAAGAACTTTAAAAAGAAGGAAGAAACTCCATCAATATTCTTTTTTGTTCACTTCGCACTTGGTAAAAGAATGAATTCATCTTCTTCCGGCTTTGGTTTAAATAGCAGGGTAGACGAGACTCTCTTGCCTCGAAGTGGAAATAAAATTTAGGAGGAGGAAAACTCTGAATTCAAAATCATTTCAGTTAGCCATGCCAGAAATAGATGCCATGACGGTTTTATCGAAGTTGTCAGCGTCATAGGTATTTATCTGCGCACCCACGTCGCAACAGAATGTAACCCAAGGCTTGTATTAATGTGGGATTAAAGGAGAGATACTGCCTGGGGTGGATGACTGCCCCCGGGGCTTGATGTGATATTATTTTCATCTTCTCCGGCGTACATAGGATCGTAGTAGAATGTTTTATTGTTTTAATTTTTTTTACAGACGTTTCACCCTATAGTAAAAGGTTACGATAAGGGGTAGTTTATACGGATAGGAAGGGGAGATAACTGTTAACTCTAGACTTGAACAGGTTAAGTTCGCAGTAATCATAGAAACATCGTATTGGGAGTCTGTTCCACAGAGCAGTGGTTCGCGGGAAGAGGCTGTTTGAGTGGAACTTATTTCTCACCGATGGGAATGTAGGTGGTTTGTTACTATATAAGTGGCATGGCGGGTCCAAGGCGTGAAGCTTAGATCTGGTGGAACCAAGGAATGTAGTTCGTCTGAACACTTTCCATGGAAGTAGCGATACAGCAGTGAGAGGCTTACCATGTCCCGCCTGTGTGACAGAGATTAAAGAGTGGGAAATAATTCATCACTCACAGGAACTCGGGGACGCTTTTGAACTCGAGATGAGAAAGTGAGGACTGGACAGCTCCCGCCCAAATATGACAACAGTTGTTTCTGAAATAAGAAATAGTCCCAATGTCTACTTCTGTTTAACCTCGTTTCAGAGCAATAACCACTAAACAATGGAATGTCTATGTGTATATAATTTTTGCTTATTATAATGTAAGCTTATTTTCATCGCAAACGTTTTGAATTTTTGTGTGTGTATGTTCGTGCGTTTGCTCTAAATACTGTTTAGATTTTGCGTAACAAAACATAAAGAAAACTTTTCTGTTTGAATTTCTGGGATGTGGAGTTATTGGCACCATTTACATTCTGAGTATTGTCCTCATCTTTGTTGTTGTTATCAGAACGTTTCAGACGATATACTCTTCGGTCCCCATCAGATGTATATCGATCTGGGTCACCTACAGGGAATTCTCAACTGAACCCTTTATTTAAGGAGAAGACTGTTCTTGTTCCACTACTCATAACTAGGGATATCTTGTCTAGTTCTTCTTTTTAGTGCTGCCCAATTATTGCTCGCCAAGTTACTAATCGCCAGTTATTGAAGCTAAGTACACAATGGCCGGCCCAGGGATTGAACTCACAATTACTATGTCACCAAGTTCCAGAATCAATGCTTTAATCCACTAGACTATTATTCTGCGGGATTAAAGTAATTGTGAGTTCAATCCCTGGGCCAGGCAGTGTGTACTTGGATTCAGTGGAAACGGACAAGTCATAACTACATATTACTAAAATTAAGAACTAGAAGAGATGTCCTTAGACATGGGCAGTAGAACAAGAACAGCCTACATCCCTAAATTAAATAAAGGTTTTAGTTCAGGCTTCCCTGTAGGTTACCTAGATCGATATGCACCTGATGAAGGCCAGAGAACACAACGTCCGAAACGTGGTGATAATAACAACAAAGTTGAGGACAATAGTACATATGTAAATAATAATGTAAACTATTTAAATTCATATTTTTGACTGGTTAAAAAATAAAATAAAATATTGAATTTAGCTTAAATTTAAGTACTACTTATTTTAAAATATCAGTGAGTATTATATACAAAATATTGTTTGTCAAAATTTCATAGCCCAAACTCAGGGCTGCGTAATATACACAAATAATTACTGCAGACAATGGAACATATACTGAAAGCATAAGTTACGTAAACAGGAACAAATAAAAAAAACATGATCATTTACATAAATCTTTAAAGTCAGGGATCGATTTAAAACTGTATCCCTATTATGAAAACGTCCCCCTTAATCCGATGATTAATCGCTATTTTTCAATTCTGACAAGTGTTGCGGAGTAGAGAACATCTAAAAAATGCTAATCTCCAAAAATGATTTAAAAAATAATTTTTAGATTTTTATCAGTGAACCGGTAGTGCTCCTTTTTTCCCTACTTTTCTTCTTTCAAGTCTTCTTTTATCTCTTTTTTCTTTTATTTTATTTGTTCTTTCCTTTCATCTTTTATTTCTTCTTTTCTTTCTTCTAATATTTTTCTTTCCATTCTTCTTTTATCTTTTCTTTCTTTTCTTCTTTCTTTTTTCTTTCTTTTTTCTTTCTTCTTTCCTTTCTTTTATTTCTTCTTTCTTTTCTTTTATTTCTTCTTTTCTTTCTTCTAATATTTTTCTTTCCTTTCTTCTTTTTCTTCTTTCCTTTCTTCTTTTCTTTCTTTTATTTCATCTTTCCTTTCTTTTATTTTTTCTTTGCATTCTTCTTTTATCTTTTATGACCTTCTTTTCTTTCTTTTCTTTCTTTTCTTTTTTCTTTCCATTGTTCCTTAATTCCATTTTTCTTTTCTCTTTTTCTTTTCCTTGTTCCTTTCTTTTTTTTGTCTTTGATTCTTTCTTTCTCTGTTCTTTCTTTCTTTTTTCATTTCTAGATTTCTTCTTATTTCCTTCCTTTAAACCCGTTCCTCAAGTCTCCAAGGATCAGTAAAATTGGCAATGAGAATGTCCCAGGCTGAGATCGTAGCTTGGTGTTTTAACGTTCATACCTAATTTTGTTTAATTTTTCCTTCTTTGGAGAGAAACCGAAGATTCTCTGCTACTCGCTCACTAATCTTATTTAAGTAATTTCTGAACCGAAAGAGGTCGAGGGAGCCAAGTAACCAAGCGGAATAACATCAGTCTGCTGCTAATGAGACCCGCAGAAGAGGAGAGATTCTGTTTTTTTTCCCCTGAAAAGTGATGTTGGATAGAGAAGAAGGATGTAGAATGATGAGGCTTTTAAGACATTCCATGTTGGTAAATTGACAATAACAGACCGGCAATTATTGTGCAGACATTAAACACCAGATACCAAACCACAAAGACTATAAAGAAACACTATCTCTCTGTATTTCTCAGTTTAGGTATTGTAACTATTTACACTATTTACATTGTTTGGACTACTGACCTCATCTTTATGGTTATGTTCACAACGTTTCGGTTGTTGTACGCCCCGGCCTTCCTCAGGTGATATACGTTGGAATTTCGAACCGAACCCTTTATTTAGTCCACTGGTGTAGATTGTTCTAGTTCCACATGTCATGCCTTTTCTGGATATCTCACTTTCAGTTATTTCCCTTTAGTAACTCAGCTCTCCATGTTTTTTTGTTCATCTCTGCTGTGGCCAGGTATTGAACTCAGGACTAAGGACACATGACCCAGTGGATGAAACTTTGGCTGAGGAAATCCAGTGACTTGACCCACAGAGTTGTCAGTTCAATACTTGACGCCATAGTCCACTTCAAAGCACTCCACTTAGGATTTCCAACAGTTCCTTCCTTTTTTTTTCAAAACAATCTCCAGATTCATCTTTGAGGATCACAGTCAGCTGACTTGTCACAATTATCCTCAATCTCGTCCACGGTTTGAAATATTTCTTTTAACGGATATAACTAGAATATATAAACAAACTTAGATAGTTAGAGATAGATAGATAGATAGATAGATAGATAGATAGATGCAAACTGACAAAAGTAGATATGAACAGACAGACAGATAGCTAAATGTATAGATGGCTGTTGAACTCTTGAAAGGTTTTATCCAGGTTTTGTTTTTAATCCTGTTGGGTGTGTAGCCATCGCCCTCACCTGAAAGCCTGGTGGAGGAACCGATTTGATCGTCAATAACCCGACAATGTCGCTAGTAGTACTGGGTAACATAGAACCAGTAGCAGTTATACATACATACATACATACATAGCGACAGACAGAGTGACATATATACATACATACATACAGGCAGACGTACAGACACATATACATACATACATGCAGACATACATATAGACAAACAGACCTGCAGACCTACAGACATACAGACATACAGATAGATATTGGTCGTTAAAGAAATGATAAAGCGGATCCGCTATAAATATTGTAAAAAGAAAAAATATATTTTAATTTATTTTCATTTGATTCTCTCCGTCAGCCTCTTCGGGGTCTGGCACTTTCCAACATCACATTGCACATTTAATTGAAACTTGAAGTGCTGTGTAATTTGAATACTGAGACAGATTCGAAATCAGTATCAATGGTCCAGTCCATTAACCCTAGTACCAGGAATATTACTAAGGTTAATGATTTAATAGATGGAAAATTCATAAAGAATTTGTTATCTACAATATTATCTTCAGTCTCTTTTCCTTTATACTTCAATTATCTTTATACTGAATTGTATTTATTTTATCTTAAAATTACATCTTCTTAAATTATGTTCAATTATGTTCAAATTATCTTTAAATTACTTGAAACTATTTTAGATTAATTTTAAAATTAAATTACCTTAAAATTGTATTAACATCAAATTAAATTTACATTATTTCAAAATTAACTTACATGAATCATTTAAAATCATTCTTCAATCTCTTTTAGAATATGTTTCTTCGTGCAAGCCCTTCTTAATATTTGAAAAACCATTCTCTTGAGAAAACTTTTTACTTGGAGTAAAGATGATTTCTTAACATTCTTCAGAGAGAGTTCTCTACTTCAGTTAGTTATTGCGTTTTAGAGAGAGAGAGAGAGAGAGAGAGAGAGAGAGAGAGAGAGAGAGAGAGAGAGAGAGAGAGAGAGAGAGCTCTTTTTGGGTAGAATTTATTGGATAATGTCTGGGGTAGAGCGTAACTTTCTCTATGTAGTTGCGATCAATTAAAACCCTAGAAATAATTATTTAAGCTACGACAGGGTTATTTCCCCATTACAGGTAATGTTGCGCTGTTTATTCGCCCCCAATGACTCAAACTACCTTGGATACTGGTTGTTTTGTTTTGTTATTCAACTAGCGTCACTTTCGAGTTCATTCATTTGAGCAGCCACTACATAACACAATGCATCACGTGTGTAGTTCCGGTCGATAGGCGAATGGTTAATCTACTAGAATGGTATTTATATTATATACCGGATCACTGGTTCGACGCCCAACAAGAAATGGTAATTGTTTTTGCCTGTGAATTCAAACGTTGCTTGTATTTATTTACAATTTCTCTGGATAGCCAAGTATCGTTCAATGTTCACAACTGAGAAATCTTACACGCCCTTTTTTGTGACGAGTTGGTCTGTTCATCATGTTCATAATCATAAGTGTTCTGAAAATTTGTTGTTTTTTTTCAACTTTTACGTTAAAGTCATTTACCTTCAAAACGTAGATCACGGCTCTCCACAGATAGTTTTCCTTTATTATCTGTGAGTTGCTATGTATTCCCGTTAACTTCATAGTGTGCAATTCAGAATTTTCTTTCACTGAGACTGGTTGCCATCCAAGGCTAGGGAGCTCAGTCTACCTTGCTATTTAAACCACAGCTGGGAAGAGAATAGCAAAAATGAAGGCAATTCACTAGGCTGCAAGAATTTCGAACCGAACCCTTTATTTAGTCCATGAGGGTAGGTATGTAGAGGGTTAAACGTGTGAAAAAGAAATAAATAAATCCAGCTCAACAAATTTAAATACATTTTATTATTGATTATTTATTTTCTTTCAGATTGAAATGAACGAATTACAAAGAATCTTTGCGAAACAATTTCACACATATTTTGTTTTTCTTTACAATAAAACCGAATGTTGCCTTAGTATGATAGAAGAAACAGAATGTGGCTACATGAGTAGAGTGTAACGTATTTAAACTGTTTTAAGAATGCGTGTAATTTTCTAGCAACAGTAAGCAGTCAGTGAACGATAGATTTTTTATACTACTACTTACGTTTATAAACAAACTTAGTTCGTCTGTTTCAAGTTTGGTTGATTTGCTTTAATATCGCTCGCCTTTGTAAGTGGTTATTCAAATAAAATTTCTGAAATGTTACATAGTGAATTATACGAAAGGTTTTGAGAATTCACCTTGTCCACAACAACGAACAACGGACCCTGGTCAGTGGTTTACGGAAAAACTGAATAACTAACTTAAAATCGCCAATTGTTATAAGAAAAAAATAGGCTCGAGAAATATAAAAGTTAGATTTTACTAAATTCAGAAGTTTATTGGTTAATAAATACTCTTTCCCAATTTTAAATATTTATTTTTAGGAGGAAAATATTGTTGAACATTTTCTGGAGTGATCCTCTAAATTTCGTAGCTGGCGATAAACATAGTTGTCTGAAATTTCAAAGGTCACAGCGCGTTTACAAATAACGTATTGAACTCACAACTCTTTGGATCACGCCACTTTTGAATTATTCAACCAACGCTTTTATCCACTGGGCGATGTATCATTGGGGATAAAAGCTTTGGTTGAGTGATCCAAACATGACTTGATCCAAAGAGTCGTGATTTATATTGTAGGTTGTAAGTTCAATGACTGACCACAGCAGATGGAACAAAAACTTGGAAAGTTGACTTACTAAGAGGAATTAACTGAAACGTTGATATCCAAAGGCATGGCAGATGGAATTAGAATGATCTACCTCAGTGGACTAAATAAAGGGTTCGGGTCGAAATTCCAGTTAATGAAGAAAGCCGAAGCGTACAACGGTCGAAACTTTGTGAATATGGCAATAAAGATGAGGATAACAGTCCGAACAATGTAAATAGTGTAAATAAAATTAATTCACGAGCATTTGCATATATTCACGTACACGCAAAGATATATATTCGAAAAATTAATTTATTTGAGTCAGATTTTGATAAGCCAAATGAAGTCAAGTATATTCGTAATAATTACTTTCGTTCATTTCGGACACTAAGCCGTTTAACTGGGCCGACAAGAGAAAGTGACTTTTTGGTTGTGCATTACTCATTCTCTGCATTATCATTTGTCAAGCAGCATTTGGTGTCTTCCGAGATTGCACACAGTTTCACATCAGACCAAGGGATCAGGTGCAGAGGTGACCTCAAGTTACTCCCAAACGTCGAATGCAGAATCACGTGACCTCGTTAGCTTGTAGGCCAAGCGTGAGATCGAGCTACATGCCAGAATAAAAAAAAAACATTTGTAAACCGACACGCCTGTTAGTGAAGAGTTGGACAGTCTCTCATATATCGTAAATGAGAATATAAGGTTCATGTTCAGACCCATAGGTGACTGAACCGCCCCCTCTCTCTTTCTCTCTCTTTCTCTCTCTCATGCACACACTGGTCAAGAGTAATTGGAAAAGCATTGGAGCGAAATAAAATGTAATGTTGAATATGAAAGATTGAAGACTCGTCCACACTTGTTATTATTTGGTTTGCACATCTACTTCATTACAAGGCTTTTAGAGTATAGGTACAATTATATGTATCATTTAGCCTATGAATACTTCTAAAACCCTAAAAATAAGATATCATTAGACAAGAAGAAATGAAATATGGAAATGAATGCATTATTCCATGCAGAAGGAAAAAGGCTAGTCCGTTAACTTTAACAGACACTTGCACTGATTTTGTTCATATTCAATCAATTAAGAGACAATAGAATTTTTTTTCCAAATGTCAATGAGTAGTAGATTATTAAATTTATATTATGTAAAACACGTTTTGCCAAAAAAGAAAAAAAAATGACTGAATTTATTTTTGGTTTGTTTAATAGAAAAAGGTTTGTTTGAAGTGATTAAACTGGAAAATCACATATTCCCTACTAGAGATATATTTATCCCGCTATCCGAAAGTATAATAGCAATAACTTTGCGCGAGGAACTTTCCTTCCTGTATGATAGAAAAACACGTAACGCTAAGCAGTCTGTTGTCATATTTCAAACTTTCTAATCGGTCATAGCAGATAATGAACACTGAGGCCTGCAGGCTTAGGTCAATAAATAAATGTTAACTCGAATATTCAAGTTCAGGTGAGTACTGCGGTAGGACATTCCAGTCAAAGTGTACCAATTTCTTCCAGGTCTGCAAAGAGACATGAGGTTTGGCATTGTCCTGATGAAAGACGATAATCTTCCAATTGACCAGTTTCGGATGCTTTTAATAGATTACTGCCTTTAATCTGTTCAATATTTCTGAATTTAATATTTGATTTTTCCCTTCCACTCCCACCACGCCAACATAATATTCTTCGGATGTAGACTTTTTGTTTTCTCATTCAACACTGTTGTAAACAATCCGTATTTGATGGTTTGTGTTTGTTCTTTTTTTTTAAAAAAAAAAAGGTGTTCTCTTGTGTCTGTGTAGATAATCGCAGATGGAAATTTCGGTCTATTAATTTTTTGTGTAAAATTTTGCTGCAACCATTCATTGGTAGTGTTTCACGTTTCGAAATGTTTTCAAATGCAATACAACGCTCATATCAGATACGTAGAATATCACTGAGGTGTCCCATGTCGTGTGACTTGAATTACTTTTAATCTTCATCAACAACGGCAGGCCTGCCGGAAGGTTTTCGATCTTCAAGATCAAACTTTTTACTTCTGAACACTGCGAACCATTTACAAACAATACTCTCAGCTATGGTACCTTACACATAAACGGCACTTATCTTTTTAGTTGTTTTTACAGCGTTTTTGCTTTTCGGAAATAAAAAAATAATAGAAAGGCGTTTTGAAATGTTACCTTTCAGAATATGCCATAAATTTTAGTCACGTGTAAAAGGAAATCAGGTGTTCAAATGCCACATGAGAAATGCTTCAATCATTTGTTCCAACGCAATATATATACTTCAGCAAAGTTTAATAAAAAGTAAGAATCTTAGTACCTGATATAAAAACATCATGATTACCTATGCAATTACCCCACAAATTTGCACTTGTCTTGTAGTAGCGATAAAATAACAATATTTTGCCACGCTAACGCCTGGAGTTTAAATCGTATTTCTTCGTAAACCAAAACATGACGTTAAACACTAATCCTTCCTCCAAGGACTTTCTGTTTATTTAACCTTTAGCACTCTGCACTAGTAATATTAATTCCCTTTCCAGTGCATTCTTCTTCAAGGCTTCTCAATTGCAGCATCCATATTGTTAATTTCTTTCAAAGTTGCTTTCTGCTTCCATAGCAGGTTATGACAACACAACTGTAAAATTCAAACTCACTATGGTTCAGGGATCAGGGAATCCTTCAGTGGCAGAATAAACGTTTTGTAAAGCAAATGAAGTCACATTCACGTTCATTGCTTATTTAAGTGTAAAAATCACTATAGTACTTCACGCATGACGCGAACCCGCGATTCCGATATTGGCGACCGGGGTTGTTGAAGAGATTCCCATGTAAACAAGCACACCCAGCCATAAGCTCTTTGGTGGAATGTTTGTTGGTTCATTGTTTTTAATGTTGTTAAACAGCTTTACATTGTATTTGTTTCTGTTTTCTGACGATTTTGTTGTTTTTAAGTGTCTTTGATGATTAACGTACGAAATAGTTTTCTCAGAAGAGGCAGACAAATAAAGCACATCTTGTCTACTAAAAGTAAGACAGGCTGGCTGGCTATCTATCTATCTATCTATCATTCTTTTTTCTATCTATCTCAGTCTATCATTCTTTCTTTCTTTCTTTCTTTCTTTCTATCTATCTATCCCATTCATTTTTTTTCTTTCTTTCTTTCTTTCTTTCTTTCTTATTTAAACTTAGTTCATTGAATAATATAGGTATGGTTTGTTCAAACGGATGTTTATTTCAAGTCTGTGTATTTTTTCCCGTAATATTGAGGCTTTGTATCATCCCTAATTATTGTTTATAAATGTGTTTATGAAACTGATATAAAACTAAATTAAATTTATTTATTTTCAAAATTATGTTCCATTTTCTCATAGTTTCTATTAGGTTGGTGCAAAAGTAATGACGTAATAATGTCGTTATTTGACGTTAAAAAATACGTAAAAAAACGACATTATTACGTTATTATTTTTGCATCAACCTAATATTAAGTTACGCATCTCCGCCGAAAGTTCAATCAATTTTTTGTCATTGTGTTCATGAAGAAAGATTCTGATTCAATCATCCAATTGTGACTAACAAACTCCAACTGAAATACATAACTTTGAATACCTCTTTCAATTTTGAGAACAACTGTAAGACTGATGGTCCTGAATTAGTGGTTATTTAGGCGGTATGTGTGTGTGTGTGGGAGGGTCACAACTGTGGCATTTCAGACTTCTCAATTTTTGTCCTGTTTTTTTCACTGATTTTACATTATCGTGATGCAAAGAAAATTTTAAAAATCATCCTTTCAGAGACCCTACGACATGTGGTCGCGATGTTTGGTTGAAAGTTTTAGCTTATTTTTACGATGCAATTTTCATTCCTTTGGCAGACTGTCTGAACGTTGCTTTAGACTTTCTACTTACAACCAATGGACTTTCTTACGCAATGGCGTCACACAGCGAAATGACACGAAACAAAATTTTGCAGTTTTTTATACAGGTGATTTCTAAAGTCTGGACAGGACACATAGTAAATCTCATTAACTATGTTTTTTTTTTTTTTTTTTTTACCTCTACAGATTAAACAAGATTGCTTGAAAACCGCATCAACCTTTGCATCACAAAAGATGGAAATCATATTGAAAATGTTATTTGTTAATATTACAATTCAATAAAATGTTGTTGAAAATTTCATTTCTTGAAAATATACATTTTTGCCTAGGGTGTCCAGACCTTTACGGACACACTATGTATTTTAATGATCCGTCACATTTATATTATTATTCGATATTGACAAGAATTTACTTTCATCATAAAATATTTAGTTGATTTATGCGAAAGCATAAAAATATGAAAGTAAATTTGAATAAAAATGAATGATAATTGTTGATAAAAATAATGGAAAAAAGAACTGGAGCCGAATATGTATTTACTTTTCAGTTAAGCACTAGTATATTTCATTATATAAAACTAGGAGTTTCATTAAGACAGATTATTTATAAAGGTGTTTCTTTATGTCGGATCAAAGTGAG
>OZ010590.1:63953729-64078729 GCA_963932145.1 Acanthosepion lycidas | reverse complement strand
GGTTATGAAGTCATTCTCGAAGGCAATGGTTGTTGTTTCGCTTACTGAAATAATATCTGCAACTGGGCTGCTTCAAATACCAGTTGCTTCTTTTTCAGAATGATACTCAAATGCGCCTAATACCTTTTGTAGCCTGCATTAAGAAATTCTCTGAATTGCATCTAAATATTCTAAATGTAATGTCAGTAATATAAAAGAATTATTTTTTCTATAGATACCTTTCATTACAAATAAATTGTTTGTCATGAATTCGGAGACGTAAATTCAATTATTATGATGGATGTTATTTAAGTGTGGAAGACCGACGCAGCAATGGATGCCGTAAAACATTAACGTAGCCATTCCTAACTGCAAGTTATCTTTTCGTGGTTTTATTTCCTGCTCACTAAACACAATTGGTTTTCCATTAGCCCAGATATGACAATTAAGTCAATCGATTTTGTCACGGACGGGAAAAAAATCGTTTAATCAAAGAACCGCTGGCTTCAATTAAATTGTCACACTTGATTTGTTAAAAAAATCTATGCACACATTCCTGTAAGTGTTGGAGAATTTTAGAGTTTAGAACTTGTATTTATTTTTCTTCGTTGTCAAAAATTTAATTATGTAAACAATTATTTCTTTATATTGCTTTCTTATAGAAATATGCAAGTTTTGGTTGGTAAAGTTATCAATGAACATATGACTAATAGCAGCCAATCAAGATTAATAATTTCATTACATCACGCATTGTACAAATCAATTCTGATTGGTGAATTCCGATATTCTTCTACCATTTTGGATAAGAGATTTGATGTTTGTTGCTTTTAGTCTTTTAATTCATATAAATAAAATTCGAAATCTTTGAAAATGACTCAGTATTCTCATTATATATATATATATATATATATATATATATATATATATATATATATATGAAGAAAAATATACGAGAAAAAACAAAGAAAAATCCCGTATATTTTTCTTCATACTGTCGGATTCTATATCCATATATTTGCTTATATATATATATATATATATATATATATATATATATATATATATATATATAATGACTCAGTATACTCATTATATATATATATATATATATATATATATATATATATATATATAATGAGAATACTGAGTCATTTTCAAAGATTTCGAATTTTATTTATATGAATTGAAAGACTAAAAGCAACAAACGTTTATATGAATTGAAAGTCTAAAAGCAACAAACATCAAATATATATATTTCGGCTATTGTTTTGAAACATGAGAACTCTTATGTAGTGTGTTGGAATCATATTTTTAAATAAATAATTATATATATATATATATATATATATATATATATATGAAGATGATGAGGTGGTGTAATCTAGAAAGGGTTACTGAATGAGGAATAACCAAAAACGGAGTTTGGAAATGAAATGGTAATTTTTATAACATCAACAAAATACAAAACTCGCCAGCGGCGTGATGTAGGTAAACCACTGCTAGTGGTACACAGCATATTACCCCCACTTACAATAGTGTCCAACGTGTTTATGAGGATTGGGACATACCCATTAGTGTTCATAGGTAGGTTATATAACATGAGACAAATTATAATATTTATTCTTTTCGCCGAGAGCGTATTCTCTCTTTGAATTCCTCAGGTTAGGTTGATTTCTCGGCGAGACGCGTCGTTAATAAATTTTCCATTTTTTCTGTTCATTTTCACTCTTGTTTCCGATACTATAATACATTCCACACACACACACACACACACACACACACACACACACATATATATATATATATACCAAGCGGCGACAGACTTTTCCATATCTGAAGGCCTGAAGATTACGTTCTAGCATAAAATCGACTGAATGTGCTTGGTGTTGACCTCTGCACCCACTTTTACATACGCTCTATCACTGGTATTGAGCAGTTTTAACCATAGATGTAGTATACCCTAAAACAATATTTTTATCATATCTATCTATCTATCTATCTATCTATCTATCTTAAGAATAGTAATTATTGGTTATTGGAATTTATTCTGTATACACCAATCCTATACTTGTATACATACATACATACATACATACATATATATATATATATATATATATATATATATATATATATATATATATATATATATATATATATATACAGTTTTATATACCTGAAACAATATATATATATATATATATAAATATAAACGTAATTTTGAGTTCGTTTGTATATAACAAAGTCACCTTGGATCGAAAAAAAAAATCTTTTCAAAATATTCAGTTTGATTTAATAAAAACGATGAAAATAGAAGAACTCAAAACACAGGTTAAATCGGGATTTATGTCGGAAAAACTGGAGATTCGGCCAAACTTAGGCGGGCGGGTTAAATATTAAATTCAGTAAATTTTCCGAAAAATCGATCTCTTTTACCTAAATAGTTTCAAACATTTTATGGGGGAAAAATGTTGGCAAATCGTTGCCACGCGTGCAGCACCAAATATGTCAAGTTTTACAAAGAAAGTATTTGAATAAATAGAAGAATAGAGAACATTTTTTTACAAAGATTATTTACTGGAAAGGCGAGGATCCATTTTCTTTCAGTTAGCCATAATTTTTTTGCAAGTCTTGAAAATCAATCTAGACGAACCTACACATATTGGAATGGATTTTTTATTCTATAATTTTCTTCTTATTATAAACATTTCAGATATCCTTGAACTAGTCTTCGCTGATTGTTCTATCGTTATTCCTTATATAATGACGGCCCAGCCTCTTGCTTTGCAGGAACTGTCTAGCGCTTTGAAGCCAGTTTGAAGTTCTTCATTAGCATATACCTCAGGAAGAATAGCACCCTCCACGCATTATCATCAGCCACACTGAACTGAAGACAGCACTGCAATTCAACTATCTGGGATGCATTCTTTCATCAGATGCCCAAATCAACAAAGAGATTGCCAGTGTATTTGGTTAATTAAATAAACAAGTTTGGGAAAACAAAGACCTGAAGACAACTAGTAAGGTCAGTATGAACAGAGCTGTTGTGCTGACGATTCTCCTGAACAGTACAGATTCGTAGGTCATCTATCACCATTAAGTACCACTCCTTGAGCGCTTTCACCAACTCTGCCTCGGCAACATCATCAACATCCATTGGAGTGACTTCTTTTTCAGTTTTGAATTCCTCATCCCAAAATAGACGGATTGAGGCCATGCTATTGCAAAAATGGCAAAGCATCTCTGCAGCATTAACTGTATGGTGATATTCTCCTGACAGAAGGTCACCACAAAAACAAAAAAAAAAAAAACAAAAAAAAAACTCTGAATAAATGCTCTGGAACTTTTCAAGTCGACCTTTGTCAGTGGTCTGACTTAGACATAGCCCGAGAGGCCTGTTGTCTCTGTTAATCGAATCGTCTACTCCTTTGAGAATGAATGCAAGGATGACCTGATGAGCAAGAGAAAAAGGAAGAAAAATCATACCAACTGTGTCGTCATCAGAGAACCAACTTTAGGACAAATCTTCCCCTATTGTCTCTACCACCGGATCCGTCTATCCCACATTGAACTGGGAGCCTAGCCTGCAACAGATATAGACAAACGTTTCCGAGATATTCATTCGCAAAGACAAACCAAGAAGAAAAATACATGCGCACATACATACATACATACATACATACATACATATATATATATATATATATATATATATATATATATATTCGATTTCGAATACACAAACTCACATCAATCCAACCAAATATGTTAGCTCTATCTCTGATATTGAGCGCATATAATATATAAATAATTATATATCTATATATATATCTATATATATATCTATATCTATCTATCTATCTATCTATCTATATATATATATATATATATATATATATATATATATATATATATATATATATATATGATGGATTCTCCCGTCGATTTCGACGTATGAGGTCCTGACAAATATCCCTGTTTACGGTTCTTTGTGCCTGCACACGCTCAGGCGAAGATGGCATTTGAGTCCAGCTAGAGACTTGCACACAAGGCCACAGTGGATGCAGGCGTGAGGGTTGAAAGAAAGCGTCGCTGGTATATTTGCATTCGCTTTTTTTCTAAGCCTAGTTTCCTTTAATTTGTGAATACCAGCCGTGGAGTAATGTTTGATTCGCTGGTGACACATACTCTTCCAGGCATCTCCATCATTAGCATTGAGCTCAAAATTTCTGCTATCGATCTGGACAGCTGCAAGGTTAGCTTTCAATTTGTCTTTGTAGCGAAGCCAATGTCGTCCACCATCAAGCTGACTGTACATGAGTTGCTTTGGTATCCTACTATCGTCCATGATTGGATCAGAAAACTTTCTATTCCACTGATGCCACAAAATGTAAACAAGTCTGCATTAGATACCCGGTGTTTAAGAGTAAAACCACTAATAGTACGAAGACATCTCTTGTGGAAGACGTCAAGTTGCGCAATTTGGTTACGATAGGGTGTCCATGACTCTGATGCATACAGTAGTGTGGTAAGTATGACGGCTTTATATACTGCTATTTTTGTTTTCAGGCTTATTCCTCGATCTTTCCATAATCGGGTACTCAATTTTCCAAACGCACTACTAGCACGAGAGATTCTATTCACTATTTCATTATCGAGTGATGCACTTGAATTCACCACGCTACCAAGATATGTGAAGTTTTTCACATATTTCAAATTGCTTCCATCGACTCGGATAGGGGTTACTGGAAAATTGTGGGCTGGCTGATTTTGTTTCACACCGTGCACCTGCTTTGGTGTAGGTCGGGGCTGATGTATGGCTTCGGTTTTCTTTATGCCAAAGGCTTTACATGCAGCAGAAAACCGATCAGCAAGTTGAGCTTCCTCGAGGGAGGTTGCAACCAGTGCAGCATCATCTGCAAATAGCAAATCCCTGATGATTGTTCTACGAAGGAGCGTTTTTGATTTGAAGCGCTGGTGATTGAATATTCCACCACTTGTACGGAACTGAAATTTTACTCCAGTAACAATATCTGAAAATGCGTGTTTCAACATAACAGAGAAGAACAGAGCAAACAGAACCGGAGCCATAACACATCCTTGTTTGGTGCCATTGGTTACATTAAACTGTTCCGAAGAGTCCCCATTCGACACGACTGATGTTTTCATACCCTCATGAAAAGATATTATAACTTTTATCATGTTGTCTGGGATGCCAATTTTCTTCAATATCTTCCAAAGAGCTGTATATATATATATATATATATATATATATATATATATATATATATATATATATATATATATATATATGTACACAGACTTTTCACACACACACGCACACACACACACATATATATATAAATTATATATATATATATACAATTTATATTTGCATATACTCTATCTCTGATAGAACACGTAAATATAGCATACCTATATAAACTATATTTTTATCATCTATCTATCTATCTATCTATCTATCTATCTATCTATCTATCATGTGTATGGAAATTGGAATGAACGCTCTTGCAAGCTGACTGTCAGTTTCACGCCACAAACGATCTTTAGCCATCTCTGTAAATAAGTTACCGGAGGATTAAGGGAATAGGTGAGGGAGAAAACTGTTCGTTTGTAATTCATGATGTTTTTGTAGGGAACGTAGTAGGAATTTGTTTTCGTGTCTGTATTTGGAAATTTTATTTAAGACGTTATTTTGTTCCAGAAATGGGATTATGACTATTGAGAGGTAATTATGATAGTGAATTTAATTTGTCCGAAAACTGGCTTCACCGAAACCATGAAATCGAATCTTTATTTTGTGGAATGGTTTCACTTCAGCGAAAAATAAAAGCGCAGAAAATGAAAGGATGATAACGTTTTATATCTTAATTAAATAATCATTTAAAAACGACACCTGCTAGTTCGATTTATTGTTTACTTATTTACGATAATGAATAACTTTATTTCATAACTTCATCACTGAAATTTTTATTCTCTTTTTAATGTCGCTTAATATTTTGGCTTTATTTTATGAATATTTTAAACCGATGGAAAAAAGGATGCAAAACAAAATTCATTTAAGTATTAGTCTTAAATTAAATATTAAAAAAGTCTTTTGTATAAATTCATATTGCATCTTTTATCCGTTATTTATTTTATATTTATATTTAAATCATTTTATTTATTTAGATTTTATTTTCATTACCCATTGCGACAAAAGGACAGGATTCCCTGGATCTAACTGATTTTAACATTAAATAATCCCGTTAAACAGAAAATGATATTCATTATTGTAAATAAATAAGCAACAATCGAATTAATCACCGTAATTTTAAAATGATATATAATTTAAAAACTATTCTATAATAAGGGTCATTTGTCTCTGGAATCTTAAACTCCAAAAATACTATATATTTTGATCCTTAAAACCATATCTATTCTGATTTAGATGATTCCAAAGAAGGTTTTGATAAATAATTTATTTCTGTACCTTTTATATAGGCACCTCTAAAAAGCGATACCTTTGTTTGAAATTCATTAAAAATAATGAAAGATCTTTCATGAAGATTTAAGTTTAGTTTTAATTTTATGTTAATAAATTAAGTTTAATATTCTCAATAAGCAAAATACTTAGGGGTATTTCAAACCAAATTTAAATTGATTGGAAACTTTTTTGTTTTTATCATTGAAATCTATATATTCATCCATATTGACAGATTTGTCAACACAAATTAATTCTCTATATTAAAAGATATTTAGAAATAATATATAAATGTCTAAAAATGTATTTGAGGGAGATTAGCTGATTTAAAGTTTAATTAATCAAAATTAAAACAAATATTGCTTACTATTATATATCACAGAAAAGCATCTTTATTAATATGGAGAAAGTATTTTTGACGCAATGAGCGATTCATTGACAGTCTGATGTTTGGAAAATTTAAGTAAGAGGAATTGAACTGAAAGAAATTGTGTAAAAAATACAATGTGTGCATCATTCTTATATAATTTATTTAACAACCCAGAAATCTTAAGAATTTCAGAAAATGTTTAAACAATTTAATATTTTATTTATGATGACGCTTGTTGAAGAAATGATAAACAATTAGCAATAATTGTTAAAGTTATTAGAAATATATCTCATATTTCCTGATGATGTCATGTATGGACGCCCGTATTAACAAAAATTGACACATTTACACACACACATACACACACAAATTAAAATTCTTTTTAAAATACCCGCGGTCGTTGAATTGTAATAAGCATTTCCATTTATAATAAGTAAATACAGTTTTAATTTAATAACAATATCACTTGACCGCTACAGATTAATACAGAATTTTAAAAGATTCAAAAGTTTATAAATTATTCTAATTAAAATTTAAAAAGATATAAACATTTTTTGTAAAAATTCATTAGCTATCGAAAAAATTACTCTTAAGACAACAGTAACAATAATACATTTTATTCATAAAATCAATTAAATGCTTTTCTAATTAATTAATAGTTTTATTGCGTTTTTTATTTTATGATTTAGGGCATATTTTATATTAAATTGGTGCAAAAATAATGTCGTTTTCTTATATAGTAACATATGTGAGAAAACGACATTATTTTTGCACCAACCTAATACTATTGGGATCCTGTCTGACCAAAAAATGTTGATGATTTGAATACTTCGAGGACTTATTCTTATAAAAAATATAAACATTAAACGATACAAAAAGCAGTTTCCCGAAATTTCATAAGAATTAAATGTGTGCGTGTGTGACGAGAGTAACAAAAAAATTTACAAAAATTTTCTAAAAAGGAAACATTTAAAAATAATTTAATTCATCTCTGAATAAGTCCTGAAAGTTTCAGTAAAATCAGACTATTATCTAATTTTTATAATAATTTCCGAATCAATGTTTTTCACCTCAAAAACGCACAAATTTCCCGTACAAAATATAAATCTTGTTTTTCTGACGTCAACATCGGAAAAACAAGATTTTCCACCAAAATATACGAAATTCTGAATAGGATTAAAAAATTATTTGTGCGTAAAAAATCCTTTGATCTTTATTCTTAATAATAACCCAAAGAATTTGACGATAAAATTTTGTTTTTATTGTTTTGGGAATTTATTTCATCATGCATCCTCCTTTTGTAGCGAACATTTGGAGGCATGAAATTTTTATATCAGCGAAGAAAATTGTAAATTAAAATATATGTAATTAGATAATGTAGCAATAGCGTTTCCAGTTTAAAACCTCCAATCAATTATTTAAAAAAGTTAATGAAAAGAATAATAAATGCATGAATTGTAGAAGGTTTGTTTAATAAAGGACGGATTTTAAAAATAATTATTAACTAATTTATTTTTATAAAAACACACCCACGACTCTATTCATTTTCATACATAAATCTTACTCAAGTCAATTATTTATTTAAATAAACAGTGATTAAAAATTAAATTAAATTGAAAATTAAAAGATTAAAAGAAAATACAGGTAATAATTTTATTTAATAAAGAACTTATTCGCTTTAAGTTACAGACATTTTTCCTTGACAGGCTCTTTTTCCTAACAGAAACAAATTTCTACTTTTTATCAATTATAAAAATATTAAGTTTAAAAAGTCTGTAAAAAAATGAAAAATTATTGAATTAAAATAAAAAATATTTTAATTTATAATATTTAATTTAGCGAAAAACATTGAGAGATACTATACGCTCAATTCAGTGATTAGCATGCAGATCTCGGAAGTCTAAGACTACTTATTAATTCCGAAATGAATGATAGCACGCCCTTGAAATTTTAAGTGAAAAAAAAAGAAAAAAAGAACAAAAAAAAAAAAAAAAAGCCATTGCACTACGTGTACTGATATCCGACTCAATCTCTATCCATTCCGACTATATTTTTGTGTTTATGGGTTTATGTATATTTGTATATATATATTCGAAGCTCAGTTTTTATTTGTCTACTTTCTATACAGACGTTTATGTATTTTGCATTTACATGTACATATTTTCTGTTAGTTAAATGTATGCGTCCATTGATTCAGTTTATATATATTCTCTGTGTGAGAGAAATATCAATTGATATTTTCTTGTTCTTTTAGTTTTGATGATGTCATTTCCTTTACCCGCCATTTCAAATGGAAAGAAGCAGACGAGAAGTTATTATTCCTTTTCTCTGTCCGCCATCATTGATCCGTTCTACACACATTCTCGTCTTTTCTCTGACAATCAACCAAGAGGAGAAGCTTCATCTATGACAAATGATTCAAGTATCTTAATTGAAGAAAAAAATAAAATAAAAAATAATTGAATGAATAGGTAAGTGAATAATAATAATAAAAATAATGATGATGATGATGATGATGATGGTGAATCATCTTTTTTATCAGACTTTTTCAAATAAACCTAATTCTCGTTTTAGAGTAACGTTCAGATGAGATTTGAACGAACACAAGTAAACAAATTACTGATCAAAACAAGAATCCCTCGCAAAATAAACTAATAAAAGAAAAGAGCAAACATAAAAATCTAATAAAATAGAGAAATAGCATTCAAATCTGCGTTTTTCGGTTGAGCTTAGGAAGAGTATTGGGTTGGGTCTAGGTTAAATCGAAACTAAATCTGCGCTGATAAAGCTAATTACATCGGAAAAATGGTTTTAAAAATTTAAAAATAGAGACTTTAATTTGCATAGTGAGATTTTATTTATAATCTGAATTTTAAATATATCTTAATTCTATATTATAATTATAATTTTTCTGAAAATATTGTTTTTTTATTTTCAAAATTTGTCATTTAAAATGTAAAATCAGTAACATATTTAAAAAGCCTAAAAGTTAATTCTGTTTTTATCCACCGATGGCATTAGGAGCGTTTCTTTTAACTAATTTCATTAAAACTGTTGCTGATGATTACATTATGAGAACAATAATATCAGCATGAACTTTTACAAAGAAATTGATAAACTGGAGCATTTTTCTTGTTTGTTTTAAAATTAGAAATGTAAGAAAATGAGCAACATTTTCGGTATATTATACTTTTTATTTTAAGAAAGGTAAAAATGTAACTCATACAAAAAGGAATGATTTATGTAGTTTATGAAGAAGGTACTGTGGATGTTCGAACGTGTCAGAAGTGGTTTGCGAAGTTTCCTGTTGTAGATTTCTCAAGAAATTATGTTCCATAGTTGGATCAAACAACTAAGAACGATATTACTCAAAGGAAGACAAGATTAATAAACGTTATACATCTCGAAGGATAGTCAAAGTAATTAAAATATAGGCAAAATCATTTAGAGCAGCTTGATTATGTTAGTCACTTTGATGGGTTACTTCCGCATAATTTAAGCTAAAAAATCTATTTCATTGTCTTTCTGCGTAGAATTCGCTACTTAAACAATGAAAATGTTCCATTTTGAAGCAAATTGTGATAAGCAATGAAACTTGGATGCTTTACAACAAAGTGGAACGCAAAATGAATCATTAATGGAAGACTGCTAAATGTAATGGAAATAATTCTATCCTGTCAGATATGCGAAAAGGGCTAAGAGGAGGGAATTGAGAAATTGCCGGGAAGGTAACAAAAAACAATGGAAGAAAACAGTTTTTCAATTAAGGTAACGGAAACAAAGCAAAATATGTTTTACATAATCTAAATGAACTTTGCTGTAGCCCAATATATAAAATAAAAAGATATCCACATGAGCAAGAATGTGATACTCGTCAGCATTAGCGAAAACGTTTTCCTCTAAAGATCAAGTCTCTACTACAAATAATGTGCATACATTTTTGTCAATATTACAAACTTAAATAAATAACCGATTTGACAAGAAGCTGCAGCAGGAGAGGATTATTTAAAGCGAATTAGAAATTCACAACATGAATAATCAACATTGGTAAGGGTTGTTGAAAGTGCCTCGAAAATACGTTTCTATTTTCGCTTTTATTTTCCCATTTATACATATATATATATATATATATATATATATATATATATATATATATATATATATATATATATATATATATATTAGAATATAATTTAGAGCCTGGGTCTATCAGCTCTGTGTCATGACTGAACCGAGTTATACTACCCTTTTGATATGGGAAAAAGCTTTGTAACCAATAACAGAACTGATTTGCACAGTTTAAAGGAGGACACGACACAGACAGATGGCTGTCATAAAATCGACTGTTAAAGGGCGGTTGGCATCTGTGTACGCAAACGTTCTTCATAACCGATGTCATGAAAATGCTTGAGTAAGATTGTATGTGGTAATATATTTAAATATGTACGTCTTCAAGAGACCTAGTTAAATATTTCCCTAAAATATTACTTTTGACTGGTAAATCATCTAGTCGCTTTTCATTGCGACTGTTCAGATCATCACTCTATGGCCAGTCTGAATTGTTGCGATGATATGAAATTAAAATTAAGATGAAAGCAATACCATTCAATAAGTAATAACTATTGACAATGTTTACCCAAATAAAAATAAAGATATTTTCCTTACCAATTAAATACGCTTGTATGCGGTAATATTTAAAAGGCAGACCGTTCTCAAGATTTGAAACAGCATATTTTACGTCATAACAATTTGTTATGGAAATACTGGTGAATGTTAATTTAAACTTTACATAGTGTTTCGGTTCCTTGGAATTTAACTTACATTATTGCAATATTTGCTGATTGCATATTTTTCCTATTGTATAATGAAATAAAAAGTTATCTTCTAAAAAAAAAAAATGGAGTTGTTACGTATGCTCCTTTTTTCTACATCTTATTTGAGAGTCTCGTTCTAGTGGAGGCGCTGAAGCGGGCTGTAAACAAACAAGAGTCCAATATGCAAATAGTAAAATAAATTAAAAGTTAAAGTAAGCAGAACTTCTTTACTGTATGCTTCGTCTAGACAAGAAGGATAACAATCAGTATGCTAAAATTAAGCTGACATAATATAAACGATAAGGAAATGATCAAATATAACACTTCTATATTGGCCATCACCGATTAAAAAAAAGCCGTTTTGATTTAAGAGCAATGAGTGAAGATTAGGAAAAATCTTGATTACAAAAAAGATATACATATTTCAGATGTGATATTCTCACGATATTTGAAGGAGAAGCATTTCAAAATGTTCCTATATCAAACCAAAGATCAATCATATTTGATAGTGATCAGTAGCTGTTAAAAAATCTTTTCTTAGCAGAAATAAGCAAATAAGGGTCTTATTTGAAACGATTCAAGGGTGCTAAACGCTCGCTGTTCACCATTTCAATTGCCTACGGCTTTCTATGATAAATGCAGATTGCTTTAAGAATGAAAATTTTCTTGCTCTTCTGCTTTAAGATGACACCGTAATGCATTTCTTGAACTGATTTGGAAACATGCCATATCTGCACTCTTGTAAAGAATAGATTGTTTTTCAGCTCCAGTCTCAACGCATGATGACTGTTGCCTACTTATAGCCTAAGCTGTTTTTACTAAATCACTAGACAAACACACACAGACATATATACATATACCGGGTGTAACAACAAAATTGTCCAAATCGTGCAACAGCACAATTGTCCATGCCACAAAATGTTTAATATCTAAAAAAACACTGAACTAATTAAGTTTCTTTTTTCTAGGTTTTCAGATAAGACGTTTAGCCATCTTGATACCATTTGTCGTATGAATCACTGAAGAACCCTTTGAGTTATTCAGCTAGAAAGAGAACAGGTTAAAATCGTTTTGTGTCAGACCCGCTGTATTTTCAATTGATCAATGGTAAGAGGAAAAAGATTATTCAGTCCTTCAATAATGGTACCGACATTCATACTCCATCTTCAAAGTCCATTTAAGACCCATCAAGAGAACGGTGAATAAGTTTGAAAAAGAGGGAACAGTAGAGAGGAAAACTGGATCAGGAGGTCACAACAGGAAGTGGGGTCATCATTTCAACTTAGAGCTAAAGAGATCAATTAGAAAAGATCCAACTCAATCTATAAGACGCTTGGCACGTGAAAGAGAAGTTTCTGCTATGACAGTCCAAAGAGCAGTGAAAAAAGATTTGAACATGAAATCCTACGTGAAACGTGTGAGGCACCGTGTTACTCCAGGACAGAAAGTAAAAAGGTTAGAGAGGGGAAGATCATTTTGGATAAGTTGTAAAATGATCCTGGAATAATATATATATATATATATATATATATATATATATATATATATATATATGAACTTTATTTCAATCCTTCATGAGCTTCCGATCCTTAGCCATGAACATGTCATTTTCGTTTATGATTGATTTCATCAGGATTCTTCTGTTAAGCTTGGAGAGTAGTTATACATTGTTATTGCTCAAAGTAGAGTCCAATTGTGTTAAAACCTTGGAGAATTCCAGTAAGATATCTTTAATCATTTCTAAAGATACTACGGTTCAAAGCTTAATCTAACAAATTGACAATTTTGCTTTTATATGATTTGGACAATTTTGCTGTTACACCCAATGTATACAGGGTGTTTCAAAAATACGTTTCCAAATTTTGGCGGCGGGTTCCTCACTATAGGACAAGGTCAAAAGTCCATATAAACATATGTCTGCAAATCCTTCGTTTTTGAGTTAAAGAAAGTTTACGGTAGAATGCGCTGTTTCCGTGTAGACTCGGTTACATTTGTCATTCGTGTACATTTGTGGCTAGTTCAACATGTGTAGTACTGAGTTAATTGAGAACTGTCCTGTTTGACAATGGCATGATATTCGTATCGTGAGCAGGCAGATATGTTTTTTTTACATATGACCGCGCGAATGGTAATGGACGTGAGGTTACACGGCTGTGTCAGATTGCATTTCCAGAGCGAAGGCAGCTGACTCATACAACCTTTGCTGCTTATCGCCGCGTTGCTGAAACAGGATCCGTGGCAGCAGAAACTATGGATCGAGGAGATCCGCTCGTACGCCTGACCACGAAGAACATAGGCTGTCGGAGACGATCCAGGTATCAGCCCACGTCAAGTGGCCCTAGCATGTCGGACATCTCATAGTACCACACGGAGCATACTGCAAGAGCAGCTCCTGTATCCGTATCATTTGCAAAATGTTGAGGGTCTTTCACTCACCACGGGAGAACTCTTGTCGATGGTTCATTACACAAACTGCCGATGTTTATATGAGCTTCTTTTGTCGTTTTCTCGGAATCAAACTAATGTTTTGTTCTGTTTTTGTTCAAGTACCTTTGACTTTCTCACTCATCATCAAATACTGTTATCAATATGGCAGAAATATTTTAGGAACACTAGAATTAGAATTTATTAAACTAGACGCGTATTTTATTCTTATAATCATACATTCTTTTCCGGTGTATTGTACACATGAAGTCACTTATACGATTTGAATTCAAGCGTTTTAAAAATGCCAGGACATAGCCAACAAAATCTTGTCTATCGTACTAAAAACATACAGTTCTTCATAATTATTGACATTGTTGGAAGTATTTGAACAATAACAGAACAGGACAGGAACTTTTGGCAGTTTATCCACAATTTTGATTCCGATGAACAAAATCTTATTTGAAAATTGGAAAACAGCAATAAAAAATTTAACTTGACTTCAAATATAAAATTTTAGGACAGAAGAAAATATACGAAAAAAGGTTGAAAAATAAAAATAATTAATAAACAAAATTCAAAGCCCTAACTATACATGTTTTTAAATATTTGCCCTAAGCAAAAGAACTGCGATCAACTGGTTTTCTTTCTTCCCCCCACTTTCCAGAGTGTTTAGCCTGAATAGTTTCACGTAATCCTATGATCACTTGGTGCGTGAAACTGTTAGCCAAAAGGTCTAGGGAAAAAAAACGATTTGAACCACTGTTAACCATACCAAAAACTTATTCGTATCCAAAGATGGTGATGCTATGTATTTGGTGGGGGGATTGGAAGGGCATTGTTCTTTATGAACTTCTTCCGAAAAATCGGACGATGAATTCAGACGAGAACTGTTCCCAAATGAAGAGGCCAAAGGCAATAATCGATAAAAAGTGCCCGGAAATGGCCAATTTCAAGAATGTCGGCTTCCATCAAGGAATGGATTCAGCTTGGCTAGGAGGTCATATTATATTTGCCTTACTTACCTGACTTTATTCCTTCGGATTAACAGTTATTTCGATCCCAATTCTCTTAATGGGAAGAACTTAATCCTGAAGGATGCATGTTCTGGGAGGATAGAATCATGAAGCTGCTTTAAAGGTAGTGAAAGGTGGTAAAACAAAATGGCACACATGTGGTTGAATAAATCTACCTACAAGTACCTAATATCTAAAAATCTACAATTATTTAAATATTATCTTCGAAATTCTCTTAAAATGCTCTAAGAAATTTCGTTTTGACACACACACACACACACACATATATATATATGTGTGTGTGTGTGTGAGTGTGTGAGTGTGTGTGTGTGTGCGTGCGTGCGTGTGTGTGTGTGTGTGTGTCAGTGTGAAAATTCAGATATGAATAAATAAAATATATCTGTAAAAAGACAGTGTGAATAAAGATGAGAGGTACATTTTCTTTACCAACGCGTTTCATCCTCTGATGGACCTTATGAAGGTAAATGTAAGGATTTTATTTTGTAACATGTATTTATAAATAGAAGTAAAAATAGTATTACATTTTCAGCTTCAGAATGCTGGAAGATATTCATAAAGTTAACTAAGTAAAGGTAAACTATGGAGGACGCTAATTGATGCAATTTAATAACTAATAAAAAAAAAGTAGGTAAATGTTGAATTTTTCTCATTTGTTTATCACTTTCTGTCTATGTATCTGTCTGTCTGTCTGTCTCTCTCTCTCTCTATATATATATATATGGAAAAAATGTATGTAAAAGTGGAAAATGTTTTCTTGTGACGCGTTTCGTCCTTTAGGACTTCATCGGAATCCGATGAAATCCTAAAGGACGAAACGCGTTCACAAGAAACATTTTCCACTTTAACATACATTTTTCTCCAATATTTTTCTTGATCTATAAAAATATATATCATTATCTCGTTATATATATATATATATATATATATATATATATATTAGGTTGGTGCAAAAATAATGTCGGTTTTTGGCGTTAAAAATACATCAAAAACAGTCATTATTTTTGCACCAACCTAATATATACACACACGTGGGAGTGTTAGAAATGTGTCGGTGCTACACCAACTATGAGTGTTATTTTGACACTATAGCTAGAAAGAATCTTCTTTCATATAGTAAAGTGACAAATTAAAGGGTATCCTTGCTCTTGTTGAATGTTTCAGGATAGTGACTGAAACATATTAACGGAAAATGTGAATTTTTCGTTGACTTCCTGGCGTTCAGCTATAACAACATATTATATATTTACCAATGTAAAAAATATTGCAATCCTTGAGAAAAACAATACTTACAATTATCTTGTGTTTTGTTGCATCTCTTGCGTGTCTTGACATCGTAAGATTAAAATAATCGTCAATGTCTCTCTATGATTCTTCATTTAATTCGATTTCCACGCAAGAAAACGATTTGTTTTAAATTTACATTTTTTCTAGCCACTTAGCCGTAAAAATTCATATTTCGTCATTTTTGCTTTGTTTTTCCGTCTTTGCACAACATTTTAATCATGTATTAATGTCTATGGCATCCAAAATACGTGTTTAGTTCCCGTTTAGCGGGTTTGTTTTACTTTTTTTTAGTTTTTATCACGAAGAACGTCCTTCAATGGAAGTTACAGAAAGTTCTATAGCTTATATCTTTTAATGTATACTTGTTAGCAAAACGGACATTTCAAGATATGACTTACGAATTTGAATCAAACAAGTTTAGAAATTGAACTATTGAAATAGCGAAAGATGACCTCCGATCGTACATTTTTAAGAAACAGGAACATTTTTTAAGAAACAAAGAAAAGAGTTCTGAACTGTGATGTAATGTCAGTTCTTTTCTAAGGCAGTGAATGCGTAACATCGCAGATGAAAAGAAAACTTGAGCAACAGAAATACGTTCATTATTTACATTATCCGGACTATTGTCCTCATCGTTGTTGCCATATTTATCACAATGTTTCGGCCGTTGTATGCTCCGGCCTTCTTCAGGTGTTTGGAATGTCAAACTGAACCCTTTATTTTGCTTGCTGGGGTAGACTGTTCTAGTTCCACGTGACATGTATAATGGATGTCAGTTATAAGGTATCTCCTGTTAATTCACCTCTCCAAGTTTTCCACTGCCTTAACCAGGTATTGAACTCACAACACTTTGGGTCCTGTCACCGGATCTAATCAATGTCTTTATCCACTGTGCCATGTGTCCTTAAGGGCATCTGTGCATGAATTTCTGGGATTTATAAACTCAACATTCCAACAACTTGAAGAAGGCCGGAGTGTACAACGGCCGAAACGTTGTGATAAATATGGCAACAAAGATGAGGACAATAGTCCGAATAATGTAAATAGTGTACATAATACCTCATCTCAGAAATATAGACAGATACAGAAATACGTTCTTATAGAAAAATGCCGAGAATATCATGGACCGCGCATAACGAGTAAGCCAAAAATCTTGGAATCAGAAAGAGATAGTTGCCATTTCTATGACACGTAATAAAAAAAGAGGGTTTGGAAAAAAATTGTCACTCAAAGAACATTCAGAGTAACAGTTTAAAGACCTTGTGTAAAGGAATGCCAGAAAAGCAAGTAGGAGACAGTATAAATACAAATACTAAAAGATACGAAGAATAGAAAGTTGTGGAGAGCCATGAGCGCCTGAGGAAACATGACTTATAAAAGAAGGAGAATGTTTTTAGATGCTTCATTTATTTCTGTTAATTACAAGTAATTCATGCATTTCTCAGATAGCAAATTTACATTTAAACCTCATAATGAAGTCTTCAGGAAATGCTACACAGGCATGAAGAACTGTAAACTTAAAGCAACTCGTAAATTCAATTCAATTCGTAAAAAAATAAATAAAATAAAACCGCGAAACCAGCTGAATATTGAATCAAGATTAAACATATCGATAATATCACTGGATTACATTAAATGACCGAATATATAGATCAATCCGTGTACAGGATCAAAAACAAAGGAAGCATCTATAGTAATCCTACCAGTTCCTTGGTATTTATGCAGATATAAGTCAGTTATGTGCCATGCATGATACACTCAAAGGCGATCATGTATTTTTCGATACATGACTGACGAGGTAGATTTTTCCCGCAGTAGGTTGCCATTACTTTCTGCGGTAGACCAAGTTGCCATCCTAGGCTATAGGACTCGGTCTGTCCTGCTATTTACCCATAGCTTGGTGGAGAAGATGAGGATTCATACCTTTCCCAGGGGTATTAGCACGTAAGTGAATGTAATGGATTCGACTGGAATTCGAACTCGGCTCTCCGATTCCTCAATCCGAGCCGCTATCCATTACTCCACCTTATGCAGATGACACTACTATTTACTCCTGTCTCAGTAGCAAATTTGATAGATCTGACAAAATAAACATGCCAACTGCTCTTGAAAAGGATTCCCAATCAGTGGGTAAATGGGACAAGAAATGATTTGTAAATTTTAACGCCTTCAAAACAAAACTATTTTCATTTAACGACCACAGAGAACATTTTCTGTCTGCCATCAGCATAACTGATGCTAAACCCCAAGAGATCATTCCACGCCTTCTTGGCCTCACGTTTACCAGACATGAAGTAGAGTGACTATATCGAAACAGTTGTTTCGTGTACCGCAAGACAATTTGGGTCAATGAGTGGTGCCAGAAAACTTTTCTTGTCAGAATCAATCTTGCATATTTACAAATCTGTCATTCGTCAGTGCATTGAATACTGTTGCTGTACATCTCGAGATACTTGACAAAATCCAAAAAAGGATTAGTAATGTAATCGATCCTGACCAGGCACTTTCTCACTGAACTGACATGACTTCCCTCTGTCTTTTCTATAAATATTTCCATGGCAACTGCTTTGACGAAATTTTTCCCTGGTGCCTGACTACATGCATCTAAGGGTGCTACTAAATTGACAACTAAGTCTCACTGTTTTACTGTTGAAATAACTAAATCCAACGGTTTTTTGCACTTCCTACCCGTGAACTCCTTTCTCTTTTCTTGCTTCCCTAATAAAAACTTCAAATGCAAAACTTCAATGCAACGCCAATCGCCATCTTCTTTCCTGTTCATTTTTTATCCTTTCCTCAATCCTTCCTATTCTTAGTCTTCTCTTTCTCTTTCAATCTCACTCTCTGTAACCCTAGCTAGTAGCCTTACCGCCTTGCTTGGGGTGAAAGAAAACCCCAAAGTACATATCAATACATTGTATATTCTCCAAGGGTGTTAACACAAACCTCAGGTATAGATACTATTTTACAATATATATGTTTAACAAAAAGTGTTAAGTATAGTCCCATCATCACTGATACATATCAAAGGGGTACAGTTCTGACAATCTTATCAGCTAAGAATGTTGTTGGAAATCTTACAGACAATGCTGATTAGAACGTTCATATGATCTTGTTACATGTGAATGGGTTGGACAATGTTCTGGATGTCCATAGCGCTGTTCAAATTTTCCTCCATAAATATCCAAAACAGCTGGGAGTTTTAAGTTAACATAAACCTGCCAAAAATCATGGCATTGGTTCTTAGTATTAAGCTGGACAGCCTCTAAGCTGGCAAAGTATAACAACACAACGTTGCATCGATTCCACAAATAATCGGGAAATCTCTTGAAAGCCATTTCGTCGCTATCGGTTTCCACAGTTTCTTGATATTTGTAGCTGAAGAACTTTGCATGCGAAGAGACCTCTACATAAAAGCTCAATTGGGCTCACAATAGGCGATGTGTGAGAGTCTACCCCACTCCTCTCTGGAGCGGTTGTTTATATATATATATATATATATATATATATATATATTTTGAATTATGACACTATGTCATCCACGTATTTCATCTGACATTTCAACCACTTGATGAATATTAATGAATGTTCTCAAATTTAAAAGCCTTGATAAACCAATGACATCCTTGCTTTTGCATATAACAACGTGCAACAAAATAAATCCTACATTTGCCTTGATAAAGTCCCTCAGAGGATAAAATGCATCGGCTAAGAATAATTTTTCCTTTTGTCTTTTTTTCATTTTGTTAATAATTAAAATAATTCACACACGCACACGCACACACACACACACACACACACACACACACACACATATATGAACGTTTTTTTTTACATATCGCACATATCAGGCAGGTATTTATCTCTAGAGTCATCTCCGACAACAGAGGATCACGGATCTCCCCTACTCTTATTGGGGTCATCTCAGGTCAACTCAACACCTGGTTTCCTTTGACGATCTCGCATGGCACCACACAAGTAACTCTCTTGTGCACAATAATGTTTAGTGCAATTAGAAATCTAGTCTGCACTTACTTCTACTGTAAGTAAACGTTTTCCCATTGTTTGAGTAGACATTCATGAGGTTAAATTCGCTAAAATCTGCTATGTGGATGTTATATTGTCTGCTTTTGCTGCATTTACTATGCATCGATCTTAGTGAGTAATATTTGGCTGTCCAGAACCTGATCTACGGGTGTTGCCATCATCTAAACACCACCATCACGTCTTACTAATTAGGCCGTAATCTCTATATAGACGGATGTTTTTCTCTAGTATTCTTGCTGGGTATGAAAGGATAAGGACACTTACCAGTTCGCAGGTTTTTAAAGCCTCGTCATAACTTCTCTTTGTTACATCAAACAAGTTGTTTTTGCCCATAGTTCGTTTTTGTGCAACAAAAGGGATTTCCGGCAGTGTTTAATTACTTTTGTTTCATCATCCGTGATTTGTACATGTTGATACGCATGATGAAAATATAGTTTTAAGCTATGCTATATTTATGGATAAAAGTGCTTAATATCAAGGAAAGAACGTAGTGTATGTAAATGTGAAAGAGGACACTGACGTTACCACCGAACAGCGATAGTCTGTTCCATGCTTGAACGCAGTCTGTGGGCCTGAAAACTGCATTCAATCATGAAACAGACAATCGCCACTCGGTTTACAAGCACACGTATCTCAGTTCACACACACACACACACACATGTATATAATTAAATTATATTTTTAAATGCCAACAACAGTCATAATGCGCTGACCAACAATTATCTTTCTCTTAACAGAAGTCAGCTAAACAAAAATAGGAGCAAAATACGAGTTACTTCCCTTGCTTTTTAAACATTCAAATGCTTCATTACGCTAAAGAGATTTTCCACTTGAAAAGTTGTGCTTTACAAAGCGTGAAATGTACTCGATCGAAGAACGGGTATCAAAGTGGAAACGTACGCAACTGCTTGTCATGCGTAATCAAGTTCGACCACCACTTTCCTATCTTTGTAGTTGCCGGCGGCGGAGTCTTTAGATCTTCAATCGAATTGCCGGAGATTCTTTTTGTTTTGCTTCAGCCATTCCCTAACGTTAAAACCCACCGAAATATTCAGCAACAATCAATGCACGCCAATAATGTAAAATCACACGAGAAAGACTGCTTCTTTTTTTCTTTCTCTCTCTACCTGTTTCTCATTGTACTTCTTGCTCTTCTTCTTTTTCTTCTTTTTTCTTTTCTTTTTCTTTTTTCTTACTTTTCTTCTTTTTGTATATATATATATATATACAAGGTCATTACATTTGAATAATTCAGCATCTATTTATCTACATGTGAAGGCGCGTGTATGAAGTCTTGCATAATTTTTACATGATCGTTTACGAAGATGCGTTGCCCACACGGATACATCAGCTGTGAATTAACACTTTTATGATATCTAACAGTCATTCTCTCTATTTTTACTCGAAAAAGTTCTTGGGATTATTCTCCCCTTTTCTCGCCACCCGATTCAGGCTCTTCCATTTTTCCTCTACCACATCTATCATAATAATATTACTGATACGCAAAGTATTACTTGGAGTGAATAAGAATGAGAGGACTTTCGAAGAAACCCAATCCTAAACAGAAAACAAGCGATAAACCTCTACTCCTGTTCAATAAACGGGGAATGAGCTGAAACCGAGCGATAGGCAAACCTAACTACTCCTCTTGCTATCATTGTCATTTGCTCTTTATCTGACACATTTTTTCTTTCTTATTTTCTTTCTTACATTTGTTTTCTTTTTCTTTGTTCGTCTTCCTTTATATCCTTTTCTTTTCCCTTATCGTGTTCTTTCTTTCTTTCTTTCTTTCTCATTATGTATCTCATTATGCATTTCTTTATTAATCCATCTCTTTAGAAATTTCATCAATATTTTCTCCTCATATTTCATCTTTTTTCAAATCATATTTATGCACTTGCATTTTAAAAATCACAATATGAAAAAATGTAATACATATTTTTCGACATGTGTGCGTATCTCTCACTCTGTGCGATTGTAAGTTTGTGCGTAAAATCAAATTATATTTTTAAATAATGTTATTAGTAATGCCAACAGCAGCCATAATAGGCTGACCAATAATTATTTCTCTCTTAAAAGAAGTGAGCAAAAGTAAAAACATGAGGAAAATATAAGTTATCTCCCTTTCCTTTCAAACATTTTTTCTATCGATGTTGAACTTCTTCATCTTCGTTTTCTCCCTTTTAATGAATCTTTCTTTTTGTTTTTCTCATTTTAAAATCCTTCCAATCGTTTTCGAAATGATTTTCAAAACCACTGTATATTGCTCAGTACGTAAGACTTCACGAGACACGAAGATTAATGTCAATTATGAGTTTCTGTCCTGACCAAATATTATTCAACTTTTATGCTTTCAATTTTATTAATATGCTTCTCTTTTGCAAAAGTCCAAATTTTCTCCTCCTCCTCCTTCTCCTCCTTTTCTTTTGTGTTCCGAATTTTCTGATATTTTTCAACACCTAGTAAATTTTGCCTTTATCATATTTTTCACTTTTCCTAAGATTCTTCTTTTTTCTCTCTTTCTTTAATTTCTTTCAATTAATTTTCTTGGGTCGGCGGTTAGTGTAATTAGAGAGGAAAGTAGAATCGGCAAACCTAGTTCAAATAATGGCCTAGTCTGTTGTGCTTACTTTTGCGCTACTATCAACTTAAAAGGCAGAAATATGCCTTCTCTTCCCAGCTATGGGTTAAATAACAGAGTAGATTGGGATCTGTAGTCTTAGATGAGAACCACTCTAAGTTTAAATTCCAAGCTGAGGATAAGGTAATGGAAAGCCACTACATTATCTTTCCAAAGAATGCATGATAATTCACACATAATAAAGAAATGGAATCTGTGGAGAGTCATGGCTGTCTTCGTTTTGAGAAACATAGTATTTTTTCATTTTCTTAATGTTCTTCTTCGTCTTCTTTGCCTGCTTGTCATCTTGTCCCTTCTTTTTATTTTGTTTTCTTCTTTATTTGTCATTTTGGTCTCCCTCTTTTTTTTTCTCGCGCTCAAAATCTTCGTATATCCTTCTTTTATTTTATTTCATCCATTTCCTCAATTTTCAATTAAAAGGAACCCGTATCTTCATTCCGTTTACTTATATCTATATCTATAAGACCCAGTTTCCATTACTTTGTCATAAACAAAACTTGTCATGCTATATTCGAACTTTAGTCTAATACGATCAAGATCCGTAACCTATTAGACTCATCGGAACACTATATATATGCAGCGTAGCAGCAGTGAATATGTCTAGGATAAGATATCCCGACGAGTCAAATCTCTTTTCAGGCTGGTTTTGAATTCGGAGTTGCTCTTCTTCTGTATTTGTTGCTCCACGAAGACTAAAGAGCCATTCTGCTCTATCATTTATGAGGGTTTAAATTCAGATGTTTCATTGTCCTAGACTAAGAGGCGAGAGAGATAACACCGTCCAACTTTATCACCCATGGCTGAAGGAAGATGGGCTCATGATATAGCTGCGAAGTACCCCAAACAGACTTTACCAGAATTAAAATTTGGCAAAGCGATTGTACTTTCCGACCGATAAACTTTACGTTATCCCGGTCCACCACAGCTTCCCTTATCCATGCTTAAATTTACGAGCGTCAAATGAAACCAGTCATGTCAAAAACTGCTAATACCTACAATAGCAAATGTATATTCTCAACATTAAAATATCAAAATGTGTTGTATTGTGTTGTTCTACGACACGTGATTAATAGTCAACTTCTACCTGTCTCTCTCTCTTTACTATACACTTTATTTCATGCAAATAGGTACAATTCACTACACCTCCCTGAAACGAAGATGTTTAATGCTTTTGGTTGTTCTCGAACTTCTACAAAATGATTGACAATTTTACTTATATTTCATTGTTTCAGAATATTTGCAATTGTTTTCTTTCGTCTCTGCTAATTTATGTCTTTTTCTTCCTCATAATTTCATGTATGCTTCTCAGCCCTTCTTTGTCACTTTGTTTTTCACTTTCCCGCCTCCCACTTTCACTCCTGCCTTATCATCTTCCTCTAATTTCCCATAAAATCTTGATCCTCTTTTCCCGCCTCTTTATCTGACGATTCCTTTCCACTTAGCGCATCTCACTTCAAAGCTGCCAACGAACGGGACGCTTTTTGGTAGTTCATCGCGTCATCAACAGGGGGCCTGCTAAGTCAATCGAATATTGAGCACTGCAGGATAAAAACAATCAATCATCTGCTTCCCTTCTACCAGAAGACACACACTGCCCATTTTGTATACAAACACATATAAATTAGTATAAATATACACACTCATATACACATGAAAAAACACATATACAGACATGCTTATATATTTCTGTGTGTGCTTATGTATGCATGGGCGTGTGTAAAACATTCTTTGAAAATTGATTTAAGTATCAAAATATTATGTAGAAAATGTGTTTTTAAAATTTTTTTGTTACAAATATAATTAATGAGAAAGACGGGATTAATATGTAAATTTGCATTTGTTTAAGAACTGCAGAAATCTCGCGATCACGAGAAATAAAAAAAAAACTGATTTCCCAAGATTCCCTAGTAAAAAGGGAAAACGCCCTACTGGCGAAAAATTTAGAATCTGGTGTCTTTTCAAAAACGTCTCACCATGAAAATGGACCCTCTTCAGGGAAAGAAGACTAAAGATAAGTTTTACTCAAATATTACTTCTTCATATTGAATATGAGTTTTTAATAATAGACTTATCACAACAAAATATTTCACTCATTCAACAAGACAACATAAGTATGAGGACATATAACAACCACATTCCGAGAACTTTTATTAGGTTGGTGCAAAAATAATGACGTAATAATGTCGTTTTTTGACGTTAAAAAATACATCAATAAACGACATTATTACGTCATTATTTTTGCACCAACCTAATATCTACCGAAACAACCAAACCTTCTCCGATAATATATCGTTATATATTTATGTATAAATGTCTCACTTTGTTGTTAATGTATATCTGTATATTTTACTAACCATAAACATAAGAGTCATAGAAAAAACCCATCATAACCGTTATTAATGACGTAGAATGAAAGATAAACAAATGTGTTTCACGTCGGAAGTAGCATTGTGTTGCGAGCATCGATTTATTTAACTTTAGTTTGAAACTTGACCAGATCCAAATCGTTGCCTGTTGAGCTTTGGTCTGGAGACGATGTGAATCACTCTTTAGGCCCCGGTGATTGATTCCCACATTTAAAATATTGACCATCCAAAGAATCTTCGGCACTCAACATCTGGGGTAGCACATGACATATCCATCCCTTTCCTCCTATGTAGTTAGATCGCAGCGATTCGTAGCAGTTTTTCTTTCGCATGTGCGCCCCATCCATATATATATATATATATATATATATATATATATATATATATATATATATGTGTATAAAAGTGGACATTGAGGTCAGCAGCCAGCAGCAATCTTAATGTCCATTTTTATATTTACATAGGCTTTATACCTGATATTGAGCACTTTAATATATATATATATATATATATATATATATATATATATTATAAATTAATTGATTTAGAATATGGTTTTTCCGCTACACAGTTCTAACCATGTTTCAAAAATTGAAGGTCCGAATTTAATTTTGTAATTAAATTAAAGAACACCGGATTATATATCTTACTGTTCTTTATATATATATATATATATATATATATATATATATATATATATATATATATATATATATATATACTGGTCATTTTACTACCGCCTTATGAGATGCTATGATGTGCATCGAGACATTAATGCATTTATGTACCGAAAAAATATGTATGTTCGAATATAATAAGCTATAAGAAAGTTTGTTTATATATATATATATATATATATATATATATATATATATATATATCCGATGCAACGAGAAAAAAAGTAATATATAAATTCTAACGTTCACAGCATTAATACAAAAGACGATAGCAGAGCGATAATTATTTATTATAATTTTATCATATAGACAAAAACAGTTTACTCACTACAAGAATATAAATTTGTTTCGGTGCATTTTAATTGCACCTCGACGGGTAAGAACTAAAAATGGTTATCTATGGTTCGTGATGGCGTGGAAATCCCACTTCATTAATCTTCGCGATGGCCAACCAGGCCGATACAGGACAGACAAGTCTGACCTCAGCGACTGCAATTAAATGTCTGGTCTGGTAGAGCTGCTGAAACTTCCCTAAGCAGTCACTCATTATATATAGGTTTTCAACAGGCGATACGCTGGAGGTACTGCCTGATGATAGCTATTATGCTTTAAACCACGGTTGCATCCTTTTAGCGTCTTAGTTTTTAAGGATCGCAAGGGCGTGAAACCCAACGTCACAAACTCACACCAATACAACTATTTATATATATGTGCCTTGAGCCCTAATTAAATGTTCAGATAACTTAAGCCATGAAATGCTTTTTGCAAATATTGTCCAATTTTGCCAGAAAAAAAAGTAATAGTTTTTCATATACTCCCCCACCAAAAATTCATAAATTAATGGCGAATTTTATTATAGTGTATTTGCATCATCTTGCTTTAGATTATGTATTCAGTATTTCTGTAATGAATCTTTTATATTTTGTAAGATGAAGTATTGTCGAATATATTTATGATATGTTTCATTCTAATAATGCGAATGTTCAACGGCTCACATAAAAATGAAAGATTTGTGACTCATTTTTTGGCATATGTTCAACTTGCCCACAATGCAACTGAAGCTGTTCGTAACTTTAATTAAGTGTGGTATAAATAGTAATTGTCATGTGAAATTAACCTTTTTCATACAGGAAACATTCGGTATTTAACCAAAACTTTACTGTCACTGTTTGGTGTAAGTCATAAAATCTTTCCCTTAAAAGATTTTCTCAGGAAATTAGACTTCTCAAGTCTACTAAATGTTATAGCTCTTTCTAGTACTGAATGGCAATTTTTTTCTTAACCTTTTATTTATGGCAGTGTGGAAAGACAACATCTTGATTATATCATTATTTTCCTTTCTAGATATATTTTAGTTGTTCTTGGAAGTCTTAAAATAATGTGCTTTTTGTTATGTAATAAACATCTTTGTGATTCTGTAACACAAGTCTATAGAGTCTCATGTACGGGCACTTGGATATTGTGTAATGGTTAGCAAGCTTGTCTCGCTGGATCAATTACGACTGATTAGTGAGTTCGATCCTCACTGGGTATCACATAATTTTGGCCTTGTGTCACGTATAAGCTACGATAAGAAAATCACCATAGGGTCTCGTGTAGAAATGTCTTCTTTAAAACCTAAGGGATTCATTCGCTTGAAAATATTTTTAATCATTGATATGAGAAATAATCTTTTCTTTTTTAATCATTTCACCCCATTCAAGGCGATAATGCCACTAGGATTCAACGGGTTAAAGGGAGTAAAAAAGAATGAGAAGAATTTTGTCAGGAGAAAGGAAAAATGAAAAAGCAAGATTCAAGAAGACAGAAGATCTATCTATCTATCTATCTATCTATCTATCTATCTATCTGTCTATATATATATATATATATATATATATATATATATATATAGATAGATAGATAGATAGATAGATAGATAGATAGATAATTTTTGATTTTGTTCTTTTAAGATAATGGCTTATGAAATTCCGAAATGGAGACGTGAATATCAAAGATGAAGAGTGCCAAGTGCATCATGCGAATATTCAGTTGTATTAGGTTGGTGCAAAAATAATGACGTAATAATGTCGTTTTTTGACGTATTTTTTAACGTCAAAAAACGACATTATTACGTCATTATTTTTCCACCAACCTAATAAAATATAATGAAAAAGAATTCCTTGCTAACCATTCGAAGAAAAAAGGTCCTAAAATTAAAAGTTTCAATCCTAACAAGATGGCAACATTTGAAGCAAATACGAAAAACAATGAAATATATCAAGTGGGTGCAATATAAAGACAGTGAAAGTCAGAAAACAATGGCCGTTTCAAACTTAGTTTCAGTGCTTCTCTTACGATGCCTTCTTGGATTTGCTTAGGAATCCACGATAAAAAATATCACCCGAAAATCCAAAAATCCAGAACGCTTTGATCCAGTAGCTTTTTTAAAGCCAACTTCGGGTTATCAAAGGATTATAATCACTGTGATGATCTGTGACAGAAATCTTTCATAAGACATTAATATCACAGGTAATGTTTACTGTTAAGAATTGTAAAAGTTATGCAGAAAAATTAGCTTTTGGAAGCCATAGCTGAAGAATCAAGAAACAGGAAAATTTCGTTAGAAACAAAGAAAAGAGTGCCGAACTGTTATGACAGTGAATAGGGGACAGTTTCCTCACAGATGAAGGGGAGAGATGAGACCAAAGATATGTAATCCTATAGAAGGATGATGAAAATATTGTGAATGGAATATATGAACAAGAAGAAAGTTTGAAAGAAAATGGAAACAAAAAGGACAATTGTACTTAGTAAGAGACAGTTGAAATTTCTAGGACATATAATGAGGAAAAATGGCGAACATGATGCTGGTAAGAGAGATAGCGGCAAACAGAAAGTTACCTACTTAATGAACTTGTGTAAATGGATAACAGAAGAGTGAGTGGGAGGGATGGTAAAGAGATGAACATCGTTTACAGCTACAAAAGATAGGAAGTTGTGGAGATCAATGATCACCTATGTCCCGAAGGAACACGGTAAATCAAAATGAAAATTGTGGAAAAACTGAACATTTGATCCTTTACTATTTTTACATTTTTTTAGATTGACAAACATTGCTTAAAGCTACAAAGGTTAGGAAGTTGTGGAGACTCATAATCGCCAATATCCTGAAGGAACACGGTAAATAAAAATAAAAATTGTAGAAATAACTGAAAAATCGATTCTTTACCATTTTTAATTATTTCAGGTTGGCAAAACATTGTTTAAGATTGCAAAAGAGATGACGATGTGGAGACCCATAATCATCCATATTTTGAAGGAACACGGCCCATAAAAGTGAAAATTTGATGATCTAAAAGGCTTACTTTTATTCCATGATAATATTCGACTTTATGTTGTACAAATCAGGATGAAAAAACTAAATGCGCCTTTAAAGTTTCGTTGCATATTCTATATTCTCTAGATCTGTTACCAACTATTGACCATTTTATAAACACATTTGGGCAACATCTTACAGTAAAAAAAAGAAGTTCCCTAATATGGAACATGCAGAAGATGCCTTCAAGGATTTTAAGATGGGATCTGGTCCAAAGAATTCTTTCGTAAATGATCATGTTGGAAACGATGTATAGACTAAAATGGTTTATCTTTTGATTGATGACGTTACTTGTGAATAAATCTGCTGACAATTCATGTTAATATTTGAATTCGATCATTATTCTCCGAATAAGATAAGATAGATATGAGAGCTAACTAAGTAAAGATAGATGCGTTGATAGGCAGAGAAAGACAGATATGGAGGTAGATTGTTGGGTATGGATAGACATGAACTGAGGGATACAAATACGATCAAATATAGATAAAATGGAAATATTGATATAAACAGCGCGAACACATATCGGTGTATATTGGCATCTGTCCCACATTTAAATCTATTTCATTAAAAGTTATTCACCAATTTCTTTATTTAAGCGCTTTTTTTCTTTACTTGAGGGACGGGAATTTGGAGGAATTCAAAAAAAATCAATTTTTGGCAATATTTTATCTTTTGGGTGACCACGAAATAGAAAAAAAAAATCAAATCATATATTTTGGTATTTACTAAGCTTAGACCAATTTGGCACAAATACAAATACAAAAGGAAATGGGTGGTTAAGATAATTGTATAGCGCCAGTCTACAAAGTTCGAGGATCTGTCAATTGGTTAACTTGTCATGAAGATTAGCATTTAAAATCCTGGTGTTATAGTGTAAATCGAAAAGCAATTACTGACGATGAATTAGTTTGCTATTTCAGGGAAGATGTAAATCTGTTAAATTAGGAGGTTGAATCAATAAGTCCGTAGACTGACACCTAGGTATGCGCTGAATTTTTATAAGAAATTTTCAAATGTACTGTTCCATCTATATGATTTATATTCACTGTTGAATTAAGTGTATTGGCAAGAAAGGAGATTGTGCTTAAAATATTTGTTGTACAAAATAAACACTTTTTTCATCATTAGGCTGCGGATTTATTGATGAGCTTATGTATATATACGTAGGAATTCCGGAAAGGACTCCGCTATTTTTAATATTTTAAGACCCGGCTGTGCGGTCCTGATGTAACTTGGTAACACTTGAACACTCTCCTGTAAGGTTGTTCATTTGGCAATTCGGCACTATTGAGTGAGATTGTGAATTGTTTTAAAAGGTCGCATGAATATGCACAAGGTTTTACCATTTGAAAGATTAACAAGGCTTTCAAGGATGATTTAATGAGTGAATCAAAGATAAAGTTTTGGTGCCAGTACTTCAAAGTAACTTGATAACAAGTTAGAGGAAACCTTATCGCAGGAGCATGAAACGACACTCTCCTATTGGGTTACTCACTTTGTAGTTTGATACTTTTAGTGAGCTTGTGCATTGTGTGACTATTGAAAATGCATCAAGTTTCACTTGAAACTTGGACAATTGTTTATGGAGACTATTTAAATGATTAAGATGGTTTTTGAGAGAAAGTCAGATGGAATTTTGGTACTAACTTGGATGGGAATCCGTGTATAATTCATGTGTGTGCATCGCACAAATGCTACTTTGAGAAGATTGATGCACGTGAGGCCTGCTCATCGAATGAAAAGCAAAAAATACGAAAATAAAATTACCAGAATTATATTTCCTCCTTATTTCATTTTCTGATGAAGCTTAAATGAAAGCGAAACATGTTAAATTTATAAACGCTTCCTATTTGTTTCTTATCCTATCATTCTAATCCATATTTGATCTATATTTTATCTCAATTCACACACACACACACACACACACACACACATATATATATATATATATATATATATATATATATATATATATATATATATAGAGAGAGAGAGAGAGAGAGAGAGAGATGGAGATGATATTGACTAAGTTTCAGGTGATGATGGTAGGAAAAACTATGTTGCGGTATCGTTATAAATATTCACTTTGGGAGCTTTCTCTAAAAGCACATCAAATTCATAGATTTCTCTAAAAGCACATCAAATTCATAGATCATTACAAGTGTATTATTTTCAATCCTCATTGGGTACCACATTATTGTTTGATACTGCTTACAAAACAATTTTACATGTTGAACACTTATATCGTCTGATATCTTTACTTTTTTTTTACATTTAACAAGTATAGCTCCATAAAACAATGTGAATTCGGTTACTCTCAGTGGCATTCTGTTGGTGAACTAAGTTCGAACCCCGTTGGGCACTGCGAAATTGTAGTCAAGTTGGTGATAATGTACTTTATGAAGATTTGATAGTGTGTTTTGGTTTAGCGAACTGATCTCACAAGAAGCCATTGTGAATAAGATTATTCTTACTAAATGGCTTGTGAATTTCGTCCTGTTAGGGAGAAAAAATCACGAATTTATTACAGGCTTACAAATCGAACACCGTTTTTCTGAATTTCGTGAATATGACACTATATTCTTTAGGTGGGTCAGGAAAATCACCAGTCATTTAAATTTAACGAAGAAAAAAAAACTACCTCGGGCAATATCGCCTTAGTCCACTTCAGAGTAGTCACGTTTGCGATCTCACATATCTAAGCGCCCCTTCCACAGGATACGTTCAAAGCAGCAACGATGATGATGATGATGATGATGATGATGATGATCCTGAAAATATATGGAATAATGTAAATAGTTCATCTCAGGTGTTGAGTAATAAAAAAACAGTGGAAAGCTTTTGCGTGCATCTTTTGAGCTTGTATATGCGTCGTGGTTGTGTGCGTGCAAATTGGTCTGTACGGTTGTCTGTCAACAATAGAGGTGTACTTGATGACATCAAATTCAGACGGTTTCTATTCAGATTCTTACGGCTATGATTAGTGGAGTCGACGGGATTGGCCAAGTCGGGGGTGGGGATTCCTATTGAAGGAATCTCGTTGCAGAAATACGCAATGATGGTGGAAAACAGGGGAAAGAAACAAAGAGAAAAATGGAAAGAAAAATAATGGAGGAAAGACAAAAATGGTGGGGAAACAGAAGAAAGAAACAGACACATAGATAAATAAATAAATAGATAGATAGATAGATGGCAGGCGAGAGAGAGTGAGAGAGAGAGAGATAGATAGAGAGAGAGAGATAGAGAGAGAGAGAGAGAGAGAGAGAGAAAAGAAACAGTTTGGGAAGATAAAAGAGAAACAAAAATTCAAAGTAAAATTCTAAATAAAAAAGGAAGCAGAAGAAAACATGTAGAAGAAAAATTATGATGAAAGAAAAATTAAAGAAATAAGATTGAGAGAATTGAAGAAGAAAAAGAAGATGAAACGTAAATGAAGGAAAAAGTGGAAGAAATAATTATTAGGTTGGTGCAAAAATAATGACGTAATAATGTCGTTTTTTGACGTTAAAAAATACGTCAAAAAACGACATTATTACGTCATTATTTTTGCACCAACCTAATAGAAAAATAAGGATGCAACTATAAAGAAAATGGCAGAAAGTGAGAAATTACAAAAGTAAGAAAGGAAAGATAAAAGGCAGAGAGTTGTAAAGAAAGAAGTATAACAAGAAAGAGGGCCAAAAATGGAAGAAGACAAAGAAAGAAAATTTGTTGCAAAGCGAAGTAAGGAAAAAGAAGAAGGAAACGTATGAAAAAAAAAGAAAAAGTGCAGAAAATAAAGAGAGAGTAACGAAAAAGAAAGGAGAAGAAACCAAAAGAGTGGCAAAAAGAAGGAACAGAAAAGAAAGAAGATAAATAAGAAAAAGACAAAGAGGAAAGACAAAAGAAATAAAATTCTCCAAGTCGATAAAAGAAGAAAAAGAAATGAAACAAACATAAAAATAAGAAAAAAAAAAAAAGAAAAGAAAAGAAAAAAGAAACATGGGAAAACTAGTGCGGCTAAAAAAAAAAGAAGAGGGAATAAAAGAATAAGAAAAAAAAGAAGAAAGGAAAAACAGAAAAGAGAGTGTGGATGAAAATGGAAGAATGAAGCGACAAGAAAAAAGGAACGAAATAAAAACGAGAGAAAGAAAAAAATGAAAGAGAAACAGCGAAGAAAAAAGAAATCGCAGACAATGGAAAGACAAAGAGAACATATATGGACAGAACGAAATTAAGGAGTAATTTTTACAAGAAAAAAAGCTACAAACCGCAGATATTGATATATAAGTTGATATCGTATATTGTTGACAATTTCCTTGTTATCTATCTATCTATCTATCTATCTATCTATCTATCTATCTATCTCATTTAAGTTTTCTCTCACGTTCATCGCTATTTGAATTTGGATCACTCAAAGCAAAGCTTCATCAATCACATGATGAAATACAGGTTAATGTCGGCAGAGCAAATTGGGGAGAAATTCATATATCTTTTAACTAACCTTTCAGTTCGGTCATCATCAGTGCAAAGCTACAAGAATAAGTCATTAGTAAAGACCAAACTCACTAACAATTGCTTGCAAGATAAACTTGCTGGTTACCAAACCACAACTGGTCATTTTTACTGTAAACAAAGGAATAAATATCTTAACTCAGAGGAACCTGCTTTGCTTCTTTTATGTGCCGTGTCCCTTCAGGACGTAAGCGATCATGACTCGCCACATCTTCCAGTCTCTTGTAGCTCTTAATAAGTTTTGTCTTTGTGCTATTTCTCTTAAACCTCTTTTATTCAAGCTCATCAAGTATGTTACGCACTGCTTTCCTCTGTCCCTCTTTCCATCAAACTTTCCTGTGAGTATCAGATTTTTTAAGCCTTCCTTCCTCATTACATTTCCCAGAAATTTAAACTGCCTCTTCCTGATGATAAGTACAAGTTTTCTTATTGTTTCTATTTAAAAAAAAAAAAACTTCGTTGTTGATCACATGTTCGGTCCATGGCATCCACAACATCCTTATATAGAACCACATTTCTGTTACTTTAAGTCTCATCTTCAACTTGAGAAAATTGTCCAGCAATCCCGGCCATAAAGGAGGACAGATATCATGTAACAGTTCAGTACTCTTTTCTTTGCTTCTAACGAAAATTTTCTATCTCTTAATACTTTGCTTCGTTTTTGGAATGCATCTTTGGTCATCCCAATAAGTCTTCGGATCTCAGTGTCGCGCTTTCCGTCCTCTGTTAGAACACTTCACAGCCAAAGTAAATGTCAGTATTCCAATCATTACAAAAACGCTTTCTCCATTTAGTCGATTGGCGCAATACAATCGTGCTTGTAACAGACTAAATGAATCTTAGTAAAACAGCTATGAAAATGAAAATGCTTTCTGTTAAGTAATGCTCATCAATTTAATTTTGCAGTTCATCTCAAGGTGACAGTGTCTCTAAAACGCAGGGGGTTACTGGGAGGAAAAAAGAATGAAAAGACTTTAGAAGGAGCCGAAAACTCAATCCTAAACAAGATACAAGAGATAAACGTCTAGTTCTGTTAAAAACAAACTGGGAGGAGTGTGAACCGAGCAGTAGGCAAACCTATCTACTTCTGTTTTAGCAAAGTACGTTCAGTCTTTACTAGATTCCTAGTTTTGATGACCCTGTGTCAGTAAAATCGAAAAAAAAAGCCATAGGGCGATCGATGGCTAACAAGACAATTATTATAATAGTGAGTTCAAATCCTGATGCGGAGATTAATTATTGTGGCCCTGTACCAGGCTATGCGAAGAAGTATGCTTTCAACCAGTGGTCTAAATGTGTTTTGTTTAGACTGAAAAAAAAATCAGTCGATTCAATGATATTTATAATCAAGTACACTTAAGAGAATGAGACACGTATAGTAAAACGGATGCCATAGTAGAAAGCGAATTTAGCGTGGTGATTCCAAATCTCGCTCGATTTTGTTTAGTTCACTCTGAGCTAATACGTTTGGAAAAGGCATGGATTCATCTTTCTCCAGCTATGGGTTAAATAGCGGGACAGGCTGGATTCTCTTGCCTAGAGGTGGCAACCAGCCTATGAGAAGGACAACTCTAAATTCAAAACCAGCCTGAAGCACACCAATTCTACTATGGCTGCAGTAAATGTGGTGCCTTTATGATCCTAAGGGGTCACACATACACGCTCACACACTTAATAGAAAGAACATTCATTCGAAGGCTAGTTCCCCTTTCAGTTGGCAGTCAGTCTTGGAATTCCACAACAAACATAAACATCTATTTGACGGTAGCTGTGTTGTTGGCAGACAAAGGGAGCTTATTCTTCAGCAATTAAAGGCGAATCTAAACAAAGGACGGTGTGATTAATTTACAAAGTCGTTGCACATTGCCGAATGTTTCTTTTTGTCATTTCCTCTGTTTGTTGTTGAAACGATGGAAAATCTGGTATTTTTCTCTGCCATTTACTTCAGTCTGTTTCATTTCTGTTTCTCAACTTTCATTACAATTTCTATTTCACGATTCGTTCAGCCGATAACGTCCGTTGGCTTTCTGACATGCTTCTTTCTTTCTTTCTTTCTTTCTTTCTTTCTTTTGTCTCGTTCCTGTTTACTTCTTTTTTATACTATTCGGTCACATGTTACTTTTTCATTGTTTCCTTCTTATTTACATTTTCTTCTTCTTCTTCTTCTTCAATTATTTCTTTCTCCTCGTTCCTGCTAATTTTTTATGCTATTCGGTCTCGTCTTATTTACTTTTCCCTTCTAATTTCTTCTTCTTCTTCTTCTTCCTGGTTTTCTTTCTTTAATTCTTTCTTTCTTCGATCTATTTATTTTTTTCTTCTATTCTTTCTCGTCTTATTTTTCATTTTGCATCTTATTTAATTTTCCTCCCAAACTTTCTTTCTTTCTTTCTTTCTTTCTTTCTTTCTTTCTTTCTTTCTTTCTTTCTTTCTTTCTTTCTTTCTTTCCGGTCTACTTCTCTTTTTCTGTTCTTTTTTCTCGTTTCTTTCTTATTTACTTATTTCCTCCCTGTTTCTTTTTCATTTTCTCCTTCTTTCGTTACGGTCCCCTCCCCCCTTTAATTTCGTTACTATTTATCCATATCTATCCGCTTCCATAATTCCAACCCCACTACCTGTCTTCACTCACCGCCATTTTCATCTTAACCTTACCCACAGAACGAGACACTCATGTCCCTCAGATATCTAAATGACGTCATAAGGATATAAGGAAAAGGTCGGCTAATGTTGGCTCATCCTCCAAAGATGTTCGGACGTCTCTGTAACTGGCTCTATTCAATCAGGAACAGGAAAAAAAAAACTGAGAAAGAAGATAATAAAGAGAAAAGAAAGAGAAAAGAGAACGAGAGAGAGAGGTGGGGGGGAGAAATAGAATGGGATGAACAAGGTCGTCAGTAGCATATGAAAAAGTAATAGAAAGGAAGTGGATGCGATACACACACACGTCCGCACACACACACACACATATATATATATATATATATATGTATATTGGAAGTGGGAGAAAAATATGATAGGCTTAAGTGGAAAATGCGTGAAAGAGATAGATGGATAGATAGATAGATAAATAGAGAGAGAGAGAGAGATAGAGAGAGAAAGAGAGAGAGAGAGAGACGTTCAATGGGGTGGAGAAGGGGAAAAGGAGAGATAAATTGAGAAAGAAGATATAGTGGGAGGGTGTGGTAGAGAGAATAATAGCAAGAAATAGATGGAGAGACGCCGAGAAAGATATATCAGTGAGTGTGGAAGTAAAGGAGAGAAAATGGGGGAAGTAAAGAGAAATGAGAAAAGAAGAAATGCAAAAAAGACAGATGAAGGAAAGTGAAAAAAGATGAGAAAAGGATTAAGAAAAAAGAAAAGTGGGAAATGAGGAGAGATGAAGAAGGAAAAAAAAAATGAACAGAACCCTTTTTAGAAATGTTCTCGGGATAAAAAGTTATAAAGATTCCCGTAAAAAATTTTACACACACACACACATAAGAAGTTTACGAGAGTCTTTATAAGCTTTTATGTTGAAAACATTCTTACGTTGAACTAGATATATAATATTTGACAATGCATAAAAAGATTGCAGTTGGTTTCAATTAGGCTTTTTTCCATGTAAAAAATCCGTATTATAGAAAAGTAAACGTACATTATCGATAGATTGGTGGACCAGAGATGTAAACAACTTTACGTAAAACAAAAGAAAAGAAAAAACAAACAAAAGAAAGCAAAAACAAATAAAGCAAACAAAACACACGAAGAGGAGGAGAAAGTAAAAAACAAACAAAAATGATAAAGAAATTATCTCTGAAAAAGGTTCACGTTATCTTTCTCTTTCTTTTGTTTCTTCTTGCTTTCTTAATTCCAAAGTTAAAGCTAAGTCTGTTCATATCTATCTATCTATCTATCTATCTATCTATCTATCTATCTATCTATCTATCTATCTATCTATCTATCTATCTATCTCAGTCTGTTCGCATCTATCTTCCACAGTCTGTTCATATCTATCTATCTATCTATCTATCTATCTATCTATCTATCTATCTATCTATCTATCTATCTATCTATCTCAGTCTGTTCGCATCTATCTTCCACAGTCTGTTCATTATCTATCTATCTATCTATCTATCTATCTATCTATCTATCTATCTATCTATCTATCTATCTCAGTCTGTTCGCATCTATCTTCCACAGTCTGTTCATTATCTATCTATCTATCTATCTATCTATCTATCTATCTATCTATTTATCTATCTATCTATCTATCTATCCCAGCCTGTTCGCATCCATCTTTCCCAGTCTGTTCATATCTATCTATCTATCTATCTATCTATCTATCTATCTATCTATCTATCTATCTCAGTCTGTTCGCATCTATCTTCCACAGTCTGTTCATTATCTATCTATCTATCTATCTATCTATCTATCTATCTATCTATCTATCTATCTATCTATCTATCTATCTATCCCAGCCTGTTCGCATCCATCTTTCCCAGTCTGTTCATATCTATCTATCTATCTATCTATCTATCTATCTATCTATCTATCTATCTATCTATCTATCTATCTATCCCAGCCTGTTCGCATCCATCTTTCCCAGTCTGTTCATATCTATCTATCTATCTATCTATCTATCTATCTATCTATCTATCTATCTATCTATCTATCTATCTATCTATCCCAGCCTGTTCGCATCCATCTTTCCCAGTCTGTTCATATCTATCTATCTATCTATCTATCTATCTATCTATCTATCTATCTATCTATCTATCTATCTCAGTGTGTTCGCATCTATCTTCCACAGTCTGTTCATTATCTATCTATCTATCTATCTATCTATCTATCTATCTATCTATCTATCTATCTATCTATCTATCTATCTATCCCAGCCTGTTCGCATCTATCTTTCCCAGTCTGTTCATATCTATCTATCTATCTATCTATCTATCTATCTATCTATCTATCTATCTATCTATCTATCTCAGTCTGTTCGCATCTATCTTCCACAGTCTGTTCATTATCTATCTATCTATCTATCTATCTATCTATCTATCTATCTATCTATCTATCTATCTATCTCAGTCTGTTCGCATCTATCTTCCACAGTCTGTTCATTATCTATCTATCTATCTATCTATCTATCTATCTATCTATCTATCTATCTATCTATCTATCTATCTATCTATCCCAGCCTGTTCGCATCCATCTTTCCCAGTCTGTTCATATCTATCTATCTATCTATCTATCTATCTATCTATCTATCTATCTATCTATCTATCTATCTATCTATCTATCTATCTATCCCAGCCTGTTCGCATCCATCTTTCCCAGTCTGTTCATATCTATCTATCTATCTATCTATCTATCTATCTATCTATCTATCTATCTATCTATCTATCTATCTATCCCAACCTGTTCGCATCCATCTTTCCCAGTCTGTTCATATCTATCTATCTATCTATCTATCTATCTATCTATCTATCTATCTATCTATCTATCTATCTATCTATCTCAGTCTGTTCGCATCTATCTTCCACAGTCTGTTCATATCTATCTATCTATCTATCTATCTATCTATCTATCTATCTATCTATCTATCTATCTATCTATCTATCTCAGTCTGTTCGCATCTATCTTCCACAGTCTGTTCATTATCTATCTATCTATCTATCTATCTATCTATCTATCTATCTATCTATCTATCTATCTATCTATCTATCTCAGTCTGTTCGCATCTATCTTCCACAGTCTGTTCATTATCTATCTATCTATCTATCTATCTATCTATCTATCTATCTATCTATCTATCTATCTATCTATCTATCTATCTATCCCAGCCTGTTCGCATCCATCTTTCCCAGTCTGTTCATATCTATCTATCTATCTATCTATCTATCTATCTATCTATCTATCTATCTATCTATCTATCTATCTATCTATCTATCTATCTATCTCAGTCTGTTCGCATCTATCTTCCACAGTCTGTTCATTATCTATCTATCTATCTATCTATCTATCTATCTATCTATCTATCTATCTATCTATCCCAGCCTGTTCGCATCCATCTTTCCCAGTCTGTTCATATCTATCTATCTATCTATCTATCTATCTATCTATCTATCTATCTATCTATCTATCTATCCCAGCCTGTTCGCATCCATCTTTCCCAGTCTGTTCATATCTATCTATCTATCTATCTATCTATCTATCTATCTATCTATCTATCTATCTATCTATCTATCTATCTATCTATCCCAGCCTGTTCGCATTCATCTTTCCCAGTCTGTTCATATCTATCTATCTATCTATCTATCTATCTATCTATCTATCTATCTATCTATCTATCTATCTCAGTGTGTTCGCATCTATCTTCCACAGTCTGTTCATTATCTATCTATCTATCTATCTATCTATCTATCTATCTATCTATCTATCTATCTATCCCAGCCTGTTCGCATCTATCTTTCCCAGTCTGTTCATATCTATCTATCTATCTATCTATCTATCTATCTATCTATCTATCTATCTATCTATCTATCTATCTATCTCAGTCTGTTCGCATCTATCTTCCACAGTCTGTTCATTATCTATCTATCTATCTATCTATCTATCTATCTATCTATCTATCTATCTATCTATCTCAGTCTGTTCGCATCTATCTTCCACAGTCTGTTCATTATCTATCTATCTATCTATCTATCTATCTATCTATCTATCTATCTATCTATCTATCTATCTATCTATCTATCTATCCCAGCCTGTTCGCATCCATCTTTCCCAGTCTGTTCATATCTATCTATCTATCTATCTATCTATCTATCTATCTATCTATCTATCTATCTATCTATCTATCTATCCCAGCCTGTTCGCATCCATCTTTCCCAGTCTGTTCATATCTATCTATCTATCTATCTATCTATCTATCTATCTATCTATCTATCTATCTATCTATCTATCCCAACCTGTTCGCATCCATCTTTCCCAGTCTGTTCATATCTATCTATCTATCTATCTATCTATCTATCTATCTATCTATCTATCTATCTATCTATCTATCTATCCCAGCCTGTTCGCATCCATCTTTCCCAGTCTGTTCATATCTATCTATCTATCTATCTATCTATCTATCTATCTATCTATCTATCTATCTATCTATCTATCTATCCCAGCCTGTTCGCATCCATCTTTCCCAGTCTGTTCATATCTATCTATCTATCTATCTATCTATCTATCTATCTATCTATCTATCTATCTATCTATCTATCTCAGTCTGTTCGCATCTATCTTCCACAGTCTGTTCATTATCTATCTATCTATCTATCTATCTATCTATCTATCTATCTATCTATCTATCTATCTATCCCAGCCTGTTCGCATCTATCTTTCCCAGTCTGTTCATATCTATCTATCTATCTATCTATCTATCTATCTATCTATCTATCTATCTATCTATCTCAGTCTGTTCGCATCTATCTTCCACAGTCTGTTCATTATCTATCTATCTATCTATCTATCTATCTATCTCAGTCTGTTCGCATCTATCTTCCACAGTCTGTTCATTATCTATCTATCTATCTATCTATCTATCTATCTATCTATCTATCTATCTATCTATCTATCTATCTATCTATCCCAGCCTGTTCGCATCCATCTTTCCCAGTCTGTTCATATCTATCTATCTATCTATCTATCTATCTATCTATCTATCTATCTATCTATCTATCTATCTCAGTCTGTTCGCATCTATCTTCCACAGTCTGTTCATTATCTATCTATCTATCTATCTATCTATCTATCTATCTATCTATCTATCTATCTATCTATCCCAGCCTGTTCGCATCCATCTTTCCCAGTCTGTTCATATCTATCTATCTATCTATCTATCTATCTATCTATCTATCTATCTATCCCAGCCTGTTCGCATCCATCTTTCCCAGTCTGTTCATATCTATCTATCTATCTATCTATCTATCTATCTATCTATCTATCTATCTATCTATCTATCTATCTATCTATCCCAGCCTGTTCGCATTCATCTTTCCCAGTCTGTTCATATCTATCTATCTATCTATCTATCTATCTATCTATCTATCTATCTATCTATCTATCTATCTATCTCAGTGTGTTCGCATCTATCTTCCACAGTCTGTTCATTATCTATCTATCTATCTATCTATCTATCTATCTATCTATCTATCTATCTATCTATCTATCCCAGCCTGTTCGCATCTATCTTTCCCAGTCTGTTCATATCTATCTATCTATCTATCTATCTATCTATCTATCTATCTATCTATCTATCTATCTATCTCAGTCTGTTCGCATCTATCTTCCACAGTCTGTTCATTATCTATCTATCTATCTATCTATCTATCTATCTATCTATCTATCTATCTATCTATCTATCTATCTATCTCAGTCTGTTCGCATCTATCTTCCACAGTCTGTTCATTATCTATCTATCTATCTATCTATCTATCTATCTATCTATCTATCTATCTATCTATCTATCTATCTATCCCAGCCTGTTCGCATCCATCTTTCCCAGTCTGTTCATATCTATCTATCTATCTATCTATCTATCTATCTATCTATCTATCTATCTATCTATCTATCTATCTATCCCAGCCTGTTCGCATCCATCTTTCCCAGTCTGTTCATATCTATCTATCTATCTATCTATCTATCTATCTATCTATCTATCTATCTATCTATCTATCTATCTATCTATCTATCTATCTATCTATCTATCCCAACCTGTTCGCATCCATCTTTCCCAGTCTGTTCATATCTATCTATCTATCTATCTATCTATCTATCTATCTATCTATCTATCTATCTATCTATCTATCCCAGCCTGTTCGCATCCATCTTTCCCAGTCTGTTCATATCTATCTATCTATCTATCTATCTATCTATCTATCTATCTATCTATCTATCTATCTATCTATCTATCTATCTATCCCAGCCTGTTCGCATCCATCTTTCCCAGTCTGTTCATATCTATCTATCTATCTATCTATCTATCTATCTATCTATCTATCTATCTATCTATCTATCTATCTCAGTCTGTTCGCATCTATCTTCCACAGTCTGTTCATTATCTATCTATCTATCTATCTATCTATCTATCTATCTATCTATCTATCTATCTATCTATCTATCCCAGCCTGTTCGCATCTATCTTTCCCAGTCTGTTCATATCTATCTATCTATCTATCTATCTATCTATCTATCTATCTATCTATCTATCTATCTATCTATCTATCTATCTATCTCAGTCTGTTCGCATCTATCTTCCACAGTCTGTTCATTATCTATCTATCTATCTATCTATCTATCTATCTATCTATCTATCTATCTATCTATCTGTCTATCTCAGTCTGTTCGCATCTATCTTCCACAGTCTGTTCATTATCTATCTATCTATCTATCTATCTATCTATCTATCTATCTATCTATCTATCTATCTCAGTCTGTTCGCATCTATCTTCCACAGTCTGTTCATTATCTATCTATCTATCTATCTATCTATCTATCTATCTATCTATCCCAGCCTGTTCGCATCTATCTTTCCCAGCCTGTTCGTATTTATCTATATATCTATCTATCTATCTATTAACAAGGAAAACAGAATCATTAAATCAAGTTTATTATTGATTTTATGATCGATGCGATAATCAGTTCAACTATTTAAGGCGAAGAGTGCAGCTATATTACAACCGCCTTATTCCAAATCGTGGTAATATGATTCAACCATCGTTCATGAATAGCGAGCTCGAAGCTACTTATTTATTCTAACTTCATGTGACTTATTTTAATTGTCGGGCAATATTAAACCGAGGAAGCAACAAAACCACACAATAAAGTCTACGGACAATTAATAATAATAATAATAAAAACTTCATTTCATCAGCCATGATGATGTCCTTTAGAAAGGAGTAAAACACTGTCTGTTTCTCATTGTACATAACTTTTGATCAGGGGCTCGTTACTGATCCACCACAATAGTAGAGAGAGTATAGTATGCATTGGGAAGTAATTTTCTTTCCTGAACTACTTTATCTATTCAGGCAGAGATAATTGGTGATAGCTATAACTTTACTCATAACAGATCATCTCCAGAGAATCACACACACACACGTGATTCCTCCACCAAAAAGAAACTCGACCGTCTGTCGCAAAGAGATTATAAAATCACCTGACCAGGTAACATGATGTTATTCTTCTACGGTGCAATGGCCATCTTCTGCAGTCCAATTGTGGTGAAGTAACCTATGCGGTGGTATCAATGACATTTGCTGGTCGAAGGCAATTAAACACCAAGAAATGCAGTATAAGCTGTATAAAGTTGATTTTTCAATTGCGATGTTATTTGATGAAGTGTTCCCCTTTGTTGAACGGTCAACACCCCTTGTCACTTATCCGTTGTCCAATTTCGGCATCAGCTGTGGGTGTGTTGCTAAATATCTGTCCAGTATTCCCGTATTCTTGACATATCCAAGGTTCTGTTACTCAAGTAAAGACTACAAAAGTTTACACCTCAGGGATGAAGTCCCTAAACATTCTGGGTTCAATAATCGTACTGCAGTCAAGCTTAAATCTTGCCCGCATCGCATCGCTGCCACAGCTACAGTAACTTTTAACCTATAAAGTCACAGATACGACATCGAATTGTGACCATTTCCAAAGAAGCCCAAAACAAATTCGGAATGATAATGATTTTTCTCAAAATGGTATTTACAGATTAGGTAATTTGGAATTTATGAATAGGCAAAGAGATAACGTGAAAATAGACGCATCGATAAATCGATAGACAGTAAATCAGAAATGCATATATAAATAGTATCGAAGAGATAGGTATTCTGGATTAGAGGAATATATATATATATATATATATATATATATATATATATATATATATATATATATATATATATATATATATATATATATAGGTAACCTGAAATCGGTATGAAGTCGAGATGCTATGTAAATATTTAATTCGGTTGGTATCGAAATATAAATATATAAGATCGATTTTTTTTTCCTGTCAATTGTTTTTGTATTTATTCAGTATATCTTCTGAAAGTATAAAGGTCGGAAATAAATTTAGACAACTTCGGCAAAGCTTTTTATGGTGACGTCATCACATGCTGAGCATTATCCCATCGAATTATAATCTATATGCAAATCCACTTTCTCTTCATCCGACAAAGATAAGTGCGGGCTGTATGTTAACAACCAACCAACTACACTTTCTGGCATTTTTTATGTGAAATTGTTTATCTGTACACGCACGCATGCACGCCCATATATATATACAGCGAAACAGTTTGTCTGTGGATGACTATATATATATATATATATATATATATATAAAGCAAAACAAAGCATAATATTTTTGTAAAAATATGTAAAACATATGTAAAACATATTTTTGTAAATATTTGTAAAATATGTAAAACATATTTTTGTAAATATATGTAAAACAAAGCATAATATTTTTTCTAAATAAATCCACATTACAACCAAAAACGTTTACGGCACCTCTCTTCTCTTCTTTTTAATATACATACTTTTCTCTCGTTGGAACCACTACAACCTCTTTCTTTTATATATATATATATATATATATATATATATATATATATATATATATATATATATATATATATATATATGTTGTAACCTAGAAAGGGTTACTGAAAGAGGAATAACCAAAATGGAGGCTGGAAATGAAATGGTAATCTTTATAACATCAACAAAATACAATGCTCTCCCAGCGGTGTGTAGTAGGTAAACCACTGCTAGTGGTGGACTACTTAGACAGTATATTAACCCCCGCTTACAATAGTGTCCAACGTAATTATGACGATTGGGACATACCCATTAGTATTCATAGCTACGCTATATAACGATATATATATATATATATATATATATATATATATATATATATATATATTTACATACGTACATACATACATACATATATATATATATATATATATATATATATATATATATATGTATATATATATGTGTGTGTGTGTGTGTAAAATCATGCATAACATCTTAGAAAAATAACAGGACAGTGACCTAATAGGGCAAAATTAGTTTATCCTTTGGTATCTGAATAAAGTGGAATTATATATATATATATATATATATATATATATATACATATATCGATGTATTTATATATATATATATATATATATATATATATATATATATATATATATATATAGCGAGATAGAGAGAGAGAGAGAGAGAGAAAAGAGACAAGCGAAATGAGTAAATAGCGTTAAGACATTAATGGAATTTATTATCACTCACTTCTGCTTTCTTTATATTCTTAATGTATCGAACGTCATTTCACTTGATGATGGTCGTAGAATGGACTGCATGAAACGTTGTAAAGGGTAAAATAACAGCGAGGATGAGAATAGTTACAAACTGACTTGGCCCAAACAATGAATAAAAAAAACCCTGAATAATTGAATATTTCCAAATGCTAAATTTGTTCGAAAATCGGAGAATCGGGTCAAAATTTGCGCCAAATTTAGAATTCTCCAAATGAATCAAGTGTCTTTCTTTATTTAATATAGCTCAGTTCTTTGTTGGAATCGCGACTCGCTTACCGAACGGTAAAGAAAGCAATTCTAAAATATCTTTTTATATCCCAACCTGCATGACCCGCCACGAATATACTTATCAAGTAATTCTCTGTTCCTTATCCTATCCTATAATTATGTGACCTTTACTGGCCCCAGTATGTTCTTGTAGGAAATCTTTTGGACGAACAGAATTCGATTTTGTGCTGTACGAAAATTTAATCAGGACCCAATAGACTAATTCAGTTTCGTGTTGCTACAGTTCGACAACATTTTCTGGGAAAAAAAAAGTATTTTTACAATACTTTCTTTCTTGCTTGCTTTTGTCTATTAGATTTCTTCTTGTAACACGTACACACACGTGCACACAAACGCAAACGCACATACACGCAAACGCACACATGCACAAAACACGTAGACACACGCACACCGATGCATACAGACAGAAAGGCAGAAATATTTTAAATCAAACAGAAAAAATACACTCACATATACATCCATGCCAATTCTATTTCTGGATCATATATATATATATATATATATATATATATATATATATATATATATATATATATATATATATATATATATATATATATATATACACACACACGAGACAGTCGAGCATATATATATATATATATTCAACTCTCCCGTCGAATTCGACGTATGAGCGTCAAGCAGTTCAGTTCCTAGGAATCGAAAGCTAGACAGCAGTACAGAGATTTGATTATGGTGGTGAAGGTTTTGTGCAGGACCATTAACACTTTTTGAAGGGCCGAATACAGAGACCTTGTGCACTACGTGCCAAAATGTACCCAAACGATCCTCAGCAGGTTTTGAATTCAGAGTCGTCCTTCTCCTAGACCAGTTGCCATCCAAGGCTATAGAAGCCAATATGTCCAGCTAATTACTCCATAGCGGGAAGGAGAAGAAGCTAACGCCCTTTCCCAAAAGTATTAGCACGTACGTGAATGTAATGAATTTGACTGCAAATTGAACCCGGCTCCCGATTCCTCAATCCAAGCCGCTATCCATTTCTCCAGCGTGCCTCCATAATTAATATATATATATATATATATATATATATATATATATATATATGTGTGTGTGTGTGTGTGTGTGTGTGTGTGTGTGTGTTTCTGCACGCGTGCGCGTGTGTGTTTATGTTGCAAGTTTCATTCAGACAATTGTATTTCTAGTTCACTTTGCTGTATTCCGATAAGATGTGTAAGACGGAATAATGTATCGGATGATAGCATTCTATCACTTACACGATCATATTCATGCGAGTGTACAGGCCCGTGTTAATGCCCAAAGAGGATACACAGTATATTAATATGGCGTTGGAATATTGATGATCTACCACTTGTCTCGAAAGCTGTGCACGTACGGATCTGTATACGTGATTTTGTTTCTGTAATACAGCTCTCCGATCTGTACGTTAAACATATTTGTGGTTGTAATTTTATTTTCTATTAGTAAGACTATGTATTTATATGTCTTGAATGCGAGGGTACTGTAACGGATAATCCTCTAACCAACTCAACGTTATTATGGTTTGCATAAAATCTTATTGAGAGGCATATATAGCCATTAACAGAGCTGAAATTTAAATTATCGACCGTTGAAAAATAGCAAAAAAACTACCAGGTGTCGAATGTTCATTAGTTGTTTGGTCTCCTTGTCAAGTAGAAGACATCACTGAAATAGGTATATCAAATGGAAATTTATTGCAAACAGAAAGTTGCCAGATATTATAGTTGTTATCTAGTCATCGTCATATCATAATATAAAACGGTAAAAAGAAAATCGAGGAATCGGAGAGCCGAGTTCGAATTCCAGTCGGATCCATTACATTCACTTACGTGCTAATACCTTTGAGAAGATATGATTCCTCTTCTTCTCCCCTACCCCCGCTATGGGTAAATAGCAAGACAGAGAGGGTTCTATAGCCTTGGATGGCAACTGGTCTACTGCAGAAAGAAATGGCAAGCGGGAAAAATCTGCCTCTCAGTTATGTATCGAAAGATACATGATCGCCTAAGCGTGTATCACGCATGGCACATAACTGGCTGAACTGAAAAAGAAATCATCATCATTTTCATCATCATTAGTCCCATGACTGGGTGTGGTCGTGGGCTCGGTGTGAAAGTGAATACATGACATTTACACATTACGTATCTTAACGCTGGAGAGGTATTCATACATGCGTAGCGTTTCTTGGACAAATAGAAGCCCATCCCACTACAGCTCAAAACACGAGCAATGTCCTCTAATTTGAACACTCATCTTGGTCACAGATCCTTTTCCATCGGGGAAAGCCACCGTCCTGGTCGCTAACTTCAGACTAAGAAGCCCTCCGCCCATCGATGCTGTGTCATCACTGCACCGTCTATACACATAGGTGCGGATCCCAGTCTACTTCGTTGTAATAGGTGGCCTTTTACCCGCCCTTTGAAATGTCTTGCTTTTAATGAAATTGGATGTCTAGTGACATTTCTTGCTATAAAAGCCTGGTGGGAGAACCAATGTCGTCGACGGTGACCAGATCATACGACAGGTAGTACTGAGTTATAGAGTACCAGTATCACTCACAGAATGATATGACGTGATATCATGCGACTGTTTCAAGCGCCCAAAGCAAACATGTAAAGAAATAATTCAGAAGGGAACCGAATATTTTAAAAAATAACATAACAATAGAATAGTGTTAATAAGAGAAATAAAAGAGGTACGTATGCAAGGAAGAAATAATGCCGTGATATTTAAAAATCAGGAAATTCAAAGAAACTATAAATTGGTGATGGATAGTCCTGGGTTGGACGATAAACTACACCCAGCAGCAAGGCCTCTGATCGGGAGGTTTTAAAGAATGTGGAACCACTTCTTAATTGTTGTTCTCAATCTGACTCGGGGTGGTAACACCTGTTAGGGTTCTAGCTATAAGTAAATAGTAAACCTCTCCTAAACTAAGATAAAACACTGTGAAGGTATAAAAGTACATTTTTATGGTGAAAATACCAGCAATACATTTTTATATAAAAAATGACCAACAAGACACATTTAAAGTAAAATGAAGAAGTTGCCTAATTCGAAATCTTTATTTGGGTTAGAACTCAGCTCACTGGAGCTAAAATTTATTTAGTTTAGAGTTTGGCAAAGTCAGTCCCTCATTACTGGATCCCAAGACCTTTTGCATCATTAAGTTCGCGGTGCTTATTCCAGGCCATTAACAAACGCATTAACACAGCATTGCATTACCGGCCATAAAATCAAATCAGAGCGGGAAATATTAGACATTTTCATGGAACGACTGACGGGATTTAAACGTTTGATGAATTCGCATTTTAACGAGGAATTACGCAAGATGGCTGCGCATATTTCATAATGGAAAGAAGGGGAGGGCGGAAATGGGAGGATGAAGAAAATGAACGAAAGAGGTGGTGGAGAGTACGAGACAGATGTAGAGAGAGAGAGAGAGAGAGAGAGAGAGAGAGAGAAAGATACAGAGAGAGTGAAGAAAGAGAGAGAAATAGTAAAGTGAGAGAGATGAAGTTAATAAAGGTTTTCAAAAATCTGTATACATATTTAGTTGTGGCCTGTATTCAGTAGCCATTGGATGACAGCGTTCTATACTAAGCGCAAAATCATAATATTGAATCTTGATTTTTAAGGAAACTCTTCTTTAAGAATGGCGCAACACAATCTTCTTTCCCTTTTTTGTCTTACTAAGCTAACTTTAATAAATACTAAGTTTAGGCCAAATACGAAGTTGGGAAGATTGTGTAACGCCAATCTTACAAATATGGAACCTGCCCACATTAAAAAAAAATCAATCTCTAGTTTAAGTTCAGTAAACTGTCAGATCAGTTCAACCGGTCAGCACTTTCCGACTTCGTCAGTTAATGAACACGAATTCTTGCTCTACCAACAACGGCGACTAACCCAATGTTTCACAGATTCTGCAAACTTTTTTCTTTTCTACTCTATACGACTTTTCCTCTCTGTATCCTTTTCCATCTGTCCCATCTTGGCGAACCTTCGCCTTTTATTTATAAGGAATTATTTGCATATACATGCAAAGCACTGTTCAACTTGGTAATAATGTAAATAATCCTATTATTTACATATTAAGTATAGAAAGGATTATTTACTTGCGTGTGTATAACTTCTGTGAACATGGCGGCCGGTTGATACACATTACGCATGTTCATATTTTTTTCTTTGAGGCAAGCTAAGTTAACGTTACTTTTGTCATTATCAAATTGAATGCTACTAACACAAGGTTTCTTTTGCAGTAATACGATTCATTCGATTTCTATTTCTGGATAAATGCAAAATAAGTGAAAATAAAGTTGCCAAACTTTTAATATGTGTTTCAATCGAAAGGTGCAGGTAATATAGCTGGATTAAAATAAATGATTATAATTATTGTTGAAACTTGACTAATGCATGGAATAATAATGCAACACAAAATGTACTTAGAACAAAATGTATTGAAACAAGAAAGTGTACACAATATTTACATATAGTCTTTTGTCTATTCCTGGAAAGACCGTTCCTGGAGAATGTGTTGCCTGAGTCGCAGTCGGGCAGAGTCTCTGGTTGAATCTCTTGATTCCTGTATTTATCAATCCACCCACGAGGATCGAATGTGGCACAAGGCCGTTTCAATGTGGGTATCCCCGAGACCGTAGGCTCGGCCAAAAATATGGCCTTTCTGAACCCGCATAGACGGGTTCAGGCCCTGTCAACCTCCCCGGACGAAACCTTGCCCTTCGGCAAAGCCTCGTCCGGGTTCCCCTCTGCTAATGCAGAGAGTTCGACAGTCGCCAAGAGTCTGTCTCTCGGTCTCTGAATCTCTTGATTCCTTCCACTCTCTTCCCGGTACCAACCATATTTATATGGTCGGTACTCCACTATGCAAATTAGGTGGATCCTACCACAACAATTATGCTTGACTGATTGTATCAAGCAGTGTTTTTTAAAAATAAAAATAATTGCTAAGAACATCGGATTATAAATAATTCTTTCTTATTATTCTTATATATATATATATATATATATATATATATATATATATATAAATAAAAGTGAACATTCAGAAGCAACAAGCTGTTTCATGCTAGCGGCCTGACGATTGCGTCTAGCATGAAACAGCTTGTTGCCTCTGAGTGTTAACTTCTATGTTCATTTTTATATTTATATTTACATACGCTCTGTCTCTGATATTTAGCACTTTATCACATAAATATAGCACATCTTAAAACTATATATATATATATATATATATATATATATATATATATATATATATCACTACGTGGTGAAGTTTCAAAATAAGTGTTGTATCATGAGAGCTCAAACCCCATATTACTATGCTCTATATTCTCCAGTCAAATGTATTATATTTACTTACGTGGTAATATCCTTGGGAAATGTATGAATCCTCTTCTTCCCCCCCCCCAGCTATGTGTAAATATCAAGACAGACCGGGTTCTATAGCCTTGGCCGGCAACTGGTCTACCACAGAATTGAAGTGGCAAACTACTGCGGGAAAAAATCTGCCTCGTCAGTCATGTATTGAAAGATACATGATCGCCTAACTGTGTATCACGCATGGCACATAACTGACTGACTGATATTCTCCTCGGAAATTAACCTCTATTTTTGCGTGCATATGATCGGACAGATGGCGGATATCATTTAGCGATACATTATTGCACACCTCAAGCGCCTCTTGACGTAATTCAAGAAGAGCCTTAGGTCGGTTAAATGAACAAATCGAGCCCCCTCTCCTATCCCGTCCCATAGATTTACAATAGGTAACAGGCAATTGTGCCAGTCAGGGAAGTTGTCGCACATCTCGCAGAGCATGTTGAAAAGCACCGGTATCATATGAGCGTGCATTATTCTGCTGGGATAAAATATTCTTCCTATTACACTGACCAATTTCCTGAACGCAGATAGCAATGTTCGACATTCTCTCTACATACTCCAAAGGCAAATGGGTGTCTTGATTTATAAGCATGATACCATGATACACTTTAGAAGATATACTTATGTCTACGTTGCACCTGTATATGATTATCATTTGCGTAAAGATAGAACCTACTCTCATCACTGACCCATCCAGACTCTTAAAGACCCACCGTCTGATCTCTTTCAAATTTGAGTAAAATTAACACATGTCATTTGCGTGTGCTGGTGTCTTTAAGCACACTGAATCTTATCACAGCATGCATCAGTCTAAAGATGAGAAAGAGACGGTGCACTAATATGAATGTTGCGACATCACAGAATGACCATGGAAATGTTTATCATAAGATCTACCTCATCCTTTAGGGTATTGGAAATCTAGTTTCATTCAGTGTACTTCCGTCAGTGGGGCGAAGTCATAACTGATTACGAACTGACGTCTGGGTTTGCACATTAAGCTGAACATGTGTCACATCCTTCCCAGTGAGGGAAGCAGTTATAACAAATTTAGTATTGATAAGGAAATTGAACAGAGGATAAGTTGCGCTAGGGGCACTTTTGTCCAACACCCTAAAATACTACAGAATCAAATTATTAAACTGAACAATCTAGTCTTGTTCTTAAATAGCCTCGTCAGATCTAGACTCCCCTATGGATGTCATGCATGACGTTTAAGTCGTTTAGGAATACCTTAAGTATCAGTATATAATAACTGTTTTCTCATATCAATGATTAAAAATGGATCCAATCCTTTAGCTCTTAAAGAAGAGAGTCTCTCATTAGATCCTTTAGAATGGCGCTACAGAATAGTCTTGGCTTGTCTGAAGAAAAACAATAATAAATTCAAACCATATTGCGAAAACACCAGCAAGCATAAAATATTTATCAATACCATGAAGGAATATTTTTGTAGCAGATATGGTATGTCAAATGAATAGCGATTTTCCAAGCGTAGCTCGGATGGGGCACAAAGTAAGGGGCACCCAGTGAGGATCGAACTCCCTACTCATTCGTAACTGTTTTAGCGAGACAAGCTTACTAACCATTAAACCACCTTGAGGCGCCCATGTCAAATGAATAGACTGTTACCTGGGGCTAAATACTAACACCAGTAATTATGTTTCAATATACGTTTTGTAATTTTTTAGAAAACGACTAAAATTCATTGCCAGAGAAATGATTAAACTTAAAGTTTTTAGAAAACAACTAAGCTCCTAGAGTATTCTCAGTAACTCATCAATTGATATTACAATATTTTTGAAAATGTAGATATTTTGAAATATTAAATTCTGATATGAAGTAATTTCAGTACTAACATGAATTTATGATATATCTCGGCTATGGAGCCATAGTTTCTGTCAGGCAAAGATATTAATTTCTGATATTCCTCGTGTATAGGTCGATGCATAGGTAGCGTTACAATTAAAGAAAGAGAAATCGGAGTACCAAATTCAAATTTCGTTCTAGTCTGTTACGTTCCCTTATTTGGAAAAAGGCATGAATCCATTTACAGCTCTCTAACCTTGAATAGAACCCAGTTTAGTGGAAAACTCTGAAATCAAAACCAAATGAAAAATGGAAAAGGGCAACAGGAAACAATGACTATATTTCCCAAGAAGTTCTTTTTTAATCAATTCACCGCAAGAAATGTGATAATACCACTAAGACGCAAGGGGCTACTAGGGTTGAAAGAAAATGAGAAGACTTTAGAAGGAAACAGAACAATGTCCAAAACAGGGAACAGGGGATAAACCTCTACTCCTGTTTAAAAGACCGGAGAGGAGTCTTGAGGAGAAAAAATAATTAACAAATAAAATGTCATAGTTCAGGCGCACACTCTAGAAGTATAGAGTTAAAGTAGACTTCAGAAGGAACCGGAAACCCTAATCCTAAACAAGAAACGAGGAGTAAACCTCTTCTCCTGTTCACAATATCCTCCACAATATTGTCTAGTCTCACAATCTTGAGACGGACAATAGGTGAACCTATTTAGTCCTATTGAGAAGAAATAAATAAAATAAATAAATGTTTAAGGTTTAGGCGGAGACGTTAGAAGTATAGAGTTGAAGTAGACTTTAGAAGGAAATGGAAACCCAATCCGATACAGGAAACAAGGTACAAACCTCTACTCCTGTTCAAAAGACAGTGTGAACCGAGTAGTAGGCAAACCTATCTGCTCCTACGGCAATTCATAGATAATAAATAAAAGGAATCTATGGAGAGCTGTGATTGTCTATATCCTGAAAGGACATTAAATTTCAAAAAAAAAAAAAAATAGGTCGATACATGATTTTTGTTAAAAATATGTCGCATATATGTCATCGTGTATAGGTCGACCCAGGTCTTTCAGCAAAATCCAACAACGAACCAGCATCGCAAAGTTGCTTATTTTATAACTTAACAAATAATCTGAGGAGAGTCAGAAAAGATTTCGCAAAAGACTTTGTAAAACTCCAATTTCAATTCAAGTTTGAATCAGGGGGACCTAAACGCCGATCCCAAATATTTAACATTTAATATTACGTTATTTTACAGCGAAACTTAACACATCCCATCATAAATAATCTAGATTTCCGTTAAAGAATTTATTCAATTACGAGGATATTATGGTAATGTAACATCCTAACGAAACTGCTAACCATTTATGCTTTTAAAATTGGTCTTAAAGAACTCGACTTATGCACGAGTATTTGTGTCACGACGAAGAATAAAGACGCCGATAAACGTGTGAGAGTGCGAAACCTGAAAAGTACGACGAAAAGAAAAAAAAAAAAAAAGATGAATAAAAGGAAAATAAAAGGAAAATAAAAGATAGAAGTGGAAGTGAAGGAAGTGGAATTTTAAGGAAAAAAGACATCAAAAAGAAAATATTTCATGTTTAAGAAAACTTAAAACAAATGCCGCGAAATCAAGAACGTTTCATTCAAAAGTTGATTTCCTGAATTCTGTTAAATAAATATGAGGTCGTAAGTCTTATAAATACACGCATGAGTACACACAGGAATACACACATCAACGCATACGCACACACACACATCAGCACATGTACACACACACATCAGCACATGTACACACCAAAACACGTACACATGTCTAAACGGGCACACACATGTACGCATACACACACGTATACATACACATACATAATTAGAATTGGATATTCCTGTAATAGATTTGTTTAAAGACGAAACCATTCTAAAAGTTCTTTAGTTGGACTTGCCAATTTTTTTATAAATATGGAGAAGTTTGTAATGAAAGGTGAGGATTGGGTCCCACTTGTTGCTTGTGAACGTATTTGTATCGAAATGAAACAGGAACAGAAAATATCTAATTCCTTGTACCATATCCATGTTTTCTTTTTAAGTATATTCCTTATTTCAGCAAAAAATATTATAACTGAAAGAACATTTTGCGGTAGATGTAGATGAGCTCTTTTCTTTAATTCCACCGAACTTTAAAGCTAAGACGCGTCTACAGATTTGAATCACTCTCATTTCCCCCATATTCAAATTGTCAGGAGGAAGAAAGCATTTTTTCAGAACTGCTACTTTCTGGAACAGACTCCTGTACGGATGTTTTCCGGAACTCTAGAATCTTAACCTATTTAATTCAAGAGTTAATTGTTACCTATCACGCTTCCACTTCCATCTCCTCTTACATTCATATTACGCCCCCTCATTCAGTATTACACCCCCTCATTCAGTATGCCTCTACTTAGAGTGGCTCTCGAGTCTTGGATTGGGCGTCAGTCCTCAGACTAAATTAATACAGGCGTCACGCAAATAGCCAAAGTATTATTTATATTATAAGCGCTACGAAGTGCGATGTAACAGTGGCGAGAGATTCGAAACTCAGGCGATTTATAACCATCTTGTCGATGATTCGGAACTCTTATAACTTATAACAGTAACGAGGATTCCGTAACTCATACGAGTTGTAACTGGAGTTACAAGGATTTTGGAAACTTATACTGAGTGAACAAGTATGGGAAAATATATTTTTTGCTTCGGGAACGAGGATACAGGTGATGAAAAGAATTTTAACCACGTTGGATAAAAAAATTCTTGTTGTGTAGAAGAAACATTTTTATTTCTCTTGGGTATAGGAAAAAAAAGCATATTCCTTCGAATATGGAGCAAATTATGGCTTTTATTGTTGAAATTCAACAACAACAATAGCAACAACAGAAACAACACCACCAACAACAAAATCAACAGTTGCTCGAACCCCAAAATAGGAAAAAAAAAAGCGTTGTTGAATATACTTTTGAAGAAAACACAAATTCTTCAACGTTTCTTACGCCAGACGCTGTCCAAAACACCATAGGAGAATTTGGATACAATCCTGATGAGGATCTAACTTTTTTCTGCGTATTTTCTTTTATATGAACAAATTCAGTCAGGAATGCGGCGGCTGGAAAAATGAGAGAAAATCGAGATTGTCGTTGGGGAAAATAGTTCCGATAGAGTATGAAAAATACTGCAATTACATATTACTGAAAAAACAAACAAACAAATAAAAAAACCCAGGTGAAATCGGTTTGAAGACACGATAAACATTCTGACGAAAATCTTTAGTGATAAGAGCTCAATTTTTTAATGCTCGTTGGAGGCGCATAAATCTAACCAAAAAGAGGACGAAGATTTTGTCACGTATGTTTGTATCGCCAACAAAGATTGTGAAATGCTTGGAATTAAGGAAATGACACCAGATATGTTCAAAGGCTTAATTTTCGTTCAAAGTTTAACAACTAAAAAAAAAAAAAAAAAAAAAAAAAAAAAAAAAAAAAAAAAAAGCTGAAATACAAGCGAAAATTTTAAAGAAAATTAAATAAAACAGTAATATTACACTGCAATAAATAGTGGACGATTTCCAGGCAATTCTACATCTGAAACATGAAGCTGAAGAAATTCAGAAAAAAGAATGTACAAGTAAAGAACAAACGTACAAAATGGAGAATAAATATTTGTTTCAGAAGTTGTAAATTACATCTTGGAAACGACTGTCCTTTTAAAAATGCAGAGTATTACAAGTGTAGTAAACGAGGACATATAAAATCATACTGTAAAACCAAACCAAGAAAAAATTCCCACAGGAAGAAATTCGTACAAGCATTGCGACGGAAAAATGATCACAGAAACAAAATGAAATTTATGGATGTGAAAATAAATAATGTGGGTGAGAAAATGCTATTGAACAGTGGTAGTGATATTTCAATAATCAGTGAAACCACAAGGAAAGTATTTGAAAAGCCTTTGTTAAAAAGGACTTCCAAAATAGCCACTGAACGATCTACTTAAAAAAAAAACGAGTAAATGATAATTATCAAAAGGCGTTTGACGAAATAAAAAAATACTTACATCCAATTTATCATTAACACACTACGATCCAAAAGCAGAAATTGTAGTGGCGTCAGATGCTAGTGAGTATAGTATTGGTGCAGGGATTTGACACAATTATGATGGCGTTAAAATGAAATCCTCCTCTCATGCTTCACGTTCGCTTCTACCACCAGAGAAAAACGAGAGAAAAAGAGGCTTTAATTTATTTGCTGTGAAGAAATTTCGTAACTTCTTTTATGGAAGAAATTTTAGGTTGCAAACAAGCCACAGTCATCTATTAACAATATATGGCTCAAAGAAAGGAATACCTACGCACACAGTTAATATTATATACCATACCTATGAACACTAATAGGTATGTCCCAATCGTCATAAATACGTTGGACACTATTGTAAGTGGGGGTAATATGCTGTGTAATAGTTCACCACTAGCCGTTGTTTACCTACTTCACGCCGCTGGCGAGTATTGTATTTTATTGATGTTATAAAGATTACCATTTCATTTCCAACCTCCGTTTTGGTTATTCCTTATTCAGTAACCCTATCTAGGTTACCACAGACTAAAACGCTTGGTTACCAACTTATTAAACTATGATTTTATGATGGAATACCAGCCGTCTAAAAGAATAGGACACGATTAATATCTAAAAATGCAGACCCCATATTAAGAGACGGTCATTGCAGCACTAAAAAGCGAAATGGGAAACGCAGTACGAGAGTTACCTGTTATCCTGAAAGCAATAAAAGAAAAAGCGGAAAATGACGTCTTTATTGCGAAAATACAAAAAACAAACAAAAAAAAAAAAACCCCAAAAAACAATTGAATGAAAGTGACAAAGAATGAAATCCAGACTTAAACGCAATACTCAATATGCAACGGTGTCGTAATGTTCGGACAAATGGTTGTAATGCTTAGTGTGCCACAGAAGCGAATATTAAAGGATTTTCATAGCGGACATATTCGTATTTCAAGAATGAAATACCCGATGAGAAGTTTCGTATATTGGACCAGAATGAATCAAGATATTGAAAAATAGTGAAATATTGCAGTGGTTGTGCTCTGGCAGCAAAACTACCTATCACAAAGAAAGACATGGAGACAGATTTTGCAGGTCCTATGAATGGATCACATTATCGTGTAGTAGTTGATAGTTTCAATAAATGGCCGGAAATTTATAAGTGCAAAAATCCAACATCTTCAGTGACAATGAATTTCTTGCATGAACTGTTTGCGAGATATGGCACACCAGATACCATAGTCTCTGATAACGGAACGCAATTCACGGGTAAAGTATTCGAAGATTTCTGTAAGATGTTCTCCATTGAGCACATTACTACCCAAGTTCGAACAGAGAAACTGAACGTTTTGGGGGAACGTTAGCAAGTCTTGAGTAAGTAAATGAGAAATCACTTCAAAATTTTCTGAGAGTTTACCGTGTAACACTTAACCCCAATCCACCATCAGGCAATGTCGCCGGTGGATTTAATGTTTGCTAGAAAAAGTAAAATCGGTGTTCAACAAGTCGAAAAACACGAATGGATAACAAAAACGACACCAAAAGTTTCAAGGTCAGTGATAAAGTGTTCTTTACTGAATATAAGGATGGCAAAGAAACGTGGGGAGACAGCATAATATCAGCAAGAATCGGGAAGTTGATTTACATGGTAAAAAGGAAAAGATTTGAACATAAAAGGCACCATAATCAGCAGAAAAAAAAGGTTCATCATTGAAAGACCTGAAAAGTTGGAAGAACCGATAAAAATGCTATGTAATGTTTTCGATGTGCCATCACCACAACAATTCATGGAACCAACAAGGACAAGTTCCAGAAAAAGAAAGCGTACTGAAGAACTGTAAGTGGACCCGAGACGGAAACGCTACAAAATCAAGTACGTTGGCGAAGTCTCCAGAAAGAGGAGGGGGAAATACTAATACTAATAAAAAAATAAAATATTTATAAAAAGAATTAATCTCAAAAAGGAGGATGTTGTGGAGCAAATAGTACATTCACGGTGACTATATGAAATAGTCCATAAGTATAAATAAAGAGCTCCAGATCAGAGGTAAGAAAGAGAAGCTGTTTGGAGTCAGTCTTCAAACTAAATTAATACAGGCGTCATGGCAAGTTGCCGAGGCATTACTTCTATTATAAACGCTACGAAGCGCTTTATAACAGAAGGTATATTTATGGTGGTGGCAATTCAAAGAGATTTCTATCATATTTCTTGTATCGTAACTCTGTAGATTCTTATGATGAAGGATAGACTTTTTTCAAACCTATTACAAGAACCAAAAGCCGAAACAGTCGGCAAATTCGGACTAGGATCTCAATACAAGCGCGGCGAAAGATGATTTGTTATCACCAACACCTGGTTCCAAAACCATCAAAGATAACTTTGGGTATGGATAAAACCAAAAGGAAATATGAAGAACCAAAATGTTTACATAAATATGAACAAAGGTTTCAGAAACGCAGTTCTACACTGCTAAACAAACCAAAGTGCCGACTGCAGGAGCAAGCATCTTCCAGTCGTGTGCTACATCAGAGTGAAATTTAAGAAACTAGAGAAGACCAAAGCGGCATCAAACTCCAATATGACAATCTCCTGAATGATCAAAGTGGAACATGCTGAGAAAAACACTAGTCACGCCGGCAAATGAGATCACCCCAAGGAAAACTAAATAAGAAAGGAATTAGTGGATGATAGAGGACATTCTAGAGATGATGAAGAAATGACAACAAACAACGGCAAAGAATAGTAAATATTACTGGAAACTAAATACAGAAATTAAAGACAAGTGTTAGTAAGCTAAAGGGGAATGGCTCAATGAAAAGGTTACAAAAATAGAAGGGATGCTCAACACATAAACAGCAAGTATAAACAACAGAATAACATAACCTGAAAGAGATTACAAAATCAAAGTGGTACATGTTGAGAAAATACACTAATGATGTAGCTTGGTGATGAAGAGTGTAAACGTCACGTATCTTGGTGATGAAAACTGTAAATGCCACATAGATTTGTGACGAAGGCGGGTTAATATCATGGAGCTTGGTGAGGAAAACAGGTAAATAAATAAGGGAATTTCTTTGAAGCCGTGCGCGTCGTAAAATGTTGCCGTCTGTATCCGTCTCTTCTCCGTATTGGCTTTGTCCGTCTAGAGACTTTACTTAAATGCTCTTCAAAGGGACCACAAAAGCATGTTTTCTTATTGTCGGCGGGAACGTGGCCCATTGGTTGAAAAATGTCAAATATTTATTTTCAAAGGATTAATTTATTAATGTGAAGGATGCGCGGATCCTCCGACTCATATACCCTTTTTCTGTTATTTGATGATTAACTGTCTTGGTGTTTATTTCGTTACACACTCTAATTAGCCTTTCTTAAATACATGTAATCGAAGTTAAGCCCCGCCGCTTTCACTCAGATTTTATTTACCCTTTTTATATACTGGAGAGATAGGGGAATAAAAATAGAGAAAGACAAAGAATAAATGGAAAGTCCATAAATTGTCTTAAGTGGAAGCAGCAAGGAAAACTTTGGGAGTTGAAGAATTGATTCTCTTGGCTTACATCTCATGACTAACTGTTAATTATTAACTCTCCAAACGGCGAGCTGTACTCATTTTCTTGTTTTGGAGGTATTTGGCGCTAAGAGTTATAAGATACGTCGTTGTTACCTAAATAGTAATTTTAATTAGAATCAATTTACTCTTCACTCGTGTAAACAACAGTTAAATCTTTGAAAATTTCACTCCTCATCTTAACCTCAAAGAGATTTCATTAATCCCACCTTGGCCTGGAAGTTCTATTTTTTTTCAAAATGGAAACTTTGTCAAATGGTCGGCGATTAAACTTGCTACGCTGCTCCACTTCGTCTGGTGCGAGGATGACAGCAATTCTGTATGATGAAAAGTAAGAACTATCGGAGGACAAAAGAACTCACGATGTATCAACGGCCAGGTAACTAGAGTTAGTGTTTCAATAAAAACACAGTTGAGAAGGTAACGGGAAACCACTCCACTATCCCAAGAATAATCATGGAGATAAACAATATAAGTATTAGAGATAATGGCTGAAAGGGGTAAAGAATTTTGTTCGCAACATGAATATAAAGAATAATCTCGTAAAGGAGTTAAGTTCCTTAGGAACGATTCCTCGTCCAGTAAAGATAGATATGAGCGACAGGTGTCACCGAACCGTTACCCAACGTTAGTAATCGGAACCTGGAAAGTAAAGATGCTATACCAATGGGACCAGCTTGAAAAAATATCAAGCAAGAGATGAATAAATTAAATGCCAACATTCTAGGCATATACGAATCTAAGAGGGGGGGTCAAGTAATGGGGATTTTGTAGGCAATACACATATGGTAGTACATTCAGGCAGAGAGAAAAATGAAAGAAGTGGCGGGTTAATATTAGGTAATAACATAACGAAATGTGTTCTAGATTACTATCAAATCTTAGACAGAATCTTGTTAGTTAAACTGAAAGGGAAACACTTTAACATAGCAATAATCGTTGTATACGCACCGACAGCGCAGAGCACGGAGGAGAAAATCTATAATTTTTACAACTCTATGAATAACGACAAATGTAAATTACAAGAAATCACTATCATCATGGAAGACCTGAATGTCAAGGTCGGAAAAGTACAAGAAGGTGAAATAGTTGTCAAGTTCAGACTAGGATCTTGAAACGAGCGCGACAAAAGATGGCTACAGTGGGGCACTGCAACCGATCAAATAATTACCAACAACCGATTTCAGGAGCAACCGGTTGTCTGTGGACCTGGATTTACAAAAAAAAAAACAAATTGATTATGTAACTATCAACAAAAGGTTTAGAAACGCAATTCTACACTGCAAAACGAGCGATCATCTTCCAGTGAAAATAAAGAAGACCAAAGCAACGCTTGAAATGCAAAACAACAGACTCCTGAAGGAACCAAGTTGCAAAATGTACAAAAACAGAGTTATAAACAAACATAACCTGAAGGAGATTACAAAATCAAAATGGGACAGGCTGAGAAAAACACTAATGACATCGGAGAATGAGATCATTACAAATAAAATTAGACAAGAAAGGAACGAGTGGATGACAGAGGACATTCTAGAGATGATGAAGAAACGACAACAAACAATGGCAAGGAATGAAAAAGATTACCGGACACTAAATACAGAAATTAAATACAAGTGTCAGCAGGCTAAAGAGGAATGGAACAATGTGCGCAGAAGTAGAGAGAATGAAACCCCAGTGCTATCGTCTATTTTTACAAGAGCCAGATCAGGCCTAAAATAGAGTTGTCATATCTGAGCAAATGCTGTCCAGTCTTTACTTTCCAGTCTCCAAAAGCGTCTTCGAAACCTTGTGGGTTACAAATTATTTTCCACCTTCCACTTCCATCTCACAGTCGGGATGTGGCAAGCCTCTCGCTGTTCTATCGTTACTTGCATGGAAAGTGATCGAAGCTGCATATTTCCGCCAGGTCTGATCTTCATGGCGAGGAAACGATCGGCAACTTACATTTTAAAAAAACCCACCTTTATCCCCCCACCTCCTGTATTCCATTGATGAGAAGTAAGTTCCACTCGAATAGCTTCTTTCCACAAAAACATTGATCTGTAGAACCGACTCCCATAAGCATGTTTCCTCGATCACGACAATCTTAACCTGTTCAAGTCTTGGGTTAATCGTTATCTTCCCGTCGTATCGGCACAGACTCTGTAACCCTATACCTCGAGTGGCACCCGAGCCTTTTATTGCAAAAATGAGCAAGACAAATACAATAAATGTGTACAACAGAATAAAAGAAATAACAAGACGAAAGGTGAACCAATGAACAGGCTTTATAAGATCAAGAGAAGGATCACTGACTACACAGAAAGAAGAAAATACTCCAAATACTATCAACAGCAAAAAGACATAAAGTATGGTCATCAACAAGAGAAAAAGCTCAAGATGCGAGTTAAAAATATCAAGCAGGTGCAGAAGTTCAAATATCTGGGAAGCGTTTTACCAAAGGATGGAAAAATGCGACATCGAGATTGGGACTAGCGAAAGAAACATTCGAAAAGCTAAGCAAGGTGCCGTGAAACGGAAAAAAAATCCGTTAGAAACAATGAAAAGTGTGCTGGATTGCTATGTGTTATCCATCCTCTTATATGATCGTGAATGCTGGACAATATCCCCACGGATGAGGAGAAATCTAGAGACAGTAGAAAAGTGGCTCTCAGAAGGATACTGAAAATTCCATGGACGGAGCCAGTAAGGAAGCCTTAAAAAAGTAGTAACAGAAAGAGCATCTGCTCAGAATCAGGAAAAGGCAGCTGAAATTCTTTTGAAATAATGAGGAAGGCAGGCTTGGACAACTTAACTCTCACTGGGTCTAATGACAGCAACAGAGATAGGTAAATACAATGTGTTACCTACCTACTAAGAGCTATGATCACCTGAAGGGTTCCAAGAAGAAGAAGAAGAAGAAGAAGAAGAAGAAGAAGAAGATTTCTGAACGAGACGCCATACATGACATACTCTTGACAAAGCTATTTAGGAATATGGCTTGAGTTCTCAGAGTTCTTGAGTTCTTGAGTTCTTGATTTGACTTTTGTAGCATTTTATGGTGTTGGACAAAAGTATCTCCAGCGATACGTAACCTTTATTCAATTTACTAGGAGCGGATTATGACCCTTTGAAGTCTCTAGGCTAATGAAATTATGGAACCCCTCAGATGGAGCCAGCCTCTAACTCGCCTATGAAAAAACTGGAATAGATATCTTTTGTTTGAAATAAATATATTTTTTAAGAAATACCATTATTTTAATATTTATTGCAAACCAAATTAGCACATATTTTCAACACAACCGTAGTAAAAAACAGATTTTTTATAGGTAGAATTATAACAGTCAAAATAAATATGAGTTTGTCATATTGATATCATTTCAGTTCATGAAACTACAGTGTAACCTGGATATAAGAGAAACCCGGATATAAGAGAGATTTTTCTGGTCCCAAATTAGAGCCATACTTACCTAAACAAAATAGACCAAACACGGATATAAGAGAAACCAGGATATAAGAGACTTCTTCTCTGGTCCCGACAACTCTCTTATATCCGGGTTACACTGTATTTAGAAGTTATAACATGTAAATTAAAATCTTGCTTATCTCCTATACAAAATTTGCTAAAACTTATCTATAAACCAAAGTACTTCAAGAGCTTAAAGTTTATTAATCCCACATTCTGAATTTTTATGATGGATTTTTTTTTATGTGCCATGTCGTTTCAAGGCGTAGGTGACCATGGCTTTCCACCTCCCTCTATCCCTTACAGCTCTTAACAAATTCCTTCCCTCTGCTACCTCCATCTGACCACTTTCTGTCATCCACTTGCTTAAAGCCGCTAGATATGTCATAAATTGTTTTCTCTTGTCTCTCTTTCTCTCTATTCGACCTGTGTGTATCAGATTCTCCAGTCACTCCTTCCTCATTATGTGTCCGAGAAACTTCACCTGCCTCTTCCTGAGGATAAGTATAAGCCTCCTTCTTGTTTGCATCCTCTCTGAGGCTTCATCGTTGCTCAAACGCTCGGTCCATGATATCCTCAGCATCCTTCTGTAGAACCACATCTCCGTCGCCTCGCATCTCTTCTTCATCTTTGAGGAAATCGTCCAACATTTGCTGCCGTATAGAAAGACAGATGTCACGTAACAGCTCAATATTCTTTTCTTTGTTACCAAAGAAATCCTCCTGTCTCACAATACTCTGCCCTGCTTTTGGAATGCGTCCTTGGAACATTGCAATACGTCTCAGGGTCGCACTTACCGTCCTCTGTCAAAACGCTTTCCAGATATTTAAACTTTTCCCGGCCTGAAAATCGCATTTCGGGCTCATCCTTTTACTGATGACCATCCATTCTGTTTTCTTGTAGTTTATGCTTAAGTCCTTTCTTCACACTCTCCGTCGCTATCTTCTGCAGGAGATTTTGTCATTTCTTTTCCGTGTCTTCTGTCAGTACTGTGTCACTTGCGTATCTTATGTTGTCGCCTCACCAGTGCTGAATACCGGTAGGGTTTCCAGTTCTCCCAAACTGTCTCGCTGTATAGGTTGGACAGGTCGGGTGAGAAGACGAATCCTTGCCTTACGCCCCCTTCTATTTTTGTATGTTCGCTGAACAGGTTCTCTATGTGCATGCATGCTGTTTGCTACCATTATAGGTTCTTGATTATTCTGATATGATGATACTACAGAAAATAATCTTTTTAAGGTTTTCACAAAATTTACTCAATTTTTATGAGTGTTTAAAAATGAAAATGCAGTAACGGTAATGAGTGATTCCTGTCAAGGCTGGTTATAAACGTAACAGCTTTTTGCATCTAATCTCTGGTTAAGTAAGACAGTTATAGAATCGAAGTTTGTTCATTTTCCCCTTCCTCTTTTAATCATTTTGGTACATCAAAATATCTAGCAGCGCACAAGAGCAGGTAAGTTAATGTCTTTCCTTTCTAAGGAATTGATGGAATTCAAATCCGTTTCACCGGATTTGTTTGCTGTACTAATAACAGTTGCACCGACTCGTAACGCCAGACAACTACAATAACAACATAATAAAATCGAAATAAATGTTCTTCAGTTGTTGGAGTCTTAGCTTCGTTTTTCGTTTGACGACTGTGTGCGGTAAAACACGTATATCTTAAAGGAAACGGAAGGTGGACATTTTTCATACTTGTATTCGGTGTTTTGGCGTCAGGGTAAAACAAACAAATAAAAACAATATTAATAATAACGATGTTTTCTCGGAGCCTTCAATATTCATGTCAATTATTGATCAACAATTTTTGCTTGTCTCAATCGGCAGTTTGTTGTAAACATCTCTCTCTCTCTCTGTCTCGCTCACTTCTCTCTCTCTCTTTGTCTCGCTCACTTCTCTCTCTCTCTTTGTCTCTCTTTTGTTTGTATTTGAAAGATTTTTTTCTCTGGGAATTGCTTCATTGTTTAACATTCACTCATTTATTCTTTCTTTCTATTTATAGAAATATGTTCAAATCACAATATGTGCCCATCTATCATAATTTCTTTTTTCTTTCTTTCTTTTTTCTTTCTTTTTCCTTTCTTTCTTATTTCTTGCTATTTATAGCAATATGTTCAAATCGCAATATATTCTCATCTATCCATCATAATTTCTTTCTTTCTTATTCGATTTCTTTATCTACCTATTCACAACTCTTTGTATGTATCATTATATGTATTCATCTAATTCATATCTATCTATCTATCTATCTATCTATCTATCTATCTATCTATCTGTTTCAGACTTTTCTGCCCTCTCCCTCTCTCCCCTTTTCCCTCTTTCTGTATTTGGCTGTTGATGTGTATCTTTTTTTAATTTGTAAATTCCACATCCGGGATTTGAACTTGTTTGGCCTCTTCAAGAGGCGAGCGATGTTTTCGCCGGAACTAAAAGAAAGAAAAAAGAAAAAAAACTCTGAAAAACGAAGCAAAATCCTTATAATTTATCACCAAATTTCAACCTCGTCCTAACTGCTATACCCCAAACCATACAAGTCCCGTCAACACACTGCACGACAGATCCGCTGACCCTGTCCTTTTCTAATTCTACTCACCCCTTACCATTACCGTTCTCTTCTTCCACCAATGATCGAAGAACTTTACCGGACGAAGCCAGTTAAGGAGCGATCTTTTAGTCAGAATTAAATCTCCTTTCTCCGTTGGCAGAAGACAGCGGCCGATCATGGAGGCTTCAACTGGCTTTGTGAAGGCCGGTGCGACCCCTTCCGGCCTGACATTGCCCGAATCCCTGTCTCTAGGGAATAGCTTGGAGATGAGATTGATGGAGTGCTTCTTTACGGGTTGGGTAATGGGCAGTAGTGAAGGACAAGGGGAGCTTGTAGTCTGGTGTGGGTTAGATCCATTCTGCCCTCATATCAAAGCCAGCTTAACAGTCACGTGATTAATGGCCGTCCAGTGTACACATCGATAAATCCACCTCCATTGTGAAATTGCATGTACCTTGGTTACGATTTCATTTGTCGTCCTGCCTTTCTTCGTACTCTCTTTCCTTTACTTCCATACACTATTTCTTACTTCCTTTCTTTTTTTTTATCATCGCTTTCTTTCTTTCTTTCTTCTGGTATCGATGTTCCCTTTCAGTCGTCGTCCTTTTTTCTCGTTCCGACTTTTGCTTATCAATCTGTTTTTTTTTTACCATTGGTTGGTTTGTCCCATCAGTAAAGGTTGTTTGGACGCCATACTTAATAGTCTTTCAAGGATCTGTCATTTATGGAATTTGAGTGGCATTTGAATAGTTACACGAGGGCGCCCATTTCCTCTCCAAGTTTCATGCTGCCCCTTTTATTTGGTGCCAGTAACAGACAAGTACTATCTTTGTGACAAGCTTATGAACGTGAAGAATAGATAGGATACAAGATTCACGGATATTTGGATGCATGCCTTTCCAGTAGCATTAGTACGAAAGTAATATAAACAGTTTCAATCATATTTCGATATTGGTTAACAGGGTTAGTTTTTACCGCACAATTTATTCTTATATAATAAATTAAATTTGCCAGTGACCCTACTCTAAATTTTGCAAGATCACACCCGTTTTTCTATCAGTTTACCATTAAATCTCCTGACGAGTGGATGTGATTTCACGAAACTCAACGCAGAAGCATTCACAAGATAGATAAAAATAATTTATTTATTAACTTTCTGTCTTTGGATATCGAGCACTATAATTATAAAATCTTGCTTGCTTTTTTATGTTGGCCAACCGATTTTGCGCGAAATACAAACTTTGTTATATATATATATATATACATGTATATATCTATGTATATGTATATATATGTGTGTGTGTGTGTGTGAACGCGTGTGTCTGTATGTGTGGGCAGCCTGCATTCATTTAACGATTACTTATTTAAAAAACGCCGGACTTACAACAGGGTATAAAATCTCATAAGATAAAACTATTTTAAAATTCCAGCCAGTCGATATTGTGCGTTATACAGAAATTTTAAACGTGATTGTTTGCTCTTTCTTTAAAATGTTTAAAATGGATCAAAATAAATAAAAGGAATGAAGTGAAAAAAAAAAAAAAAAAGAAAAAAAAAGGTGTTATATTTGCAAACGGAAGTACTAAGCAGAACGTAAACTTAATTTTAAAATTTATTAAGGTTACTGTACAGTATAAACATTTAGAAATAAATTAGAAATGTTACAACTGGGGGCAAAAGTGATATTAAACCTACTTGAAGAAGGTTTACACACGCCCATTAAACGCGTAATGTACCTTAAATTACAGTCAGGTACAACATCTCATTTAGTGACTAGGTCAGTGGAACGGAACCAGGTTGTTAAGTTGGGAGTGTATGTACTTATGATTTAAACGAAAATTTCTCACCATTTTTTTAAATTGTATCTTTTCTTAATTTTTCTTTTACTGGGTGTTTCGAATGCTAACTCTATCTATCTATCTATCTATCTATCTATTTTTTAAGGTGTTTCCCTTCAGGAAGTAGGCGATAATGTATCTCCACAAATACCTTTTCATTATTATTTGTGAATCATCATGGCTTCTTAGAAGAGATAATGGACCTATTTCGCGTTGCCTTCGCGGCGGTCTTGAATATAGAGTTCCTCTTCTCTTTGACTGGTTAGAGAGTCCAGTCTATCCTGCTATTCAAAGAGGAAAAAGAGGAGGAGAGATGGTTTCTTGCCTTTCTCATCCGTGCGAATTTGAACTCGACTTGCTGATTCCACTTTCCACACCGACAACCCTTACGCCGCTCAAACTCTCATCCTATTGAATTAAATCATATCCTGTCTAAAATGAGGGTAAATTTAGACCATATCTATGTATTGGCGAGCAATTATTGGCAAATTAGATTTGCTGACCATTGTTAGTGAGTTCAGTTCTCACTCAGTGCCGCAATATTTTAGTCTTTAGTAACTGATTGAACTATGCCCCATTCACCGATTTACGATGTTAGATCTGTAGTCTGACACAGGGGTCAGCTGAAATGCTCACTGTAATTTTAGGTATACGTGATTAATAGATAAACCCTGATTCCAGTGCAATGAAAAGGAAAGAGATTATGCTGAAAATTTGTTGTATAAAATAAATGATTATTTCACAATTAGGCAACCAATTTATCGATGCATATTTGTACCAATCTGCGTATTTCATTATTGATCGATCTATAGATGCCTGTATATTTAAACTCTGCATCCACTGAAAAAATGGAAACAGATTGGGGCATCTGTTTTCTCTATATTTTCAGGCCTCCCAACACCTAAGCCAAACTGACGCCTCTATCTCACCGACTCGTCCTAACTCCTTCACTCTGTCTCTTTCAGTTTTTCTCATCATTTGTCCGATGGTGGGCGCTTTGCGTAAGACATCCAGGGCGTCGCCTGGTGGAGACTTGCACGGCTCAAGTGCAGAATGCAATTCCGATTAGGCAGTAGGAGATATCTTCGCCGAGGTTCCTGGTGCCACTTCGCACGTTATACAATTTGTTATGTCAGGCGGAGCGATCTAGAACAGATTATGAATGTTTGGAATTCAGGGCGAGAATCTTGGCCCAATGTCTTTTTTCTTTGGCGTTCTGTTTATTAAGGATTTTTTTTCCCCTTATTCTCTTTGTTTTGGGGTAATTTGTTTCGTTCAAAACGGAAATATAACCTTGTAAATAATTCCAATATACTCAGGTATTTTCTAGCTTCGTCTGATGGGAGGCCAAATGTATGATATGCCTAGAAAAATTGAAATCACTACGAACATTCTATAAGACAAGCTTGCTTACCATTGGGTTACGTTGATTTATCTTTCAGTCATATTTGTGTAAGTATATTGTCGTATAATATAGAATATATTTATATAGGTATATTTATTTATATTGACATTCAATAATATTTATGTAATATAGATAAGTATGATTATATTAATAAGAATTTCTGGTTTCATTATAACCTTGTTTTTGATTTTCATTTAAATCACTATCTGTTAATTTTGCTGAATTTTTGACAGCCTGTTCACCATTTATAGTAAATAATAACTATCGTCCGGTTCGCACTCCTTCCGATCTTTTGAACAGGAGTAGAGGTTTATTTCTTGCTTCCTGTTTATGATTGTATTGCCGGTTTGTTTTAAAGTCTACTTCATCTCTGTAATTCTAACGTATCCGCTTAAACTTTGAAATTTTATTTATTTTTTATTTTCAATGATTTTTTACTCAATAGCAGTAGATAGATCTAGCTATCGCTCGATTCCGGTTTGAGATTAGGTTTCTGATTCCATCTAAAGTCTTCTCGTTCTCTTTCACTCCCAGTAGCCCCTTGCATCTTCGTGACATTATCGCCTTGCTTGGGATGATTTGATCTCTATCTATAAAAGGCAGGATGTGCGTGCGTGTGTGCGTGCGTGTGTGTGTAATGCACGGCCGCAATTTTCGACGGATTTGCACCAAAATTTACATGCACATGCTCCAAGTTAGCGAGAAGGCCAAGACCGACTTTGCATTTCCCAACTCCCATCGGTAGTGGAAATAATCGATTTTTTCATGCTTTTACGGCAGTTTTCATGTAGTTTGCAGCCATTTTCTACTGGCCAGAGTGAGAGCCTATAGCTGGCTGCCACGAATAGGCAGCAAGATTCTATTGGCCAGCGTGAGAGCCAACAGCTGACTGACACGAATGTTAACTAGCATGCAAAAAAATTGATAGCTGCATTCGTTACAAATGGGAAAAATTTAAATCTGCAAGGCACTTTACTCCAATTGGCTCATTCGCTTGCTTAAACTCAACGTTGATTCTGATTCTGCAGAACTATGTTGGGTGTGAAAAAGTATTTGTTGTTAACATTCTTTTTTCATTTTTTAAAGCTGATCGTTTTGTGTTCATTTTGTTTAGTTCTTTTTTTGTAACAGATTTAATGTTTAGTATAGAGCTTAGAAAAATTCGCAGTGTGAGATAGGCAAGAAGTAAGGCATGTAGCAACATCAACACGGCAAAGGGCACTCCTTTAAAGGCAAGGAAGGGCAAAAATATTTTAAGTCAAGTGATAGCGATTGCTGTATGAGTCGTACGATTTTTGAATCAAGCACGGACAACGCCGGGCCATGCTGCTAGTTAAAAATATAATAGAGATAAATTTGACCAAATAATAGATTTTTTAAATATGAAATTATTTATTTCTACAAACGTACACGTGTTTAAGCATGCATGCCTTTTTTTTTATTTTAAACAGTGAATTTAACATCTATTGGCCTAGATCATCGAAAGTTTTACTAAAGAAAATGCGCGTCTCAGCATTCTTGCATTTCCTTTATCTGGAAACTGTTTTTACCGTTTTGCTTACAGAGGCCCTCAATGATCATGACCGGTAGATGGCAATTTCACTCTTTAAAAATAGGGATGTCTACTCAAATACGTGTACCAACTAAAAATAATGTTTACAGTTGTCTTATAATTATTTACTAATTCTAGTTTAGTATCTGTCTATATTTCGGAGATGAGGTATTATGTATACTATTTACATTATTCGGACTATTGTCCTCATCTTTGTTGCCATATTTGTCACAACGTTTCAGCCGTTGTACGCTCCGGCCTTCTTCAGGTGGTTGGAATGTCGAACTGAACTCATTATTTCGCTCGCTGGGGTAGACTGCTCTAGTTCCACGTGCCATGTCTAATGGATGTCAGTTATTAGTTATTTCCTGTTAATTCACCTCTCCAAGTTCTCCACTGTCTTAACCAGGTATTGAACTCACAACTCTTTGGGTCCTCTCACCGGATATAACCAACGCTTTTATCCACTGTGCCATGTGTCCTTAAGGACACATGTCACAGCGGAAGAAGAAGGCCGGAGCGTACAACGACCGAAACGTTGTGATAAATATGGCAACAAAGATGAGGAAAATAGTTCGAATGGTGTAAACAGAATTCTAGTTTAGTTCGGCACAAAGTTACATTTCTAATAAACGAAGTGTACAAGTTCACAAAGTGTACAAGTTCACGAAGTGTACAAGTTCACAAAGCCACAATAGTGGATAGAGTATCTTATGAGGTTCGAGATTACGATACGTGTAGGACGAGATTTCTGAATATTGCAGCCTTACTGATGTCCACATTGTGCGCTCATTGCAACTTGCACGTTTCAGTTAATACTGCTACCGAAATCACGCATCTGCAGTTCTATAATTTTTTTCTATGGGTTTTTAGACATTATACGTCATATCATCACTGTGACGTTCTCTTTGCACACACGTACATATACACACACATACACATACACATACACATACAGATATATATGCGTGAGTGTGTTTGTGTGTAAAAATTGAGATATAAATAAAATATTTCCATAAACAGACAGTATGAATAAAAACAAAAAGAACACTATTCTTTATCAACGCGTTTCGTCCCCTAAGGGACTTTATCAAAAGTAAAGGTTGATAAAGTCCATCATAATTGATTTCTCCCGAAGGATAGCAGTAAAGCCATGAAGATACAAGTGGTTACTGGGTGGGGACGATTTATGAACAGAAATATTATTAATGAGCAGAAAGAGAAAAGAGTAATCAGGAGGAAAGGAGATAGCGATTGACATTGTATTAAAATTTTTGGAGATTAGTTGGCTGGAAAGCATGGAATCGGAAGCGAGATTCACAAGCGAGAAAAGAAACTGTTAGCATAGAACTTAAGGGCTACATCTAGCCAACTCAACTGTAAATTGTTGAAATCTCGACACCGGTCTAGTATTGCGCTGAAAATTTAAAAAGTCTAAAGAACTATAGCGAAGAACTCATTTGAAAAAATACCATGAAATTATTTATAGAAAAGACATTACTGCGGTGGGAAAGTGACTGAAACCGAGCCGCCAGATCAGGACCAATAATATTGCTGATTTTTCTTTGGATTTTATCAAGGAGCTCAAGGTAAATAGCAGAAGTACCGGACCATATGTGGCAACAATATTCTAGGCATGGACGAATGTTAGACTTATACATATGTAGGATATATTCTGGAGAGAAAAATGGTTTCGCACGACACAGTGAACCAACTTTCTTAGCAGCTGACCTTAGTAATGGATTCAATATAGTCTTTGCACTTCATGTCAAGTAAGAATGTTAGCTCGAGAAGGCGCAACATGCCACTTTGCTGGAGGCTAGTATCATCCATGCTGATGGAAGGCAAAGAGGGTTCTCTCATATTATTAATGGAGAGAATTTCAGTACTGGAGATGTTAAAATTAACAAGGATTCTTTTGCCTCAGTTAACATCGAACTTGAAGTCGTTTTGGATATCGACTGCCATTTTGACCATATCGAACTGATAACCCTTACTATCGAGGCAGGAGTAAATAGTTGTGTCTTCTGTGTAGATGTATCATCAGTCTATGAGCAGTTGTCCTGGAGAAACGAAAGCCATATTGCTCGACTGAAAAAGGCCTTACGTTGAGAGATAATTAACCAAATATATATATATATATATATATATATATATATATATATATATATATATATATATATATGTATGGATGTATTCATTGCTCTTCAACCGAATTGAATGAGCTCTCCGGGCCACTGATGTATTTCGCATAAAAAAAAAACATTAAAATTCCCTTCCTCTCTGCCGTGCGACGATAACCTAGGGGTAGAGTCTCTGACTGATACCAAATTGGTCGGGTTGAAGAAATCGGACGTCTAGCCACACTGAAGAGCTGTGATGCAGCGAATCAGTAATCATTCTCAGAGAAGGAAGAAATTGTCAGAAGTTCATTTCCGAAAACAAAATACAAGAAAAATTGTTCAAGCTTATTACTTTTTTTAGTCAGCAGAGACAATTGGTGAGTATCTTTGAGCTAGATTAATTATCGTCATTATTTCATGAATTTTCGTCAATCTGTTTGCTGTTTTAACTGATGTGCTTCAGTTGATGTTCTCTCTGCTCTTCTTTATATTTTCTGATGTTCCGACATAAAATATTAATATTTGTATTCTACAAATTATTAGCATTCTATCTTCATCTTTTGGATTACAAAGATTCTGCAGGAGCGTACTCTTGCCAACTTTTATTGTCTGATGTTCTGAAAGTAGTCACTGTCGGGAGGCCTTATCATATAATCGTCATGAACAGCGAAAAGATCTGACAGATAGAAAGTGTTGTTTTTCGAGAAGATTTCAGATTGTAACTAGAAAAAGTGAGATGGCTGGACAAAAAAAAAAGAAAAAAAAAATCTGGGGTTTTGGTAGAAGGTATTTTGTTCTTTGTTACAAAAACCTAACGTTCATAGTTTTAACGTACCGTAAAGTTTTTGTTCTTTTTATTTTTTTTATTTTATTTTAGTACGTTTTGTAGTCAGCTAGTAACTCAATTAATTGTGTTAGTCTAAACTCAGTGTTTAACAGCAATTTGATCCTGGAGAATGAAAATATCGAAACCTTTTCCTCAAAAGGTCAGTCTTGAATATCTTTACAGTTTTTTTGCACTCAAGTTGACTTATTTTTTGAAGCTTTACCGAAAGTAGAGAGAAATTCTGGCAAAGTTAAACACGCACACGCACGTGCACGCATACACACACAAAACGAACACAAAAATATAACAAAAGAAAAAAGAGACGACTTATTAAGATAAGCAAGAATACTGAAAATGACTGTCGTTTTGAGGATACTTGCTGTCACTTGATATTGAGTGTGAGCCTGTAGACATTACCTGTGTGAAAGCTCTTATAATGCCACTAATAATGTACCCTGTATTGTCTTAGACTATTAAAAGAAAACTTACTGTCACGCCATTTCAAGTGAGAGCAACTAGAAAATACTAATATGAAAATTTAATATCAATAAATGATCTAAAAATAGAGAAAAATATGAGAATATAGAGTAAAAGAAATTAATGAAACTAAATAACGAAGAAATAGTTTGAATAATAATAATAATAATAATAATAATAATAATAATAATAATAATAATAATAATATGGACATCTGAATATAACCCCTCCTCCATCCCATCATCGCTTAGGCAGGATGACCTCTCTGGTCTTGGTTGACAGTTGTCCTAGAGCTGGTAACTTGAACAAAATTACCTTTTAGCAGTCAAGGATAAAACGCAAAAAAATTACGAATATCTTTCATACCGGGTAGGTCGTTACCTTGGTCATCAAGGGCCGCGTACCTCAGAGAGGAACTAGTCTGCGACTGAAAAAAATCTGTTACTGGAACAAACTCTTCCGACAACAAAGAGACACTTGGTCATCAAACCCGGACTATTTCCAACTTTGGACCAAGTGACTCAATATCAAATCTACTACTAAAAAAAAAAGCGAACGAAATGGCCTCGCGAAGAGTATCAACAAGTCATGACATCCTTTTTCATCGCACTCAAAAATCCACAAAAGATCGATGTAAAATATGTGTGATTTTTGTTTTTCAAAATTGCTCAGTGGAAAATGTCATGATGCCATTTCTGACCTTAGGTCTCCGGTCGGGACCCGGAAAGAAATGAATATACATCAGAAATCAAAGGAAAACAACCAATCAAAAAACAAAAGAGAAACTGTACTCTTCAAAAGTGTTTACGGTTATTACTCGCTCCTTTTCCCAAAGTTTTACCAAACTTGGCCCTCTCATTCTCTTTCTCATTATCTGTGTCTGTTCCTTTCGTTCTATTTTTCTTTTTAGCAAAGTTCAATTTTTTTTACGTAAATAAACTTGTTTGTCGCACAGTCCAAAAACGCATTCATAAAATGAAAAATAAAAGACTTGAGAAAAATATTGAAAGATTTCCATCTCGTCACTCTTGACAAATAAGAAGCACTTTCTTTTTGGGAACGAATAAAATATTTAAATATTATGTTGTCCAAAATTAGTTGAATCATTTTGGTGCCAAAAGAAGACAAAAATTTGAATCTTAACTTTCTAAGAAACAGGAAAATTTCATTAGAAACAAAGAAACGAGTGCTGAACTATTATGTAATATTGATTCCCCTATATGGCAGTGAATGCTGGACAATCCTCTCAAAGATTAAGAGGAAAGTTGAGGCATCAGAAGTGCGGCTCTACAAAAGAATGCTGAAGACATTATGGACGGAATATGTGGGCAACGACGATTTTAGGGAAAATGGCAATGAAAAGGTCAAGAGACAATTGAAATTTCTAGGAAAAATACTGAGGAAAGAGCGTTTGGAGAATTTGACACTCACAAGGCTAATTGAAGACAAGAGGGACAGAGGAAAACAGTGCATAACCTACCTAACATGTTTGTATAAATGTTTGGTAAGTAGAAATAATAGTAAAAAGACAAACGTTACTCAGAGATACAAAGGGAGTTGTGTTTGAATTGCATACAAATATAAATAGCAAATACATTTTATTATATTATTTTATTATTTTATCTCACTCTTTTACGCACCCTAACCCAGGTAGGTCTTGCGACGTGTCAATGGAGAAGCACCTCTACATATCGAGGCCTTCTGTTAGTATAAGTAGGAAGATTTTATCCATCGCCAGCTTGCTAGGCTTGTCGCGTAGCTTATAGCACCAGGGATTCCAAAGCGGTCACCCAGGTGTAATGGATAATGACTCGGAATTGTTAATCGGAGAGCCGAGTTCCAATTTCTGTTGGGTTCGTTAGATTCATTTATGTGCAAATAACCTTGTCAACAGTATCAATTCATCTCTTCTCCCCCAGCTATAGGTTAATTAGTAAACGTTTTATCACTAAACCGTTATTATTTAAAACAAATTCTTACAAAAATATTTTCCGGCTTTAAATATTCCGAAAAAGGTTGAAGAGCCATGAAAAAATAAATCACTAAATAAATGGTCACCCATCTGAATATGTCCAGGCTCAACTTTGGACGAGTGATATGGCAGAAACCTGAATATTTTATAATAACAAATTTAAAATAAAAAGAGCCGAATCAACCGAAAATATCGTTTATTTTCTTATTTCTTCAATCTTAAGATCAAAAACAAAATACCGATAAACAAAAAAGATCCAAATACAAAAAAGATCAATAAACAAAAAGGTCAAAAATTAAAAAAAGATCAATAAACAAAAAGATTAATAAACAAAAAATCAAAAAGATCTATAAACAAAAAATCAAAAAATCAAAAGATCAAAAATAAAAAAGATCAATAAACAAAAAGATAAAAAACATAAATAAACATAAAGATAAAAAAACAAAAATATCAAAAAAAGATCAAAAAATAAAAAAGATCAATAAACAAAAACGATCAAAAAAACAAAAGAAAGATCAAAAAGCAAAAAAAGATCAAAAAGCAAAAAAAAGGTCAATACCTATTTTAATAAATGTGCGCAGATATGACAGGTGACAAAATCAATAAAAATAAATTTTTTGACAAAATTTAATAAAAACAAAAGCATCTAATATTATCTAACAGCAAAAACGGCAAACATTATCATTTTAACTGATGTTCACGATAGACAAGAATCATAAAAATATGCCATATTTTCAAACTTTTCAAAACTGGATTTTATTAATAGAATCTTCTATAATGTACCGTGTCTTTTCAAGACGTGGGCGATAACGGATCTCCACAGCTTCCTATCATTTGTAACACCGATCTGCCATGCATTTACACAAATAGATTAGGTAGCTTAATCCATATTTGCTTCTGCTCGTCTTGCCTTCAGTCTGTCCTGTGAATATCAAATTTTATAAAACTTCGTTCCTTATTATGTGTCTTAAAAAATCCAATTGTCACTTTCTGACTTCATGTAAAAATGTCCTTTTTATTTCTATTTTCCTTAAAACTTCCTCGTTGCTCACATGTTCTGACCTTCGTATCCTCAGTATCCTTCTGCAGCCTCAAGTTTCCTTTTCCTCTATGAAATAATTCTTTCGTATTTACAACCATGTAGGAGGACCGTTATTACATAGCAGTTCAGCACTTTTTCCTTTATTTCTAACGAAATTTTCTTGTTTCTTAATACTTTGTTTAGCTTTTGGAAGGCATATTTCGCTAATCCAATTGTCACATTTTCTGTCATTTGTTGTTACACTTCCCAGATAATCAAGTTTATATACTTTCTAAAATAATTAAATGACATTTTTTTTTTTAAAAATAGAAAGATTTTATTCGTTAGTCTGTCTAGTTGTAGAAGTAGTTATTACCATCAGCTTTTCTGGCTGGGGTTCGAGCCCATATAAAAAGTAATAATTTTCCATGCTGATTTCCTCGGCAGGCATAACCTCCTCATTTCGAGGGCTGTCGTGACACAATGTTACTTGGCTCCAATATTTTATTTACTAAGTGAAACTTAGTAAGCATCAATAACACTGCACGCTTGAGCGAATGTAAGCGCGCACGTGCGTGTGTGTTCGCATGTGTATACGTGTATGTATGTACGTAATAGAGTGTGTAAGTGTGTGTCTACGTGCCTGTGTACACGCATGTGTATGCGTCTGAATGTACATGCGTGCGAGTATGTGTTTGCGTAAGTGCGCGTGTGTGTCTGTGTATCTGTGTGCTTCCCAAACTTAAGAAACAAAACTGTGCAATTTAATTGGGGTGAATTTTAACACACCGAGTTAAATATAAGCCATGCTTTTTCTTTTTTTTTATTTGCTATTTTATTCAAGCAATTATAAGAGAAATATGCAACAGGTTTTACAACATTTATAATTTATAAATATTTATAAATATAAATAATATATTTATATATTATAAAATATGAAATTATATATTTATATAAATATATATTATATAAATATATCATATACATATTATAATAATATAATTACTTAATAATTATATTATATATTATATATAATTACATATATAATATCATAAATTAACAAAAAACTGAGTCGATCTGACACATTCTTTGCAGCAGGACACATTTCTTTGCGTACCGATTTGATGAAAATGATTTATTCAGACTTTTGAAAAAAATGCTTATTGATAGAAGATGATTTTTAATTAATGAATTCTTGTGCTAATTTTGTTAGAGCGTTTTCACGATAGTTCAGAACAGTTATTTCTAGCCATTTATCATCTAGTCATAGATTCATGTGGTCAATTCTATGAATTAAAGGCAATGGAATCTGGATATTCTCAAACTTGAAAAAGTTTGTTAATATCCGAAAACTTTCTGTTAGACGAATACGAGAAGTGGCGTTTATGATTTTAATCTTTGTGTGAAAATTGAGTTTTTTTGAAGATGATTTGTAACAAAAATAGCAGTTTCATTCTTTGTGAATTCACTCTAAATTTGTTTTGAAATTCCGCCCTCTATACACACTCAGTATTCTTGTCATTTTTAGATAGTTCTAACATGAATGAAAGTAACTTCTAAGTGTGTGTGTGTGTGTGTGTGTGAGGGGGGTTATCTCAAAGTCATATCATCTTCAAAACGTCACTGGTAAAGAACAGTGAAAATGACAATGTTAATGAATTTATCTCATTTTAAAATTTTACCCCAAAGACTAAAAATAATTGAAAACATGCTTACGCCCAACCCCAAAACATCTGCTGTACATTATAGTCATATATTGTCAAAAGAGAATAATTGCACAAAATATGGAAAGTATTCGCCTTACTTTTTTGTCTAGAAATATATAATTTCTGCGTCCACGAGTGCTACAGGCAAAATTAGAATCACGTCAAATTGGCATTGAACAAAAAAGCCTGTTAACTCGCAACTGACAAACGATTTTGACTTTCATAATAAGTTTCGCTTTTGTATTTGTTATAACCATTCATTTGCGAAATTAAACTTCCTTTGAGGAGATAGTTATACAAGAATCGTGTAACCCTAAAAATTGCCAACCATAACAACATTCGATGATGATGCATATCGTAAGATGTATTATTATTAATTAAGAATTGATTTCGAATCAGTTAAATTTATTCTGTTGATGCATATAATTTAAATAAAGCGAAAATGACGAGTTAATATTTACGAGGGTGGGCTGAAAAGTTCAAAAAGCTGACTATGAAGGAGTGATGCTGGAGCTGTGAAATTTCGCATGCATTAATTTCAACTATTCTTATTAACAACTGACATTTGACTGTTCAAAGAAGGCTGTTCATGCAGCTGGTCAAAAAAGTGTCATCAACAGCAGATATGATGTCATCATTATTGCGATACTGGTCCCCAGCCAATATTTCACAGTTCTAGCATCACTCCTTCATAGTCAGCCGATGAACTTTTCAGCGCACTCTCGTAATTTGTAAATAAGAGAGCCGTGAAAATATGAAAACGTTTCGTAACTACAATAAAAGGAAGACGAACACGGGACCAGTTAGGAAGTCATCAAAAGAAGAAAAAAGCGGGCAAAAAAAATCCAAACAGATAAAACAAAACAAGCGAAACCTCTCCACTGATAAAGATAAAAAGGACATATAGCTGAGACAGTCATGGGCATGACTCTGCAAACAACACCTGGAAAATGAAATGAACTCTCTCATCATTGCAGTCCAGAATAAATACAACGGGACAAATTTGACAAAATAAAAAATAGGCAAAAACCGAAAAAAATGGTGCCTTTGCAGAGGATAAGGCGTGAGTGTAAATCTCATCATACATGAATATAAAAGGCTTGCTGAAATCGAATATACACTGACATGTCAAAAGTCACAGGATAGGTATAGAGTATCAGGTAGACATCCTCTAGTTCCGCAAAGTTCAACAGCTCGACGGGATATCGATTCCAGATTTGGTCAGAAAACCTCTGGAGGGATGCTGAGCTATGCCATCTTGAGAACAGTCCACTACTCCCTGATATTTGTAGATGTAAGATCTTGCGTGCGAATAATCCTCTTCACCACATCAAATAAACATTCGACTGGCATCATGTCGGGCGAACGTTGTGGGCACGGCATTTATGAGAAGTTTCCTCAATGTATCGAAAACCAATTCTAGGCAACCTGGTCCGATGATAAAGTGGATTATTCTGCTGGACTAACCGATTTTTGTTGTTGCTGCTCCTGGGAATGAACGGATAGAAATAGTCAAGGAGCAGTTCAACATAATATTCACCAGTGAATAACGTGTTTAGGCCATTGGAACACTCCCAGCATAATTATGGAATTATTAGGTTGGTGCAAAAATAATGTCGTTTTCTCACATATGTTACTATGTGAGAAAACGACATTATTTTTGCACCAACCTAATACTACCAGTCTGCACGGTGCCTTGTTGATAACTGAGGTTCATGGTCACATGAGGTCTGTTCGACATCTGAGCCCAATTCTCAAGCTCAAACAACTCATCTGACCACGTCACATATTTCCAATCCTCCAGAATCTAATTAGCGACGTTGAGGGCATAAACGAGGCGTTGTGTCGTGGCGTTTGTAGACGCACCCTGATTGTTCTTCTGCTTTCATACACAACGGAAGTTACAGAAGGCGGCAAAAATGATCTGTTTAAATACACGTCTCTTCCTGAATTGTTGCGTGTTATTTAACCTTCGCTACTTATCTGTTACTGCAGACAATTCTAGCCGGAGGGTTGTAATACTTTATGTCAGGTTTTCGTCGTGTACACATGACACTCTATAACGACAGATATATCCTCAAAATTTCAGTAATGGAATATCCCGTCAATCTGGTACCAACTAGTGTGCCCCAAACTCAGATAATTCGCGTTATTTTGCAGCCTAGCCAGTGTTTGTTGAGCAGCCTAGCCAGTGTTCACATTGACTTATCAGATACCAGAGCACAACTGTGGGTATTTCTACGTACGGTGGCGCTACCTACCATTACCTTTACACACTGCTGTATCATGACAGTTGGCACGTCATAGTAAAAAGTAGGAGGACATGTAGGAACAGTGTTACAGTTGTGCAAACAAGTTGGATTCGAAGATATTCATAAAGGATTGGAATATTAACCACACCCTATTCTCATAAGCAAAATACTATATTCTCAAAAAATAAAAATGATTAAAGTATTCTAGTTTGTAAAAAAATCAAATTGTAGACGTGACTATTTTCTTTGACGAAAACCAAATAAAGTTGAAATTGAAAAATATAAGGACTTTGCCAAAGAGTTAAAAGAGCTATGAGATATGAAGATCATGAAACAACTTATAAAGAATAATTCCAAAGACAAATAATAATAATCAATCGAATGAATGATATATTCAAAAAAACAAAACAAAACCTTTTCTGTTTTTCTTCCTTCTATTCTCATCTGTTCTTTCTCTTTCATCTTATTTCTCTTTTACTTTCTCGTCTTTCCTTCCTCAGTTTTATCTTTCCTTTCTTCCTTCTTTCCTCTGTTTTTCTTTCCTTTTTCCATTCGGTTCTTTTCTTCTCTTGTCTCCAGTTTCTTCTTTTATTCATTTTCCATTTTCTTTTTGTTCCTTTCTCCTTTATTTTCTTCGTATTTCTTTTTTTTTTCGTTTTCCCCTCTCTCTCATTTTCTTTCCCCTTTTATCTTTCCTCTTTATCCTACTTTCTTCCCACCTTTTCTTTTCCCATAGCATTATTCTATCCTTCCAGTTTTGCGTTTCATCCCTTCCTTTCCCACGTATTTCCCTCTGACAGAAACGCATTTCTTAAACTAACATCAATCCATCTTACTTCTAGAAACTCGATTCTGTTTTGATAAATTCCCCATCGTCTCCAGTTGAATCTGTCTGAAATTCGAACCTAGCCGCATTCGCAGCCCATTCGCTGAATTACAACCAATAAAATTAAAGGGATGAAATTCAAGACCTCCACCGACAGACACTCTTTGATTACAGGCATAAACAACATCCGGGCCTTCAATAAACAAATACCTTCTTTCAACAGTTACGATGTCTGCATAATATTTGTTTAGAGTAATTAAACAGAAAGTGATCTTGTCGGCTTAATTAATACGCTCGTTCACTTCCTTCTACTTTTCTCGAATATTCACAAAATTAGCCGACAAATGCAAGTCTGGAACAAGGCCATCTCTCTGATTACATCAGTACCAATGCTTCAAAAGACGTAAATTTCATAAATTCGAAGACGTTATTTTTAAAGCGTGACACAAAATAGCATTGTGAACCAATTTAAAAACATATCAAATAATGACTAGAGGATAACTAAAATAGCTTTCGGAAGTTCATGATCAGTTATTAAACAAAGGGTAATCGGTAGTTTTCTTCGATTTTTATTTCCATCATCTTCACAACAATCCACACAATTATTTATAACAATTATTTAATAATCGAATATTGATTGCATAGATACGTATAATTAGGTTGAGCCATAAATAATTTCCATTTTTGCTTATGTTGTAGCATACCTACGGACAATAATGACTATGTCCGCATTCACATAAATACAATAGTAAATACTATATATTGGTCTGCAGTTGGGTCCCCAGACGAGGCTATGTCGAAGGGCAAGACTCGTCTCGGGAAACAGCTATCTGATCCCGTTTTATACAGGGGTCTACGGGGAATTTTTGGCCGAGCCTACGGGCTCGGATACCCCACGTTAAATTCGGCCTTGTGCCACAGTTGACCGCTTGGGGCGGTTGATAGATATCCCGCAGTTGGAGATTTATTGTAAAATTCACGACTCACTTCTAGCAGTTGACTACTTCTTCTACGCACCGCTGGCGAATCTTATATGTGTTGTTCTTGTCCAAAATATTATCGTTCATTACCAACCTTCGTTTGATTATTCTATTCAGTAACTTTCCCTCTGTTACGACAGCTTATCGACTCTATTCTTTCCAAAATAAATTACAATTACATTTTATTCACTTATATAAACACAATTATTTGCAATGTGTTGTTGTCACTTAGGCTTTTGAGTAAAATTCTCCAGGTTCTGATGTGAAAAATTTTTTGACGAATTCTTGAATCTGATTTTTATTAGAGAAAGTTTTCAATATTAAAGAGTTTTGCAGCGATTGAAAAAAAATCGGTTGGTGCAAGGTCAAATGAATATGGCACGTAGGGTAGAAAAACCTTAGTTCCCAAATGTTTTCTTGTGCTATTTTTACTGTATGCATTATTGACGAGCGTGGAGCGCTTTTCGACTAAAATTTTATGGACATGTTGTAGCTGCTGGGCGTATAAATGTGCATTTAATATTTCGTCGCGTTTTAAGAATTTCTAAATAAATAACACGCCGACGATTCCACCACACGCTCAATATTACCTTTCTTCCATGCAGCTCAGTTTTTGAATGTCGGTTGTGGAGATTTATCTTTGTCAATTACTTTTACGTTGAAAATTGTAACCAGTCTTTCATCACCTGTCTTCATATATTTAAAGAACGGTTTATTTCTTTCTTGTGAAAGGAGAGTGTCGTTGCTATGAATAAACGATCTGCTTTCTGCTTTTCATTAAAAGCGTGTGAAACCCAAACACCCAGCTTGCTAACTTTTCACATTTTTTTTCTAAGTATCAGCATATGGTAGATTGTGATGTGTTTAACATTTTTGCTAATTCCCAAGTACTTTATCGTGGATGGCTTTTCACTAATGACTTTAGAGCTTCATCATCAAAGTCCGATGAACGGACCCCGATCTGAGTTCATCTTCCACCGATGTTTCTCCAGAACGAAACTTCGGTAACCAATTTCATACTTGTCGGGTAATTATAAGTCCTTGATTATAAACACTGCATATTTTTATAGGTGTCTGAAAAGCATTATTCCCTTGCCTCAGCAACCATAACATTAAATTTACTTTCAATCTCTCCATTAGTAGTGATAAGAAACATTTCCTTTAATGCACTGTGTACGCTATTATTGTCATACAGAACTAAGGCATGCTAGTGTACTTTTTTAATCGAATTCACCCAATGCAAGTGAGTAAAGCCACTGAGACACAAGTGTGTGTGGAAGAGTTAGAAACAGAAACGTTACTAAGGAGCAAGAACAAAAGAAAAGTAATCAGGAGTACAGTAAATGGCGATTGGCATTGCATTTAGATTTTTGCAGATTAAAGTTGGCTGGAAAGCATGGAGCCGGAAGGGGGTTCTACAAGAAAGAAGTACAAGAAAAGAAAACTTACGGTTACATCTAGCTAGCTCAACTGTAAATTGATAAGATCTCGTCGCCAGTTTAATACTCGCTTAAATTAAAAAAATCTAGGCACCGCAGCGAAAAGTTAATCTGAACAATTATCATGGAATTATTTATAGAAAAGGCACAGGGAGGCAACCTTACGTCGATCTAAAAATGACAAAAGGCGAGACGTAAGATCAGGGCCAATGATATTGCTGATTTTTCTTTGGATTTTCCAAATTTATTCTTAACTTTCACGTAAGATTTGTTGTTAGGATGATACATTTGGCATTACAATCGGTTCTCCAAAACGGAAATTACTTAAGAATTCACTTAATATTTTCGGAGTTTGATATTTTAATTGCATGGTAAATGAATGTCACTTATAAACAGTGTAAATCTGCGTCTGTTGTGATATGTACTGATCACTGAGATATTTCAGATACTGCTTCAGCATTTGTTTATAGGTTCCAGCTGCTGCTCAAAAAAAGGTTCTTATTTCAAACTAAAGCGAATAGCTCTTAATATATATATATTTTTAAATCCATGGGATCGTATTGATCCATTGCACAGAGGTGTGGGGATGGGCGATTAACTGACTTTTTTTTTACTAAAAGAACAATGCCATAAACTCGGACATCAGGTACTTTTTCACTGAAAATCATTCTTGATTTTTTTTTTATTTTACTTCATTTATTTTTATTTCTATTTGTTTGTTTTTTGTTAAATTTCTTTCCTTATTAATTTTTCTTTTGTTTCACTTATTTATTCTTTTTCTTTTTCATTTCATTTTCTTTCTCATTACATCCATTTTTTCCTTCCTTCATTTCTGCTAATCCATTCAGAACTTATTCGTTCCACCCATAAAATAAATAAATAAATAAATAAAAATGGCGTCGTATATTTTTCGGACGCCCTACACCGGAAGTCGATACTCAAACGGTAGTCATTAGAATTTGTAAATGCACCGGGTGCATTGAGTTAAGCCAGATGTGGACTGACAATCTCGGAGCATTTGTTTAGCTCCATGGTCTAAGCAAAAATCACTCTTGTCGAGGCGTTAGGTTCTATTTTTGGGAAAATGCAAATACTTACAGGCAAAGAAACCCTGTCCAACTTTATATCCGTACCCGTCCTTCCATTACAGGCACTTAAGCAGAGGTTAAATATACATATCTAATATATCCAGTATATTTATATTACTTTAAACGATATTTTTAGTTGATACCTGTATTTGAGTAGAACTTTCGCTTTTTTATTTTAATTTTAAACAGTATTTATTTCGTTTACCAGCTTGCACACTCTTGAAAACTTATTAAAGTACATGTACCCACCTTTGCAGGAGAAACCATCGTTTGATCTGGCGTGCTTTAATCACGCGGCAACGAAGAGCTTCACAATCAAGCAAGGTTCTATTTGCCTTTAAAAAACACTCAACCGTTTAGACTGATCGAACCTGTCAAAGGTGGTTTGTAAAGATTTCGGGTGAAGATTTCTCGCTTATCGATGCTCCACAGTCAGACAGACTAATTATGATTATCTTAGGATCCCACATCGTCTCAGTCGGAATCACCCATAAAAAGATTCGCATAGCAACTGTCTACTCATCCCGACTTTGCGTAATCTTTTGTTCAAACGACTTTCTGATAGAAGGGAACAGAAAAAAAAATACTTGGATAAAGTGTTTTCTCTCCATCTTCTAAAACCTCGTTCAATTTCCTAGTCGGTGAATGAGTATGAAATAAGCCAGACACTCTAGATGACAGCTTTCCTTCACGAACGTATGATTCCTTATGGTAATAGCAGTGGTAAAAAAATAACCATTTCCGTACAGGAAACATTCGCTATTCATTGCATTACAGTCGAGTGAATTTCATAATTCTTTTTCTCGGTTGATTTTGTTTAGTGGCATATCAACCTTTATTATTTAATGCCGATTCCTACGCAATTTGTATTTTTTGTACGCAATTTTATTTTATTTTTTGAGATAATGATATTCTCAATGATACAAGTCTTACTAATTAACCCATAGTTGGGAGAAGAAGAGGTGGATTCACAACTTTCCCGTGCGTAAATGAATATAACAAATCCAATTGAAATTTTAACTCGGCACTCAGATTTCCAATTTCGAGCCGTTATCCATTACACCATTCGCACATTCAAGCTTACTGCACCTGGTATTCCTAAGCGGTCACCCATCTAGGTACTGACCAGGCTCGACGTTGCTTATATTAGGTGATCGTATGGGAACCGGTGTATGAAAGTGATGTGGCCGTAAACTCTTTTTCTTAGAGAAGCATTTCAGGAAAATAGGCTTCTGTTATCACTCTTTCCAGGATCGCTTGGAGTTTCCTTCCTAACCTTTTTTTGAAGGTTGTGTGGAAAGTCAACATTTTGATTATAGCATTAGATTCCTTTCCAATTACATGTGTTCCAATATCTGCTGTTGCTATTGCAGAAATGTTCAATGGCCGTAGCGTTTTCTATTTGGAAAAGCCGTTTGCTATCCTGTAGCGCCAGTGTATAGGTTTTGAGAAAGGTCATAAGGATTCATTCGCTTGAAGCCAATTTAATTATTGATCTGAGAAAACGTTGTATATAGATGGTAGTTGATACATTTCAGAATGTATGTCATCCAAATGAAAGTCTCGACGAGGCTATCTATGAATATAATTCAGCTTCTCAGGTTAATATTTTGCTTTTGTCGTAACGCCGGTCGGAACATCTACCTCTATCCCGCAGCCTAACCTGTGTTCAATTTCCTTATCTCTTAGGCTAAATTTGTTACAACTGATCCATACATCGATGTATTTGAAGTGTTGCAAGTTTATTAATTCAACATTCTGAACTGATCCATAGATTCAGGATGTTCATTGTTTCTGTTTTGGAAAGGTTTAATTTGAGTCCTACTGAATGTTTGAATGTTCGAGGACAATTTCTTCACATCTGTGCTGGCAGCTTTTCCAAATTATCTTTTGAATTTTAAAAATAAATCAAACTAGCATGTTATTTTATTTGCGTTCACTTGGTACGCGAGTGTTTGTCAAATCAACTCTTAGCTTTTAACGTAACTCTTTGCTCACCTATTTTTTTTTCTCTCGTCATGAATTTGCTTTCATGGTTTTGTTTCGAATTCGCATTTGAATTCTAATATTTATCTGAATCGATGGACGACATTGTTATTCACAACCCTGACTGCCACGAACATATTTCTCAACTTTTGTTCTTGTCAGAAACTAAAAAAAAAAAAAAATATATATATATAATTCTTTCTCCCCTCCTCTTTTTCGAAGGGAAAAGGGAAATGAAAACTCTGTTTTTCCTTTAGACAGGTTTTTGTACGAATTGCGCAAGTTGAATTCCCTGGCATCAGCTGCGAGGTTGAGAATAAGTTGGTACGTGTGGTCTTTTACAACCGAAAATGAATTATTAAATTAGTCTAACTGCAACGGATACGAGCAAACTTGTGAAATCCGACGTGAATGTTCTTTTTTTTGTCACAGGTGATAAAATGAAGACATTTGTTGGAATCATCAACATTATACCATGCAAGAGATACCCAATATACTTAAAATATCCAAATCAAAAAATTTTCGTATGACCTTGATTATGTTAGTCACTTTGATGTGTGTCTTCCACATAATAAAAAACAAAATAAAATAAAAACTTACTGAACCATTTTTCTATGTGTGATTCCCAGCTTAAAAAAATAATAAAATGTTTCGATTTTGAAAGAAATAGTTTAGCGTGGTGAAAAGTGGATAATTTACAGCAACATAGAAGGCATGAGACAAATGAAGTTAAATTCCTACTAAACATACCAAAGTCTGCTCTTCATCCAAATAAAGCGATGCTGTGATTAGAAGAGAATCCTTTTTCTTTTATGAATACTTTTCAGAGTACCAAACAATCGATTTGAGCATTTACAGCACGCGTTTAGACGAATTTAATACAACAACCAACTAAAATCTCCTATCCGGGTTTAGTTGAGAGAAAACACGAAACATTCCATCAGGCGGATATTTCTTAAGTGACCTGTTAAAAATGTTAAGTCTTGACTCGGAAATTTTTACACATTTGATGTATTCGCTTGATATTGACTTTCGGGGGAGCATTTGTTCTATTCTTAAACGATTTCTATTGATTATTTTTTTAAATCACTGGAAGACTGCAAAAAGCTCGAAAATCACTTCTTTGAAAGAAAAAAAATATGAGAGGACGTAATTATAAAGCTGCATGAAACATGAAGAAAATACTTTATTCAATAAAATTTATATAGAACGTCGTCTTTTTTATTATTAAAACGAACGAATCTTTTGGCCACCCTATTAACTATACAAGAACAACATACAAACAGAACAACAGATAAAACAACGCGCATTTATACCCGTCCGCATAGTTCTACAAGTAACATGAAATCTTATAGAAAAATAATTTAGATGTGAAGTTTCGAATCTTACCCAAGTGATAGCGAGGCCATGTCAAGTAGTGTTACTCATCAAATCTGTAAAAAACAATTTCACTTTACAATCTTATTTTTTACAAGAGTTATGTAGCTATCTTCTTGCTAAATTTACAATACTGAGCTTATTACGATTCATCTATCAATTGCTTTCATTCGTTCTTTTTCTATATTACTACTTCTTCTCTCTTGTTCCCTCTCTCTAATTCATTCTACGCATATCTATCTATCTATCTATCTATCTATCTATCTATCTATCTATCTATCTATCTATCTATCTCACTAGCTAACTCCCGATTCAGTTAAGAATCTCTTCAATCTTGTTAAACACCCATGTGGATAAAAGCAACGCTTCTGATAGCATGTCGAACAGCACCATCTATTTAAACATTCCGTACATTACTCAACCAGCCTGTCTTCCTTAATTAAGTCTCCATGAAATTAAACAGACAAATCAAAACCGTATCATTTTCTTCACTTTTACAGTTGGATAGTCTCTGTTCCTCTCTTTTGAATCCCACACGCAAAAATCCAAAAGAGAAATCTTCATCATTCTGACTTTGATTACATTTCGAACACTTCGCTCCTTCACTTTCTTCAGTATTTACTGAATTTAGCTGATGAAGAATTATCAGTATATCAAAGGTTATTTCACAGATATCGTACCCATTGTTGTTTCGGTTGCAACACTTCGGTTGGTGTTCTCCCTAGACTTCCTCAGTATTGTCCAATGTCCCGTGTTATCAATATTCCAAATGTTATGCTCTGTTGTTTTTGCAAGCATAGAAAGTTGCAAAAGTCATCAAGATCACCATCTTTCTTTTAATCCGACCAAAACCTTTATTTACATTTACTATTTGTGATTCTTTCAATCTACGGTACTTCAAAGTCATGGTAGCCATAGAATATGTGGCTTAGAAGTCTTTTTGTTTGACTTTAACAGTGTAATTTATAATATATGATAATTCGACCAAGCAGCTAACCTAACCTGGATTTAGAAATATGTATGGTGGAGAGATGATCTGAATTTCAAAGAAGTTCGTAAAAGTGATGCTTAACAAGTTTGCCTTGCAAGATAGTTTCATTGAGCTGATTTCTTTATTTTACTGGTTCTCCAGCAACGAACAAAATTGATTTGATATCCAATTTATTGTCTCTTTGTTGACTGAGGTAGTTGCCTATTTCTCCCCAGTGCCACAATTTGATCTCAGATAAAAACCAAGATTTTCATTATTTTAAAACAGGTAGAAACTTCTCATTTAAATGATTGACGCAACATAATCTTCGCTTCCTAATTGACTAAGTTAGGCTATTTTCATAAAGCGAATGCTGTAGAATTATGTCTAGCAGTTTCGTTTCGTAGGTTTCCATAGTGATTTAGAACCTCACAATATGCTCACATAATAAGGCCTTGTGCCAGTCTACTCTAAGCGTATTATACATCTAACGACATATGCTAGAGTATATAAAAATGATAGGAAAATCAGAAATATATATACGAAACACGTAAATATATATTTTTTCAAAATTGTTTCAAGTTGGTACTAAATTTTAAAAAGTATGCAATATATTTGTACAGAAAAATGATTTTTGACTTTTCGAGAACCTAATGAGGAAAACTCATGAGCAAAATGAAATATTTGGCATCATCCTATAATATTTAATCCCTGATTCCATGCTGAATTCTTAATGCAATCTTTGTAAATCCGTGTGTGGTATTTTATTCCGCCATTACAAATCGGCGCTTATTCAATGCACAAAAGAAAGGTTTGGCGTGATAAGAGTGTTCAATATAAAGAGGAAATGACCCACCGTAAATGTTTTACAGGTTCACAGAATGACCTTGTAGATTTTGACTGTATAAGTATGAAAAAAATGAACGAAATAAAGACACTGTCAAACGCGTTATTCGGTAGAATGTTTTTGTTTAACAATGAAAATACACAATATGGGACTGGAACTTGTTCGTTTTTTTTATAAGAAGCTAACAAGAGGAGTAGGAAAATAATCAAACGTATAGCTAATTGTAACATAGATTTTATAGTTGATAATTAAACGGCTTCTTTAAGAAAACCGTGAATAAAAAAATAAGTGTTTAAAAATAAAAAATAAGTGTTTAAAAATAAAAAATAAGTCTTTAAAAATAAAAAATAAGTATTTAAAAATAAAAAAAAAGTGAAATATAAAAAAAAATTAATGCGGAATCATGAAAGCGATTGTGTAGCGATTTTCAACGTTTTGCTTTTAATCTACGGTAGTAAATAATATTTAGCTTTACTCCCTTTTTCTAAATTAATGCTACAGGCAGTAGAGAGAGAGAGAGAGAAAGAGAAAGAGAGAGAGAGAGAGAAATTGCAGGGTAGAAATTATTTCATCACCCACAAGGACTCGGAGACACTTTTTAACATTATCGAGACTGTAAAGTGAGGACTGAATGTCTTCCACCCAAATATGACAACAGTACTGCATTTTAGGCCTTATCTGTAAAGGTAAAGATATTATGTGGAATCGGGTACTTATTGGAGTGGTATAGGGAGCTGACTATTTGTTTTGCTTCTTTTGTGACCTATCGCATGTACGACTTTAACTTTAGGTTAGGTGTAAGTTTTAAGGCCCAATAGTCTCTTAACGCATGGAGCCTCGACGAAGGGACATCCATTCATCGTGAATGGCGGTAGATCAGGGTTCGATCGGCGGTAATAGAATTTAATTAGTTTGGTTTTCGAGGCATTGAATATAACCAGGCAGTTTTTCCCCCACTGAGAAGTTAGTGCTAGATTTGATGTGTGTGTGCGTGTGTGTGTGTGAGTGAGAGAGAGAGAGAGAGAGAGAGAGAGAGAGAGAGAGAGACAGACAGACAGACAGACAGACAGACAGACAGACAGAGAGAACCAGGCTAGCACTCTAAAACCTTCGGTTACGGTGATGACTTGCGACTTAATGCAAGCACAGTTCCGAACAGTTTCGTCTACGTAATTTCACTGACAAGGCTTAGTCAACTCGTGGAATAGTTTTCATGCATTTCACAATGGTGCAGCACGTTGGGATCGTCTACCAAAGTCGATATTGTCAGAGATAAAATGTTTTGACAAATCGTCCACGGTGAGATTCCACAATGAAAATGTCTGATTTTGAAAATCTATAAACAGGTTTTGGGTGCTCACTCTGATTTTTAATTTGAGTTGGTATTATAAGAATAAATTCCTGTGTTAAACTGAACATTTAGCGATGCCTTGTTAGTATTTTGACATATTCCAAATTTCTGACTCCTTATAACAGCCAAGCTGTTCTCTAAAAGTCATATAGGAAGCAAATGAGTAACTACCGACACCGAGGTTCGAGCGTGATAATCTGGACTTAGGAATATGATTTCCACCAGGTTTATAAATAGCGATGTCAGGCTACTGACTATAGTAACTATTGAGTGGATCTACCCAGTCGAATTAGTGTGAATTATTGTGTGTCTATGATTTGGGTTTTGATTTAGGATTTACCAGACGTTAACCCGAGCCGCGCTACTAACAAGGTATTCACTGAAATGGTTAATTATCTTTGGTTGACTTTTACTTCTTTGTTCTTGTTAAGTATTTATTTGCGGTTGTAATTAAATACTATTTTATTTTAACATTGAACTCTTGAGTTATACTTAATTATTAACAGCCACCGTACTTCAGAAAAAATATGTAACAAAATTATGTAAAAAATAACCTGATATTTGCGATATCTGTTCGAAAGGTATACAGCTCTTTTGATTATCTCAGTCGATGTTGATTTAACTTGGCAACATTACTGACTTCACAAACAGACACTCTCCCCTGGTATTACTCAATCGGTAGTGAGACAGCATTGACTGTGACCTTAAATATATGAGTGACTGTCGCATTCATACTGGCACCGCTTGCATTTTTTTTCACAAAACATCGCATCACCCATGTTTGTGAGCAAAACCTTTATGCATTTAGTTCCCTGCGAATTCTGGCTTCTTCCATAGTCGTTGAAAAGTATGAAATTTCTGAGCGTGGGTGAGATTAAGGATAAAGAAAAACGCGACAAAGTGGGCTATTTAAAAAGTAAAATGCACGGAGGGAAAACTGGATGAAGGGAATCCAAAGTGCCATTGTCCCAGATAAGGGATTTTGTTGTCGTTAATATTAAATAATGATGAAATCATTGCGCAGTAAAGTTGTTTATAAATACGAAGTATTTTCAGAAGGTGTCCAGGCGTTTAATATCACCCCACTATATATATATATATATATATATATATATATATATATATATATAAAATGAGGGAGAGAGAGGAGGGAGATTTCCAATGATTAAACTCATGTTTTCCTAATAAAGATGGAACTGGATGCGAATTTGATATATTTATTCGCGAGATTTCTTGACAATTCCTGCTTTCTGATTTGATTTCAAAGTCCGGCCAACTGATCTCAGTGACTTTTGACTGAACTAATCCATTCGCAGCCATCTTGGAATCTTTCGGTTATTAGGCGGAAAAATGACTTAAGTGACCATAGGGACCTTCAAATATTGGAAGATGGCCATAATCGACGCATCTCTGTTTCCCATCGAACAGTTTCTATATTTTCAAGTGTGCAGACGAGCGAGTGAAATGCTATAAATTCTCTCAGTACATAAATAATAAACTATTGTATTAAACTGACACATACAAAAACATACACTTGGCAAGCATTAACAACATTCGTTATAATTATTTGATTTTTATGTAGTTGTATATTGTTTTTGTTCATCTATGTGCCGCGTCTATTCAAGACGTAGACAATTATGCCTCATCAAAACTTTCTATCCTTCGTAGCTCTTAGTAATGTTTGTGTTTTTATTATTTCCCTCTCCATCCCCTTGCTTCCATCCATTTACACAAGCTCGTTCGGTAGGTTACTCTCTACTTTCCCCTGTATCTCTTACTTTCAGTTTGTCCTGTGTGTGTTAAATTTTTCAAACTTTCTTTCCTCATTATGTCTCAGAAATTTGAACTGTCTTTTTTCTTACTATGTATAATTATCCCTTTTCTTTCCATTTTTTTTAAATCTTCCTCGTTGCGCACATGCTCCGTCCATGGCATTTCTACATCTTTCTGTAGATTCACAAAGATGTTGGAAGAACCAAACACAAATAAAATCGTCCAGACGACAGCATTACTAAAATAAGCTACACTGAAAAAGAATAATGACTTGCTGTCACTTGCTACCGAGTGAAAGCAGGCAGTTTATCCTGATGCGAAAAATGAGTATATAATAATAATAATAATAATAATAATAATAATAATAATAATAATAATAATAATAATGTTACTGACAAGCGATTGTTGAGCACTTGCCAATCGCTTTTCCACCGTCGTAAGGTTTTTCCCGTACCTTTTCTATAAATACTTCCACGATAATTGTTCAGAGTAACTCTTCGTAGCTAGACTTTTTGAATTTAAGCACAGTACGAGATTTCATCAATTAGCAGTTGAGTTCGCTACATGTAGCCGTTAATTATATGGTAACAGTTTCTTTTCTCGCACTTCTCGCTTGTGGAATTCCCTTCCAGCTCCATTCTTTCCAACTAACTCTTAATCTTGAAAAAATTAAGGGCAATGTTAATCGCTTTCTGCTGTCCTGATTTTTGTTCTCGGTCATTAGTAATGTTTCTGTCTCTAATTCCACACACAGTAAACTTTTGTGTTTTAGTGGCTTTACTGCTTTGCATGGGGGTGAACTCAAAACAGGAGTGACGATGAATGAATCCTTGTGGTATCTAGGGACAAGAAGATCGTAAAGACGAATCAGAAGTACCAAGACCTGGCAGGGCAAATCAGAGAAATGTTGCAAGTATCAGCTCACGTTGCCCCCTTTGTGGTTGGCACACACGAGAACCGGTCTTCCTTGCAAGATGACCTGGCAATGTGTAGGAATCAGCGCTACTTGGAACAACTCATGTACTGAGAAAAATGTTGTCTTTAAGCTGCGTGTAAGAGCAGAGATATGACACCATCATCAACGGTCGAAATATCTTCAAGTCGGAGAGGGTCTCAAACAACAACAACAATAATAATAATAATAAAAAACCCGGCATGACAGAGTGGGCCAATATCTGCACTGGAAAATCTGCAACTTCTACGGGAAGGAAACTGAAAGAAAATGGTATGAACACCACCCAGACCCGGTAACGGAGATAGGACCTGTTACAATTCTATGGGACTATACAATACACACTGACAGAACAATCAAAGCCAACCGCCCAGATATTGTTATTAAAGACCACAAACAAAAAAGTGCCTCCTTATTGATATGGCAGTCCCTGTTGACTGCAATGTATCTTTGAAGATATTCAAAAAGCTGTCAAAATACAAGGACCTTGAAATAGAGGTCTCGAAAATGTGGCATATGGGAACATCAACAATCCCTGTTGTAGTTGGAGCCCTAGGACTGGTTGGAAAAGATTGCAGTAGACTAATTGCAGGGATTCCTGGAAGCCCATGCCTCAAGGAGATACAAAAAATTGTTCTGACAAGTACAACCCACACTTTACGAAGGGCTCTATCTATGTAATATTTTTTTTTTGTCAGTGGAGATTGTCATGATGCCATTTCTAACCTTAGGTCCCTGGGCGGGACCCGGAAAGAAATGTGTAAACGCCAGAAATCAAAGAAAATAAAAACAATAATAATAATAGTAGTAGGAGTAACAAATATCATGACACTAGGCATGGATTTCATTGCTTCTGAGGTTATTTGATTGGAGGTGTTAACGCACACATCTATTGTCTTGAATTAAAATGGTCTACGATAAATATCCCGTTCAAGACCACAGATCTTTCCATCAGTTGCTTGAGCATGCCCCCACATTATCATTATCCTCAGCAGCAGGCAGCAAGAATAAACTTGACGTCACTAGCCTCATCATAATCAACTAAATAATAATAATAATAATAATAATAATAGTAGTAGTAGTAGTAGTAGTAGTAGTAGTAGTAGTTGTTGTTGTTGTTGTTGTTGTTCTTCTTCTTCTTCTTCTTCTTCTTCTTCTTCTTCTTCTTCTTCTTCTTTATTCATGACTTACAACGCAAAACAATAAAGTTCCTATTTTACCTTCATTGTCAACAACAACCATAAAAGGAACAAGAAATGAACCAATGCTTGTAACCCCTTCGAAACGAATCAAAACAGCTACCCCCCTCCAAACACACCTTGATAATTCTTGCACGTATGTCACTTGTCTTTTGGTCCAATGGCACACGGTACGGCAGTTGTTTGCAAACCATTTCCAGAACCGTTTCCCTTCCCAGTTCCCTAGCCTCATCCGCATCTAACCATCCCGTCACCCACGACTTTCCGTCACAAAAGGCACATAAAGAGCTTGAGTGAGGGAGACACGCTTCATTCCATTTGTGCAAACGGGATGGGTAGCAAGAAAGAGCAGCCTACAAAAAGAAAAAAAAGAAAGAGAAAAGAAATCATTTTTGTGGGTAATCGAAACAGTGAAAATGTCGTCGCATCTTCGATATATAAATCAAAAAATAATAAACAAGAACGAACATCTGCAGTTTTTTTTTTCTTTTACTGGATTTCTTTTCGTCATAATATGAAATTTTCATATCTCCCCCACCCCCAACCACCACCAGCAGAATTTATGAGAGCGTATTCGTATTTTCTTTTTGCTGTTGTTAATGTTGTTTTCCCCTGCCATCTTCCGTCAAGAGTCAGATTTCGAATCTCTACCAATATATTTTATTTCTTCAACCATTTTTGTACATGACATTGTTGTTTTTTCTTTTCTTTTTTGCAAGCGTGTGTTTTGATTGTCGTTTGTCATATTGTGAAAGAGCTGCAAACCGAACTAACAAAAAAAGAAAAAACGAAAAACTTAACGTGTTGGGCCAAGGTTGGGTGTTGTGGGTAGAATTCTTGCCGAGCATGATCGGTTTTTGTGGTCTCTTTTCCCAAGTCGTTCCTCCTTTTCGCGCCTCCGCGACAAAAGAATGACTAACATTTCTTTCTGTCCTTTCTCTGCGTCTCAACCAAACATATACACCCGATCAAATTTGCAAGGCGTTATTTAATAGCTGTTTGGAAAGAAAGAAAGAAGGCGAAAAGTAACTGAGAGAAGGAAGGAGAAAGAAAGAAAGAAAGAAAGAAGGAAAGATATATATATAGAGAGAGCATGTACGGGAAAGACAGGAAAATTGGTATGAGGAAAAGAATTGTATTAGGTTGGTGCAAAAATAATGTTTTTCTCACATAGTAACATATGTGAGAAAACGACATTATTTTTGCACCAACCTAATAGGAAGTACAAGAGGAAAACAAAGAAAGAAAGAAAAAGAAAGAGATAGAAATGATGAAGATTTTTTTACCTGAAATGTTCACTATATAATGTCCCATAAATTAAATGTATTGACAAAAAAGGTGATTACAGGGAAAATAAAGTATAAGTAATTTATCATTAAGTCGAAAGGTATATTTTCTTGAATAAGACTTTCAATTGCGAGGCCGGTAGATATTCATTTTATCATTAAAAACAAAACAGGCATGTCAAGTACACCTGTACCCACATAATATAAAGTTTATAGTAATAAAAAGATACATATATAATGTACCTCCTATCTTTCAATTTCTCTCTCTTTCTCTCTCTCTCCCTATATATATATATATATATATATATATATATATATATATATGTGCGCACGCGCGTAGATTTATCTCGTGTATTGATAAAAAGTCAGTCAAATCGAAGGAAATGCTATGAAAAGTGAGAAAAATATTTGTTCTGTGAAATTGATTTTTCAAAGCACGCAAATATATTTCTTCTTTTCACATGAATAATAAAAGAGAACCGTTACAGACACTAATTGTCATTACAAAAGATATTCTGTATAAGGGAAAAAACTTCTTTTTTTTTCAGCTTGTAGGTTATTTAAAGATGAAACATATTTTAGATTGTAATACTATTTTTTTGCGAGTGAATATTGCATGAATAAATTTTATTTAGAGATAACAAAGATACAAATCCTACTATTTAATCGATAGCTGGGGCAGATCTGGCTTCATACCTTCCATAAAAAAATTTTTGCGCATAAGTTGATCTAACGAGCCCGACTGGAATTCGAACTCGGCACTCCGATTTCTTATTCGTAGCCAGAAATAACCTGATTCAAGCATGCAGTTTCTTTCGAAGCCGCACCCAGCCTGGCTTCGTGGCTGAGGACAATTTTATTGAATAACCTTTTGTTGTTTTTCAAAGTTTAATTTGTTGTTAAATATACTGATTATTCCTATCGAATATCTGTTTCTTTTTGGTGTTATAATTTGTTCTCAATTATTTGATGCACACTGTATATCTAACATCATAATACCTGTCAAAAATGCTTCGGATCAAAGTTTGTGTGCACTCTGCCTAGGATCAAAGTGTTACTTCCCAGCCATCTGCATAGGATCAGTATCACACACACACACACGCACACGCAATGGTAATGGTTATTGCAATAATAAGATCAGTTGTTTCCCGACAAGGAAAAATTCAGCATTCATTGATCGAAAAGTTAGTATTACTATCGGTTTGAAGATATAAAATCTGCTTTTTAAACATTCTTTCAGGAAAATTATTTTCCCAAGTCCACTTAACTGTTATCGCTCTTTCTACTACTGATGTGGGTTTCCTTTGTGATCTTTTGTTTAAGACAGTGTGAAAGAAGAGGAAGAATCTACAAAACCTACAGAGTTAATCATTAATTTGAGAAAACGGTCGTATATCGATGATAGTTTTATATACGCTAAAGACCAAAAGTTTGGTGCCAAACACTGTACTTCGAAGATTCGCCTAAAAATTGAAGGTTGCAAATCTTTTTCAAAACTAATTTACTAGATCAAGTCAAGCCAGTGAATCTTTCTCTTTTTAAAGAGTTTTATCATATATTCATTATTATTATTATTATTATTATTATTATTATTATTATTATTATTATTAATAATAATAATAATAATAATAATAATAATAATAACGTAATTAACCCAAAAGTTTTTTTTTTGCCTAATCTACCTTGCTGGCTACTGGTAATCTTAGGGCTGGATGATTTTAGATTTTAGATAAAACCCTTTGTCAAAAAATTGTACGCCATGCACTAATGGGGCAAATAGATTCAGCACCCTATCTTAGTGGAAGTTAGTTAAACCAAAGAAGGTATGAAACTTACTGATTATTAAATCTAGAGGGTGGCTCCAAACTTTTGGCATATATATATATATATATATATATATATATATATAATGTATAGGGGCAGAAGATCATTATTCAAACGTATTGTTTAATATAACACACATATTAGAACAGACAATATAAAAGACATTAGTCTGATGATGGCTCATGTGACCCGAAAGCTTAAATCTATGAACAACACAATAAAGAAATATCCAAATCTTGAGCACTTTTTGTAGTTATGTTATCCTGAAATTAAGGCAATATACAAAGCTTGGAACGGATCCTGATAAAACATAATAGTCATTCGTTGTCAGTTTTATTAAACAATACATGTTTTAATAATGATCTTCTGACCCTATACACTATATATATATATATATATATATATATATATATATATATATATATATATATATATATGAATAAACAATCTTTTTTTATAAGTAGGTATATATACGTGGGGTAAAGTTCTGTTTCACCCCTTCTCCAAAATCTGACATAATGTTCAAACTTCTGGTTTATTTTTAAATGAATCCTTCGTTAAGCCGAGAACGTTTCAACAGAGCTGTACTTAGTTTATTATTATTGAGTTTACCGTATTTTCCGGACCATAACCCGCGCCTTTTTCTCGAAATATGTAGGGTGCGGGTTATATAACGGTGCGGGCTATATATATGAATTGTCTCTTCGAACCTTGAGTGGCCAGGGTTAGGGTTAAGGGAACATCGCTTCACAAAAACCGGTCGCTAGCGTCGAACCAGTTATGTCTAGATATTTGAAGTTATAGGAGTGCGGGTTATATACAGATGCGGACTATAGTGCGGGAAATACGATACACTAATTATAGATTTGTTTTAGACGAAAATTAGTAAACTATACGGCATATATAATGATTGAAGTAGTTTGCATATTTCTCACCCGTGTCCCTGGTTACTGTTGGGCTTCTTATAAAGGTAAAAATTATTTCGTTTGTGTTATTTTACCCTCTTTCTTGTAGTCTTTTCCTTTCTTTTTCTCTCTTTCGAATTCCTTTCCATCTATGTTCTCTCTTTTTATTTGTTTCCTTCTTTCTTCCTGAATTCTTATCCCTCCTCTCTTTTATGCTTTCTCTTTTTCTTCTCTTCGACGCTTTCTTTTTTTCTTTATTCTCTTTCACGCTTTTTAATACTTCCTCCTTTACCCTGTCTTCTAAACTCTCTATCAATTTTTTTGTTTCACTTTGCCATGTTCGTTTCGTTCTCTTTCCGTTCTTTTGCTTCATCTTCATGACTGATATTCAACGTTAGTGACTTGAAATCAGAAAACAAATTGATTCATATTCTGAAAGAATATCGCTTTTTCTCACAACGGCAACCGATAAAAAAGTTAGAACTTGAATGAAACAAACGCTTTCTAAAAAGAAAACTTTAATCCAACCAGAAATCCCGCTCTCGTCTCCGTGACATATCCATGCATGCGCGTTAACATTGGTGGCCATTTTAGTTGTCAATCAAAATTATATCTGATTTGTTTCACTTGCCATTACGTTTAATGAGAATAAAGTATAAAATAACGAACAGTAGAAGTAGAACATCGATCCCGAAGAGAATGGGAACACGAATGAGAACACGAATGAGAATAGAAACGAAGACGAAAATAATCTAGAAAGAGTAAAAAGAATTTTTAGAATAATCAATTGTGTGTGGATCATTCCCCAAAATACCGTTGCCACTGAAGTAAAAAAAAGTTCTTTAAAAACAGAATTCAGTGAATGAAATAAAAAAACAAAACAAAACAAGATGAATAAAAATAAAGGAAACAATAGTTTTATAAATAAATAAAATAAAATTTTGATTTAAATTAATTGGGAAGATATCGAACTGTGGATTAGGTTTGAAAATTTTAGTACAAATTGACTGATACTTTTTAGATTTTATTTGTGATTTGATAAAGGATTTTTCGGTGATATTTTCTATTTCCATGTGTGAAAGCGTCAGACAAGGGATTTTAAAATTTAAAATGTATAATAAAAAAGAAGAAGAAGAAAGAATAAAGCATAGGGAAAGATTAAGTGGGATGAGGAAGAAACATGAAAAGAAATGAAAGAAAAAAAGTAACAACTGAAACAAAGGAGGACATAAAATAAGAAAAAAAAAAAAAAGGTCGTTTAAGAAAAGAATGATGAAATATTTGAACCGGCATGTCGAGTTCGAATTCCGGCCGAGGCTATTGCGTTCAATGCTCTTGGCAAAAGTGAAGAGGGACTGAATTACTGAGGAAAATAAAAAAAAAAATTTGTCCACGTTATGCCCAGTGAGAACGTGGACGATCATGTCTCTCCACAGCATCCTATCATCTTTATCTCTTAGCAATCTTTTTCCCTTCGCCAAGGTTCCCATCCCCATTCAGCCATCCATACACAGCTTGTCAGGTTAGATGGCCCATTGCCTTTCCCTGTTCATTTTGCCTTCGATAATTCCTGAGGGTCAACCACGACAAGAATTTCTTGCTTATTATGAGGCCAAGAAATTTATACTTTTTTCTGATTCTGTTTTAACTTTAGTTTTGTTTCAGTTTTTATTAAATATTTCGTTGCATACGCGCCCAGTCCATGGAATTCTCAGCATTATTCTGTAGAAACACATTTCTGCATGTAAGAGGATTGATATTACATAACATTTCAGCATTCTTTTTTGTTTCTAACTAAATTTTCCTGTTTCTTAATACTTTGCTTAACTTTTGGCATGCATATTTTGCTACTCGATAAACTTCGGATTTCGGTGTCACATTTTTCATCTTCCATTAAAACACTTCCTAGATATTTAAACTTCTGTACTTGTTGATATCTATAATTTGTAGTTATCATCTTGGGCTTTTTCTCTTGTTGACAATCATACATTATGTCTTCTTGATAGTTAGTCCTTTCTTCCCGCTTTCTTTGCTACCTTCTCCAGGAGGTCCTTTAATTTTCTTTCTGTATTTGCCATCGACACAGTGTCATCTGCGTATCTTGTATTGTTAAGAATGCGCCCAGCGAAAATAAATCTTCGTAAGGTCTCTAGAATCGTTGTAGAAATTGAATAAATCCGGTGAGAAGACTCGTCTTACGCCCCTTTCTATTTTCTATCCGTATGCAGACAGTTTGCTTCCAGTATAAGTTCTGGATTATTCTAACATCCTTCCCAAGTAAATAAAGTTTTTCGTAACAGTTTAAATACATATTTGTACTATGCCTTATAAAATGTCTTTGCTTAATATATAAAAGTGCGTAATATATAAAAGTGCGTAATATATAAAAGTGAACATCCTTCTGCAATTGTAATTTATTCTGATCATAAAAACACCGATTCCCGTTCGGAGTGAAGCAACGTCGAGCCTGGTCATACCTAGATGGGTGACCGTTTGGGGATACCAGGTACAGTAAGTTTGGATATGCTGATGGTGCAATCGATAATGGCCCAGAGTTATTAATCGGAGAGCCGAGTTCCAATTCCAGTTGTGTTCGTCATATTCACTTACACACAAGCAACATTGGGAAAGATATGAATCTATCCCTTTTCCTCCTAGCTATGGGTTAATCAGTAAGACTTGTATCACAAACCGTTATAATCTAAAAAAAAAAAAAATCTTAAAATCTAAAACTATTTTCTCGCTTTAAATAACTTGCAGAGTTGATAAGCCGTAAAAAACGAATCAATCTGATCATAAATGTAGCAATTCTTGTCCTAGTGCTATTGACAAAACTCACGTTTTTGTCCTATTTCTCGTCGAATTCTGCTTCGAGCTCTATTAATCAGAATTCGCTTTATTAGCTTTGTTATGTGGCTCATTATACCGATTGTCCAATGGAGCTCGCATTCATTTGCATCTGGTTTCTTAGGTAGTGGTAAAGATAGATCTTTCGCTATGTTACCACTGTCATATATTTCAAAATAAGATTTCTGTGATCTTGTCGATGCTGAAATCATCTAAGGTTGAAATCATTTTTATTATGATCCCATTTGATCCTGATGCATTTTCCTGTTCATTTTGTTCAGTGCCAATTTTAATTCAGACTTTAATATTTCCAGTTCTTACATATTTTTGTATATTGCAGGCTCCTCTCTCTCGCCGTGAAATAGTTATCTAAAATATTCGCTGCATCTTTGGAGAATTTTTCTTTTTACAATAAAAAAATATTTAAAAAGAAAATAACATTAACAATTAATAATTATTGTGATATTAATAATACGGATGTATGGGTAGTGTAACGGCTATCCGCGCAGAAAGTGAAATCGACAAGACGCATTCAAATTCCGCACAAAGAAAAGTATGAATGCGTCTTTTTGCCTCATCAGCAATGGGTTCTCTAGCATTGGGTGACAGGCAGTCTAGGAGAAAGGACAACTATGAATTCAAACCAGACTGAAGTGAGGCTATCTTACTCTAGACACACCCACTGCAGTTACGACTAGATTACACGTAATGCACCAAGAACCCTGAATGAGTTATGGAATTCGTGACAATATTATTAATATGGCAGCAATTTTGGTAAAATATAAGTATTAATAATGTTATGTATAGCATTTTTATATTATATCGATAATTAATATCCATAATATAAACACTAGGAGGAGTGAAAAATCGGAGAGCCGAGTTCGAATTCCGGTCAGATTCATTACATTCACTTACGTGCTAATACCTTTGGGAAAGTATGAATCCTCTTAAAGCTATGGGTAAATAGCAGGACAAACCGGGTTCTACAGTCTTGGGTGGCAACTAGTCTACCACAGAAAGAAATGGCAACCTACTGCGGGAAAAAAGTCTGCCTCGCCAGTGATGTATCGAAATATACATGATCGCCTAAGCGTATATCACACATAGCACATAACTGACTGAATATAAACACATTATTTAAAATCAACAATAAAGGTTAACCAAAATTAACGAAGCGAATAACAGAGATACGTAAAAAGTTAAAAGAAAAATGAAGATGAAGAAAGAAACGTGGCTGTGGTGAAAGAATGAGTGAGAAGAGAAGACTAAGACGTGGCCATACTACATGGAGAAGGAGGAAGAATATGGATGAAGAGAAGATGGAATGTAATACGTATAATAGCAAGAAGAGGAAGGGAAGAAAAGCAAAAAAAAAAAAAAAGGAAAGAAAAGAAGAAAATGTGAAATAATTCAGAAAATCAAAAATAATCGATGAGGATGAAGAAGGAGAAAAAATTAAATCAAGGAAAACGAAAAAAGAGATAAAGAAAAATAAAGAATTTACAGTGTAAAAGATAAGCAGAAGAAAAAGAAGAAAAAGAAAAATGGAAAAAAATAGTAAAGGAAGAACGGAAAAAAGGAGAAATGTTAGATAAACATATAAGAATAGTAGAAGATAGTGATTAAGAAAGAGAAAAAAGAAAAATGTTGAACGGAAACATAAAAAAAAAATGATAAAAAAAAAACGATATAGGAATCTGATGTAAAAAATGGATGGGGGAACACAAGAAGAACGTGAAGGAATTTAAGAAGAAAGAAGCTATAAATCAGAATAAATCACTGAAAAAAAGAAACTTTTCCAAAGAAAGAAATCTACTGAAAGAGTGAAAATACGAGAAAAAAAAAAAAAAAAAAAAAAAGAAATCGTAAAGAAAAGGAGAGAAGTAAATCGTTTGTTCCATTCAATTCTTCGTGTCATGGAACGAAAACGGAAAAGAAAGGATCCTGAACGGAACTGTTACTTTCCGAAGTTCTTTCGTATGTTTCTATTCACAATCTAATACATCTATTTAATTTAACCCCGTATTTTGTTCGTTTTTTTAACTCTGTTATTTCAACTTTTAAATTGGTAAACCTTTCCTTTTGTGCAGATTTGCTAATGAAAGCAGAGCCGAATGTATTCACTGATTTACGGCATGTCGTAACTTGTCAAGTAAAGAGAGGAGAGAGTAAAAACATCAGACAAAAGCAGAGTTTAAATTCTTGTTTTTCTTTTTCACGTTTTCTTCCATTTTTTTTTGTTTTAAAAGCCTTTATATTTTCCTTGAGGAAGGAAACAACAGCGAATATCTTTGAATAAGCGTCAGCCATATTTTTCTTGTCCTATTTCTTGACACAAGCACGAATTTTATTTTCGTTTTCTTTCCTTTATGGTTGGAAAAAAATCTCATTAATTTTCTTGGGTTATTTTAAGCACTGTATTTTACAATCTACGGCAATTATGAAATGGGAACTTAGACAAATACAACGAGTTTTTTTTTAATTAATTAAATTCTTGGAGAACAACAACACCGAAAAGTGACATCAAATTTTACATTTGTCGTAATACGAATTTGTTGCGAATATTTTACAAACAAAGCGAACATGATAATTCATCATCTTTTCTCTTGTGAATATTGCTATTGAAAGCAATAGATTCTCTAATGCTTTTCGACTTCCTTTTCGTCATATGCAGTTAGTTTTCCCCCACCTCCTCCTCCTTCCTCTTCCTCCTCCTCTTGGGTTTTAGTTTCTTTCTTTCTTTCTTTCTTTCTTTCTTTCTTTCTTATTACCGCTTTCATTATTTATCTTTGCATTTTTTTCTCACTGTTCTTTATCTAGAAAGACAGAGGAGCTCCAACCTGCATTGAAAATCAATGTTCAAAACATCTGATCTGTATTTGGCCACTTACATCATTACTACAGAGTAAAATTCGGAGGCAAACCTCTTTTTAGAAAAATGATTTTTTAAAAATAGAAAATGCTGAAAATTTTTGCAAACACCTACTAAATTTTTTAATTCATAATAGTATTTTTTTTTCAATTTAATATAGGACATCACCAAGTTTGTTAGACATGAGATGTGGTTGGATTTATTCAACCACGTTGGAACAAGACGTGCTGTAAGGTTTTTCTTCGCCTAGACAAAGCTTTCCCGCAAGGTTTCTAAGCCCAGTCTATCCTGGCAGTTATAGATGGGCGTTGGAGGAGAAAACTGTTCATGCATTTCCCAAGAGCAATAGTTGTGAAGTCCAGAATTTGAACTAATAATATATATATATATATATATATATATATATATATATATATATATATATATATATATATATATATAATCCGAGCTGCATACAAACTATCCTTTATAAGAATGTAAATCTGATTTCATCATTGAATACTACGGAGTGATCCTCAAGGTGACACTCTCGCGAGAATTTACCAGCAAACATTCTGCTTTATTAGCAGATGATGTTAACACCTCAAATTGAGTGAAGAGGAGTAGAAGATTCTTATTTAACACACTGTTACAGACCCACCGGTAATCACGTGAACCAAACTTGTTAGAGGCGACATGATGCCTCTTTCTATCAGTAAACAAAGATTTAGCCTCTTTGAGGACACATTTACAATTATTGCGAGTAGACATAAATAGGCGTCTATTGGGATGGGAAATATCATTCTGGTAAACCGGTAAAAGTGATTCCTGTGGGACACAGCGGCTGAATAGGCCCCGGTGTGAACCAAGGAGGAGATTGTGGTTTCACCTGACATTTGTGTACAATCACTCCTGGCTTTAACTCTCTGTCACACAATTCTCAATATATGTATCAGAATGACAAAAATACAAAACAAAAAACAAAAACAAAAAACAAAACAAAAAACAAGAACAGAAAACAAAACAAAAAACAAAAACAAAAAACAAATAAAGAAAACCTATGTGATGCGTTCCACCCTTCAAAATTTCAGACTAGTTATGTTTTTATCGATAGAGTTTTATATATATATATATATATATATATATATATATATATATATATATATATATATATATATATATATATATATATATATATATATTAGGTTGGTGCAAAAATAATTTCGTTTTCTCACATAGTAACATATGTTAGGAAACGAAATTATTTTTGCACCAACCTAATATATATATATATATATATATATATATATATATATATATATATATATGTGTGTGTGTGTGTGTGTTTATATAATAGGAAAGAACTGTTAGATTGATGATCCGAAGTTCTTTAGTATTTTTGTTATTTTTAAAAAACAGTGCTCGATACACAAATAGAGCTTAGATTATAATTATTTAAAAAAAAAAATGATTCCATCGCGACACAGAAATTACTGTGTTTCGATACTGGTCAGCAGTATTTAAGTTTAATTCCAATATTAAACCTTAACCCCTGGGTGAAAGTTTCATTCTCAAGCTGTGTTTTGGAATCTATATATATATATTAGTGGCGACTCTGGGTCATCAGTAATTGTTGGGCTCATTAAAATCTTTAACAAAATATACCATTGATATAAGTTAGATGCTAAAATGATTTCTTTACTCAAACTAAATTATATAATTTTTAAAAATCTCTGTGTATGAAATTAAAAAAAAACACATTTTCTTATTTTAATATTAACTGCCTGAAAATAAACACTCGTTTAAAAAAAATTACAAACAGGTAAGAAAAAATAACGTGTGTATCTATCTCAAGTGTATGTCTGTATATATGTCTATACATTAGTGTGCTTATGTATTCTCTCTGTGAATTTTTAGTTTTAATTTAGTGTACATTTTATGATCACTACAGCTGACTGATATCATGTCTCTTCAACACTATCCCAGTTGCATTCCTCACACCAACTAAGTCGGACTAAATTTCATTTGACCGACTTTTCAATTAATATTAGGTTGGTTTTTAACGTCAAAAACCGATATTATTTTTGCACCAACCTAATACATTTCACTAAAAAACATATAATTTACGGAATAAATTATTTAAAATGGACATTTGAACAGAATAATTTGAAATAAAAATGTGTTCTTTGAAAAACAGGGTATATAAGCCATTAGGGATTATTAAAAGATTATCAATGTAATTGAAGCAGGAAACACATTATCTAATCAAGGATCACATATACGCAACCCGACTTAGCCACGTTAATTTGATTTTATTCTTTTTACTTTGCTTCTTTCTTTCTTTTCTTTCTTTCTTTCTTTCTTTCTTTCTTTTCTTTCTTTCTTTCTTTTGAACAATATCAACAAAATGTATTTCAGTCAATATTTTGAGGCACGGAGTTAAAACAATTAATTTTGGACACAGATGAAGTTAAGAATGAAAACGACGCACTACGAAAGATCTTTGCTGCTTTGAAATAGATTTACTTGAATGTTGATCCAACCCCTTGGAGTCGCAACTGATGTATATATATATATATATATATATATATATATATATATATAAGTACCTCAAAAAATTTAGTAAAAATTAGCACGAGTGATAAGTGCTCAAAACAATAAAAACAAAGGCATATCGTCAAACTCTTCATGTTATTATTAAGAAAGTATTTTTTATGTAAAAATTTAATGATTTAATCCTTTTTATAACCTTCGACATTTGGGCTAAAAATCGTCTTTTGTAAATTAATATGAGAAATTTTAGTGTCTTCTTCGGTGCAAAATTCAATGATTTAGAAATTCTTGTAAAAATCAGATAATTGCCGGATTCTAATGAAGCTTTGAAGACATTATTTATAAATGAAAAAAATAATTTTTGAGATATTTCTTTTTTTACAAAATCTTGGTAAGCATTTATTTTTATTTCTGTTACTCGTTACCCATCACTTAATTTTATGAAATTTCGACAAATTCTTTTTTGTAGCGCTTTTAATGTTTTTATGTTAATTTAAAGGCAGTCCTCAGAGAATTTATATCATTCATTTGTTTCCATCAGACAAGATTCCCAATTACAGAAAATCTGCGATGAATCGTAGAACAAAAATGAAACAAAACTAAAACTTTATTTAATTAGAAAAACTTTTAATTACTTTTATGTACTAAATATATTAGGGACACTATTGTATGGTAATAGGCAATGTCAAGCCTTACGTCTATACTGTCTATAACTGTCTATCTATTTATCTACAGAGAGACAAATGGCGATAAAAACCCTGAAGTTAGTTTTGTATGGCACAGAACCACAAAGAGAATGTAATATTGTGCCAATCTTTTAATTGTGGAGATTTTGCCGTACTTGAAAGTCAGCATTCGAAATTCTGGCTTTATTCCTGGGATCGTTATGTTTAACAGAACTTGAATACCAGCTGTAGGCACAGAAACAAATTTCGTTCGCTTTTTTTTTCTCAATGAGAAGTCGCAGAAAAAGTAAAAGGAAGCAATTAGAGATAAAATATTATGATGAAGAGGCGAGGAAAACTATTTGACAATGGAATATTTCCAGAAAACCTGCAGTCTAATTTCTATCCTGACAACTCGATGGCAGATATCAAAACACAAAGGCCAAAATAAATAAATAAATAAATAAATAAACAAAGGTTATGGTAAAGAAGATAAGAGAAAAAAAAAATGCCGAATAACCGAAATCACGCCAAAAACTGGACGTTCACGCGGTTTACCGGACATTAACATCTTTTTGTGTGTCGAATAAAAAGAAGTTGGAGCCAAAGATAATTTTGTCTCCAGGGACACTTCCGGTCCAGTTTGTTGAGGTTATGGGAGAAAGAAAAAAAAAGCTTTTGTTAAGGAGATGGGCTAAGAGAAAAACAAAATTGAAAAAAAATACAAAAAATGACTTAACAAAAACAGGGGATCAGAGAGAATCGCAGGAGACAAGATATCAAACGTAGGAAGAGAAAAAGGAGTAGGGGAGAGAGAAAAATAAAGAGAAAACAAAAAAAAAAAGAGAGAGAAAAGGAAAAAAAAATACAAAGGGGAACTGCTGGATAGTGATAGGAAAAAGTTGATCTAAGTAATAGAAATATGAATAAAAGTAAATAGGAACACACACACATATATATATTACATTATTTCAAAGGTTATTTTTAGAGGATAGCCGTATTTGAGTAGACGCTCGGTTGATTTTAAATAGTATTTATTTCATCTACCGGCCTGCATACCCAAGAAACCTTAAAAAGAAGATATACCCACTGGCAGGATTTGAACCCGTGCCCACTTTTCGGTGCTTTTGCTGCACGGCTACGAAGAGTGTCACGATAAAGGAAGGTACTATTTTACGGTTAAAACACATTTACTCGTTCAGGTTTTTCTCGAAACGCATATCGGATCAGTTTCATATACGAAAAGCAAACAAAGCAATTTCTAAAGAATTAACGGATTTTATTTTATAATCAGACATATTTTTATTATTTCAAACGTGACTTGTAGTGGATACCCGTATTTAAGTAGACTCTCCATTTATTTAAACAATATTTATTTCGGCCTGCGTACACCATAAAGCTTAATAAAGATCATGGGCCCTTCGACAGGATTTGAACCTGTGCTTCTTTTGCAGGAGAAACCACTGTCTGATCCAATGTGCTTTGACCACTCGGCTACGATATGAACAGGCGAGGATGTTCAGAAAAACTAAACGATAATTATAATTAATTTAAAATTAAGGATATATACTCCAGTTCATGTTACTTATAATAGTTGATTTTTACATACAGTTCCCAGAAAAGTGCGTTCGAACTCGACCCAGTCAGGATTTCGATTTTTTATGAAGGCAGATTTTTCTCACTTTTAACGTAACACAAATTACTTATCTTCATCCCAGGGTCTCAAACACTGATTTCCACCTAAAATAAACTCACTCTCTTTGGAGATTCGGAACTACATAATCTTCCAACCCGACTCTCAATACCCTGTGTATTTGACTTTGCGATGCAAACCTATTTATGATAAACTTAAATTTGATAGATATAAACAAATTGGTTTTATAAGACAGGTAGATATTAATTAAGCTTAGTACAAGAGCCATCTAGGTAAGGAAGATTATAGTGTGTCAATCTTCTAATGTGATAAAGTGACAAGACATGTCGGCTTTGAAAAGTAGCAATTCATAATTTTGGCTTTTGTTTGGATTTGAACATCGATCGATGAAATTCGAAAAATTACAAAATTTAAAGTTATTGCTAAAACACTTTGTTTGAAGAACAACTTTTCTCTCCCCCCTCTGTATATATATGTATATATATATATGAAAAATGTCTTGGTTTCCTTCGTGGCTGAGAACATTGCCAAACCTTGAGTTGACGAGAGAGAGAGAGAGAGAGAGAGAGAGAGAGAGAGAGAGAGAGAAAGAGAGAGTGAGTGAGTGAGAGAGAGAGAGAGAAGAGAAATAGGGAGAGAGAGTGAGGTAGATTGAAGGGACAAATAATGAGGCAAAATGAGACGAAATATTGCATTGATATCAAAGTGCAAAGAGAATCTGCAGGATAGATGTGTACAGAGGATGAGAAATAGAGGACAACTGCAAGAAAGTCAGAAATGTTAAAGAAGATTAAAAAAAAAGACAAGAAAGAAAATAGGAAGAGGGCATTGAGTAAGAAAAAGAGAATAGAATTGAGAAGAGAACATTGGAAAGATAAAAAAAGAAATGGAAGGAAAGAATATGCAGGTAGACGAATTAGAAAGCACGTATAAAAATGCCTAATAATATTCTAAAAACATATTTAAAATTCTTAGGAAAAGAATGAAAAAGTGCGCGAAAAGCCGAAGAAATAAAATGGAAAAGGAATTAGAACAAAATAATGATAATAGTGAAAAACGTATAAAATTCTTGGAATGAATATGAAAAAAAGAAAGAGAAAAGAATGGAAAAACAAAGGAAATAAATGAAGAAGATTAAAAAAAATGTAATAAAGAAAATTTGACAAACACTGCAAAGAAAGAGAAATCGTGAAAGAGAAGAATGAAACAAAATGGGAATGAGTTTAGAAATTCTAAAAATGCAATCGGTAAATAAACGATGAAGGAAATAATAGCAGGGAAAGAAGAAAAATATCAGAAAATAAATTTATGAACGAAATTGAAGAAAGAAAAAAAAGAATTTGAGTGATGAAGAAAATGTAAACGTTGAAAAGAAAGACGAAAAACAAATGAAGAAAAGTGGAACGAAAGAGTGGAAGTAAAAATCATATAAAATGTAAAGGGGATAAATAAGATCGAAGGAAAGTAAGAGGAATAAAAAAAAAGAAGCATAAAAAAGAAAATATGAAGAAAAAGAAAGGAAAAAGCGTGAATGAGATGAAAGAAAACTGAAGATGATTGGACGTTTGTTGCGAGGTTTAGGCTTAAGAGCATAAAAGCGGGAAAAATGAGCCTTTTTGGAAGATGGCGCCGCTTAGAAAGACAAGATGGTTGAACTGAAGGCTTAATATGAAAAGAGTAATGGCGGATGTTTTTGTCCAGAACGGAAAATGTGACGGATGTAAAGCTACTCAAATAAGGGAGAGAAAAAAAAACATAACAATAAAGCATGAACAAAACTTTTACAACTATGAAGACAACTACTATCATTATGGTTGCTGCTATGGCAACTAATTTTAAAAAGTGTACAAACATTTTCGCGCGTGCACTCCCCACCTACATATATATCAGGGGTGCTTAAAAGTTCTCGGCCTGACCAAATTACCAGACTCTGTCCAAACTTATTTAACATCAAATTTTCTTTAGGGGTAGGGATTTTTTGTCGAGTGGAGAACTTTTCAGATGTGTGGCATAATGGATAGCGGATCAGAACGAGAGATCGGCGAGCGGAGTTCGAATTCTAATCGGGTTCATTATGTTCACTTGCACACAAATACCCTTGTGAAAAGTATGAATCCATATATTCTCGTATGGTCCTATCGCCTTGGTTGGCAACCAGTCTACCGTAAAATGAAACGGTAACATACCGCGGAAAAATCTTCAGCTTAATCAGTCATGAATCATAAGAGCCATGATCGCCTAAGCGTGTAGCACGTATGGCACTTAACTGATATATATATATATATATATATATATATATATATATATATATATATATATATATATATATATATATATCTGTGTGTGTTAGTTAAATTATCGAAGGTTTATATATAGATATTAGCCAAATTATCGAAGGTTTTGAAAACAAAATCATTGTATATCTATTCGAACTAATTTTCTCCATTTTTCATTATGTCTCTGACTTTTCGACTATCTTTCTTCAGTTGAATAATTTAGCAAATAATTTGTCTTTGCAAGTTTAGCAAGGCTGACATTGTTTTCTTTAACATAATATTTGATGAACTACCGAAAATTCTGAAATAAAGTATTAGCCTAATATTCTCAATGCCTTAAATGGTTTTGGCGCAACCCATGAATCTGTTGACGCTCCCGCCATCTTTAAACCACATTTAAATTACTATTTTTATCCTTGCAAAAGAGCTCAAGGAAAAAGAAAAACAATTCCTCCTCCCTTCCCGAGTAAACAACTTAGTTTCTACTTACTGGAAAATTATGTTTTATAATTCAGGGCCGAAGAATAAAACTCTTATTTAAACTTAAAACATACGTTGGGTCTGTTATGCAAAATGTATATTGTTTCTTTTATTCCCAAATAATAATAATAATAATAATAATAATAATAATAATAATAATAATAATAACAAGTGCTTACGTAGTGCAGGGTTGAAAGCTGAAACAGAAGGTTTTATTCTTGCTGCACAGAAACAATGCTTGCAAACGAGAAATTACCAAGCACTCACTGAAAAATTGTGTTGACCCCAAATGCAGATTCTGTAATAAATATCCAGAAACAATTGACCATATTGTATCCGGTTGCACAGTTTTTGCGCCCGCTGAATATAAAACTCAGCATGATAGAGTGGGTCAATATCTGCACTGGAAAATATGTCATTTTTACGGGAAGGAAACTGCAAGAAACTGGTATGAACATCACCCAGACCCGATTACAGAGATTGGACCTGTAATAATTTTATGGGACTTAACAATACACGCAGGCAGAACAATGAAAGTTAATCATTCAGACATTGTGATCAAAGACCACAAGAACAAAATGTGCTTTCTTATTGACTTAGAAGTCCCTGAAGATTGTAATGTGTTTTTGAAGATCTTCAAAAAACTATCAAAATACAAGGATCTTGAAATGGAAATCTCAAGAATTTGGCACATGAGGACATCAATAATTCCAGTTGTAGTTGGAGCCCTCGGATTGATTGGAAAAGGTTCCGATAGATTCATTGAAGGGATTGTAGTCCATACCTTAAAGAAACACACATAAAATGTACTCAAAAGTACAGCTCACACATTGCCAAGAGCTTTATCAATGTAGAATGTGGGATTTTATTAAAAAATTTTTTTTTTACAAAAATGATCAGCAGAAAATGTCATGAAACCATTTCTGACCTTAGGAAGGAAATGTGTATACAACAGAAATCAAAGGAAGTACTACTACTACTACTACTACTACTACTACTACTACTACTACTACTACTACTAATAATAATAATAATAATAATACTAATACTCTACATTATAATAGTACAACTTATGTTTTTATGAATTTTTATCTGTGATACAAGAGACATGAGCCATCATAACGTAATTTTTGTTAACGCGATGCCCTTGAAATGCTCTAACTTGGAAAATAAAGAAATGTTCATTCCAATCGAGTCATAGGCTTGTGAGTAATTCTTAATTAAGTATAAATTGATAAAAATGTCTCTTCATAAGAGATAACTTAAGGGTATTAATTGCTAATTTGTATTGTTTCCTTGAGTTTTCTTAATGAGAAAATGAAAGGAATAATCACGGACGAAGACTCGATCTGATTACCGCCTTCTCAATGAATCATAATGACATATCACTAAAGATATTTGAATAATTGTAATAGTTCCTCTATCCCATAATAGTTATTACATTGAGTGGATAAAATCAAATCTGTCCCAACGTTGTTCTTATATTAGTAAATAAAAATGAAATACATTATAAAATCAATGAAACTGAAATTATTTATTAATTCAGTTCTCAGAAAATGTTAAAATTGAGAAATATTTAAATTAATTTGTATTTAATCATTTTTTTGGCATTCGAAATAGCGTCAAGATTACATTTAATAACGTTTGCTGTTTTTCACACCGAAGTTTTCGTTGTTCTTTTGCTTCAAGAATATCGAATATAATTTGCCCTTCCAGATTTTGGTTGGCGTGTTCTTAAATTTCCGCCCAATGATATCTGTTAAAATAGATAATGACAACAGGGGGGGGGGGCAATTTCGATAATTTCAGTTTTTGCTTTACCTTTGAATAATTCGCTTTGAGACACCATTTGCAAAAAATACTAACTTCAGCTTTAAACTTAATAACAAAGTTGCTGCAAGAACATATTAACATAATTTTTAATAAGTGTTGCTATTAACCAAAAGAAAAATATGAAAATATAACAACTATTGCGGGATAGAAGTAGTCTTTAATAATGGTTAAGCTTAATAACGATTAGTATTTGCTAATAATTATAATATGAATTCTAATGACAATAACAAAGAATTCTTATTGCTAAAAATCGGCCGATTAGAGTAATTGTGAAAGATAATTTTTAAAACAATCATTTTAAATATAGTGATCGAAACCAAGAACTAGAGCATCATTATTATTATTATTATTATTATTATTATTATTATTATTATTATTATTATTATTATTATTATTAACCAGAAATCAAAGGAAATAAAACCATAAAAATAATAATAGCCAAAATTAAATTTATTCACTTATCTTCCACTCTTCAGGAGTTTGAAAGATAAAATTGGTTTTATTTGGAATCAATTTATTTGGAAAATTATATTGATTTATTTAAATGAAAAATAAAACCAATTTTATCATCAAGTCTGCTGAAGAGTAGATTCAAGTTCACGAAACCAAGAGTAGAAATAAGATAAGTGAACTAATTTTATTTTATTTATTAAGATCTGTTATATAAATAGTAAGCGATGTGATATTGAGCGAAGTCACTGACGACATAATTTAATAATAATAATAATAATATTTTTTTCTCTTTAATGTTAATGATGTTATGGGAGCTAGAAAAACAAATCATGAAATGTAGCCATAACAACACACTACTACCTGCCTTAAGTCTTCCAACAGGCTTGGTAGGTAAGTGCGACCATAGCAGAAATTGAAATATAATATAATAATAATAATAATAATAATAATAATAATAATCAGTGGAAAATGTTATTAAGCCATTTCTGACCTTAGGTCTCTTGTTGGGACCCGGAAGGAAATGTGTATACAATAGAAATCAAAGATAATAATAATAATAATAATAATAATAATAATAATAATAATAATAATAATAAATTGCCTGACCATAACTAGCTGGACATGTCTCCTAGGAGTTGACACCATGTGTATTTCTGTTCATGAGCGGCTGTTGCTGGGGAGCATCATCGGCAGGTGTGGACAGTGTGGTTTTAAGTAGTGAGTCGAATAATGAGGCAGCCAATGTGATTTGAAACTCATATCTAAATACTTGAGAACATCCTCTGCGCAGATTGGATCACCGAATTCAATTCATTCAATAATAATAATAACGAAAGTTTGCAAAAAAATTTCTAGAATTAAGATTGTGTGAATTAGAAATTCGATGAAAACTTGAAACTGTTCATACCATGGAATTGTTGGGATCGACAAAGATACCGAGGAAGGTGCTGTGGATTTGAGAAGACTCGCTATCATTCAATGTTCACAATAGACAACTGATTTCTAGTGTGAACGAAATCGGAATTTGGCATCCGGTTTGGTTGAAAGATCTCAATGAAAGAATCGGGGGGAAAAAAAGAAATGCCATGAAAAATCACTTGAAGGAATCAAAAAGAATCTTGAAGTTTTTGGCAGAGTATTTTATATCCGGATAATAGAAACACATCTCTCATGGATATGTACGCTTACATCTTTTTATTAGGTATCTTTATAGCACAACGGATGCGCAGGACCCAAAGGCGCCATTTCATAGAATCCTTTGAATAGAAGGAATATCGCGCTGAATCTAGGAACATGCCAATTTTATCATAATATTCTGTATAATAATAATAATAATAATAATAATAATAATAATAATAATAATCCAATTCAGGCTAAAAGTCCAGACTTGGTCATCGTAAACAAATAAATATTTCAGAAAGTTGATGTCGCTTTTCCTGGACGACAACAGAGGAAAACGATAAGAAAATAAAAAACTGGAAAAAAAAAAAACGTGTTCGACCTTGTTAAATAATTGAAAAAGCCAAAAATAAAAAAAAAACAAAAAAACACACACAAACAATCCCTGCCAAAAAACAAAAAAATAAACACACACACACACAAACAAAACAAAAAAACAAAAAAACAAAGAATATAAAAAGGACAGTTGTGACCACTATTATCGGAACCCTAGAAAAAGCCTTAGAAAAACTTGAAGGAATTGGAAGTTCGGAGGAAAATCGAAATCACCCAGAAGACAATATTATTAAGATCAGTTTGAATAGTGAAGAAAATGTTGGAGTATTGGGTGAAATCTTGTTGTCAATTTGTCTCCATTGAAAGCCACCGGATACTACCACTACATGGTGTGAAAATCCACACTATACCACTTAATAAAAATACCGAGGAAATTGAGTGGGTATTGTGGAGATTTTGAGTGAAATACCACCATATATAAAAATACATAAAATGCTACAAATAAAGAATATGTTGGAGGTGCGGACGGCTTAACGATAAAGAAAACGGAATCTGTAAGTCAAATCCAAATTCCTGATTAAGACAGTTTGTCTTCACATTCGCACTAATGCCCTGGGGAAAGGCATGAATCCATATATTTCGAATTCAAAATCGGACGGCTGTGCATGGGGATGGCAATATCACCCTGAAAAAATCTATCCGCCACTGAAACCACAGCAGAATCGCTGTTTTTTTTGCCTGTGACCTTATGCGTCACAAGTATTAAGCAAGCAGATAAAATATACTGAAGGGTAGGTGCTGGGATATTGAATAAACTTGTCGCTTGATCTTCAAAGACGACCACAGAACTTTCTTGTGTTAAAAAATAAACTGATTTAATCTTGATCGTAATGTGTACGAAGGGGTGATGAAAAGTTCTTGGCCTCAGCAAATAAACCTTTCAAAATAAATTCCGAAGTTTGGTGATTTATATATATTGGGAATTGTGTCGATCCAAGACCTTTTCAGCACCTACTGTTCGACGTTCGTGCTTAGAGAAAAGCCCGGATTTAGAACGTTGATTTTCAAAGATATGACCTTCACTATTTGGAAGATTAGCATAACACAATCTTCCTCCCGGCAGTTCTTACTAATTGACCTTGTATCAGACTAAGATGAGAGGAATAAAGATCCATATATTGATGATATTTAATATAAAAAAAAAATAGAATAATAATATTGAATAAAGGTGCATCATACCGGACATTCAATGATCCCACCTACCCGGCAGCCAAGAAGAAAAAAAAAGGAAAATAATAATAATAATAATAATAATAATAATAATAATAATAATAAAAAAGTAGAAATAAATTAATAATGATATTAAATTCAATCTGCAAGAAAGAATCTTTTTTTTATGCAACGCATCAGTTCATCACGCATCAAAATCTTAGGGAAGAAACGGGGAAAATATCGACTAGGGTGTTCAAAAGTAGTAGGGCGGTTATCCGTTCATGGAGCCCCCTGATTATATATATATGTGTGTGTGTGTGAGTGTATGTATGTATGTATGTATGCACACACACACACACACACATATATATATATTTTTTTTCTTTTTCTCTTGAATAGCAAATGTGGCTTTGTGATGTGTTTCTCGGAGCATCTGTGGCATCGGGCCAGGTCGGTGTGATGGTCAGAGGACAGAGAGGCGGATGGAATAAATATGGACATTTGTGCCCGAACTGTCGTGTGAGGGGGAAAGAGCACACACACACACACACACACACACACACACACACACACACACACACACAAAAAAAAAAAAAAACTAAAAAGGAAAGTGTATTTACCTTTTTTTTAGGATAAAAGCAAATCATTACAGGTAATTTGCAGATAGCTCGAGGAGGGAACCACCAAAAATTTTCCATATTTTATTTCTTCTTTTTCTTATTTTAATATTCATCCTCTTTTTTTATTAATTATTCTTTCTTTCTTTCTTTCTTTCTTTCGTCCATTTCCTTTTGTTGGAATTCTTTACAACTTTTTTCTTCTTCTCGTAATTGTTCTTGATTTTTTCTTCGTTTTGTTCTTCTCTATCACTATATTTTATTTTTCTTTCTTCCATTCTTTTCTAATCTGCTTTTCTCTTTCTTTGCTTTCCGCTTTTCTTTTATATTTTCATTTTCTCTCTCTTTCTTTTTCTTCTTCATTTTCCTCATCCCTTTCTTTGATTTTCTTCTCTTTCTTTTTGTCACTTTTCTTCTCTTTCATTTTCTTTTTAACTTCACTTATCTATTTATCATTCTTTTCTTCCTCTTTTTTGTTTTTTCTTCCTCATTTCTACTTTCCGTTTTCCTTCTACATTTTTCTTCTATTTATACCATTTTTACTTCTTTTTCTTCACCGCTTGTTCCTTCCGTTTTTCTTTTAACTGCTTATCTTCTCTCTCTTTTCTTTCATTTTTTTTTTCATCCCTCTTATTATTTTTTCCTTCGTTATAATTTTGATGTTCTTTCTTTCATATCTTCCAACTTCTTACCAAGATTTTCTTTTGTCTTAAAAAGTATAAACATTTTGAATCAAAATTCTCATCTAATAACTGTAAAATAATTTTTTCAGACAAACGCCCTACCCGACAAGAAAAACAGAATTTGACGGGCTGACGGCGATTTGCTATCCTTAAATATATTCATTTTAATACAGATCTAAAAAAAATCTTATGTTTATAGTTTTCATTATACCGAATAAGCCGATTAAAATTCGCTTAGTTCTGCCTTGCACACCTTGCAACTTTCTTTGACGACAAACTGGGTGATGTTTAAAGGTATTACATAGTAGGATATAAGCATACATTTTATTTTACCTGCACTAGGAATTTTTCAATCAAAATTTAAAGAACTCATAACTATACACCTCTCTTCGTTGCTTTTTTTTTCTGTAGGGTATTACGTCTAACGCATGTGGGGTGTGATTGTGTGTGGTCTTTTCAAAGCATAAAGAAAATGTAAAATAATTTATAACACGTTATCGTCTGTTCTATTCGTAAAGTATATAAGAAAAATGTTTCTTGAATATTTTATGAACAGCCTTAAGCAATCACTTTATTTAGCAGAAGATTTAGGGCGTATTAAGTTCCCATTGGCGATTTTTTTCTCCGGGTGGAATAGGAAGACGAATGATATAAAGAAATACTCTTTCAACAGAAAAGTATATTTTGTTCTGGCTCTTTCTACCGGCTTTCTGAGCAGAAGTCTACACCTGTAAATTTTTGAAACCGAAACCTTAACGTTTGGTAATCTAACAGCATTTTAAATAAATACAGATCATATCTTTTTCTTCCGATTTTCAATTGCATTGCGGCCATGTGTTGAATTCAAACATATTATAAAAAGCAAAGATCCTGAATCGAAAAACTTTTAAAGTTGTTTACAAAAATTGAAGTTAAAAAGAATTTTCTATTGACTGATCAGCAAATAATACACCTAACAATTTCTGTATATATGCAAAAATGGCATATCGTAGAACATATTTTATTAGCGCAATGCTCACTAACAAAAATGTTGAAATTTTATAAACCATTTTCCTGTGCAATGAGGAGTCTTTCTGGTTCATCACGGAACCCATTAGGGTCGAAAGGGCATCACATGTGCTACAACTGTAGTAGCAGTGAGTGTGTCTAAGACAAGATAGCCTGTCAGCACCTATCACTCCTCGGCCTGGTTTTGAAAAAAGAGTTGTCTTTTTCTTACTGGTTGTCACCCAAGGCGAGACAACCCACTCTGTTTTGCCATTTGGGATTAATAATGTTGGAAATAATTGGAAAGAGAATGTAACAGACTAGCTCGGAATTTGAACCTGAGACAACGACTCCACATTCCACGCCGTTATCCATTACAATATTCGTTTCTTTTTTATTAGATTTCAATCGATTAATTATAAATTGACAAAAATGTATGTTAAAATGAGATAACACCAGGACTTTGAACTTTGAAGGCGTAAGCAGAGAAGAAACTTAAATTTTTGTGATAATTAACATTTTCAAATAATTATAATATCAATTTTCTAATAAGGAAATGAGACTACAAAAAGCAGCTTAAAAAGTAATAAATTGAATCTTTAAAGAATATCGGTGCTTTTTAGTTTCACTATCACGAGTCCTGTAACTCGTTTGGGTCAACGTATGCGCTACAGTCGTAACAACGGTGGTTATTTATTTGGAGTTAGCCTGATGGAGCCTCAACATTTTCAGGTAGGACTGAATTCAGCATTTTTCTTCTTTTAGACTGAAGATCAACCAAGGCTATCCCAATCTGTACTTCGATTTAAACATAACTGAAGTGGGAGAGAGAAAGAGATGGATTCATATCTTTCCCAAGGGTATTGATTTATTAATCATTTCACCCCAAGCGCGGCGGAAATGCCACTAATACACAGTGAGTGAAAGTGAAAGAAAAGACAGAGTATAGAGAGGACTGAGGAAAGGACAAAAAATAAACGGGACTCAAGAGGATAGAAGATGGCGATTGACGTGCATTTAAATTTTTGAAGATTGTAGTTATCAAGGAAGCAAGTAAACGGAAGGAAGTTCCACAGGCGGGAAGTACGAGAAAAGAAACTTGGAGTAGAAGCAGTGGTTGCATTTAACTATTTCAACCGTAAACAGGTGGGACCTAGATGCTGATCTAGTAGCACGCTTAAATTTATATAATCGGGCAAAAAGGCCCTTCACATATTTGAAGTAAAGGCAGAGAGAAGTGACATCACATCTGTGAGAATGTGACTGAAGTCGAAATACCAAGTTAAGATTGGTTACATTACAGATCCTTCTTTGGTTTTTGTTAAGAACCTCGAGATGAATAGCAGGAGCACTTGAACAAATATGATAACAGTATTCAATGCACGGATGAATAGTAGATTTAAAAATGTGCAAGATGGACCCTGACGAGAAAAATTTTCTGGCACGACGCAGTGACTCAAATTTCCTTGCAGTAGATACAGCTATTGGACTACTGATTCGATGTAGTTGCTCCACTTCAAGTCAGTTGAAAATGCGAGGCCAAGTTACGCGTAAGGGAATGTAACGAACACGACTGGAAATTGAACTCAGGTCTCCGAATTCTCGTTACGAGCCCTTATCCATTACACCACCCGCACATCCATGATTTTAGGTTTAACGTCATTTAATAGTAATAAAGTACGTAAAGAAAATAATGTATGCTTATCTTCTGACTATTTCTCCTGATACGGTGCATTAGCATTTATTTTTTTTTACTTTCCTTAGTCTGGCTTCAAGTAGCTTAAAGTACTTGTTGTTTCGAAGTGGTCTTCCATCCATTGACCAAGCACATTTATCGTTGCTTAACTACGGAGAGTGTGAATTTGCCGAGAAATATACATTTTTTCCTCACCGGTAGCACGACTCGGAGTTTCATGCACAACGCAATCTTTAGGTGCACAGTAGAGACTGGCCGTTACATAATTAAATTTTAATTATTTAATTATTTATCTCTACTCAACACCTGAAAATAGCGCTGTACATGAAACTCAGAGTCGTGCTACCGATGAGGAAAAATGTATATTTATTAATATATATCAATAGCTCTGCTATATTACCTCAATGTTATGTTATATATATATACATAAAAAAATGAAAAAAGCCCTTAGTGTCTTTGAAAAAGAATGGAAACAATTATCAAACTTATACTTTGAGAAACGTCATAAAATTTTTTTGTTTTTTTTGTCATAATAAAATTAACTAATAAAAAGTTATGTCTCACTTAGTTTTTAACAATGTACTAAGTGTTTCCTCAAACTTTTGAACCGTAGTGTGTGTGTATATATATATATATATATATATATATATATATATATATATATATATATATATATATATATATATATATATATAACCAAGATGAATTTGACCTGACGATGCCTCAATTATTTTAATTTTATTCTTTATTTATCTTACTTTTTAGGGTTCATGTTGTATTGAGCACATTTACATAGTTGGAGTTGACCAACGACAATTGTATTTTGTTATATATATATATATATATATATATATATATATATATATATATATATATATATATGTGTGTGTGTGTGTGTGTGTGTGTGTGTGTGTGTGTGTGTGTGAAAATATATAGAAAATAGGAAAGAACTGGTTAGGTAAATAATCCAAAGTTCTTTAGTATTTTTGTTATTATTTTAAAAAAATAGTGCTCTATACAAAAGTAGACCATAAATATAATTATTTATTTAAAAATATGATTCCAACACGCTACATAAGAGGTCTCATGTTTCAAAACAAGAGCCGAAAACTTCAATATAATTATTTGAATTAGATTGAGTTAAAGTAAGCTCTGTTCCATCTTCAAGCGAAATTTTCGGCTCTTGTTTTAAAACATGAGACCTCTTATGTAGCGTGTTGGAATCATATTTTTAAATAAATAATTATATATATATATATATATATATATATATATATATATAT
>OZ010590.1:63841229-63948729 GCA_963932145.1 Acanthosepion lycidas | reverse complement strand
CGCATTTTTTGATTTCTCCCCCCTCCCTCTCTCTACTTGTTTAAATATGTTTTTATCTTTTAATTTCATAGACTTATACCCACCCTCAACACAAACACACATACATACGCGCACAAAACACTAACATATACAAGTTTACAGACCATATATGATATATTTTATCGTTTGAGTACCATCATAATACACCCGTATGCATTTGTTTCACACACACACACACACAGACATACAGACGGAAGCGCATACACACACAAATAACAAAAATGAAAACAATTTAAAATGTACAGCCTTTTTAGACAAGGAATCTTAAGACTCAAGTATATAACTTTGAGATAATTCCAAAAAAATCGCCTATTTTTTTCTCGTATAGAGTATTACTGGAATTAATTATTCTTAGCCAGAATTTTTATTTCAAAACGTGTCACAGGAGGGAAAATATATTTAAAACGAGCTTTTATGTTAGGAGCAGAATCTAAAAACACGGATTCTTTACTTTGACAAATTTGAGATAAATCCAACTTGACCCGCTAAATTTAGCTGACAAACTCTGCGATTGGAATTATTTAATGTCAAAAGTATTCTAGTTATTTACACTTTTTGACTTAGTTTGACACAAGGTCATAAATATGGGTTTCCGAGGAAGTGAGGGTCACACTCACTAATCTTAATTTACGAGATCAGGTTTCTAATATTTACAGTATAACAATGTTATATGAAATGCCATAAAAGTGATAAAAGAAAGAGAGCGGCCCCAGCAGTATTGTCTCTTATTTTATTACTTTGGCCCAACACGACAGAGGGTGGGGCTTGGGTGTATGGGAGTAGAGGTTGGACATTCTTGCTAATAAGCCATAATTTGGCCTTCCCTTGTGACAGATAGCAGCTGATCGGTAGCCTGGCAAAAATGGCGTCTGATATGAAATTGCAAATCATTATGCACCCATTGATAGTCATCAACGCTTACTGAACGTTTCCGGAGAACAAACAGTGGATGTGAACACAAGCAGACGGTGGATAATTCGTTTCAACGATCTCGATAACAACGTGGCCACTTTTCACTGGTGTCAACCTATGCAATGGAGAGAACTTCGATCTGCCTTATCCGCGTGAATCGATGGATGGCGACTAGGGAACTGTGGACGGAGCTGAATGTCGCAAACAATGTTTGACGTAAAAGTGGGCATAAAGCAAAACTTGTCAGGCGGATTCCACGTATGTTAATACAAGAAAAAGCACACTAACACATCCAAATCTTTCAGGATATTATGACCAACTATGGCTCTGAAGGTGACAGTTTTCTGGTCTTCATTGTCACTAGTGACAAGATGTCGTGTTGCCACTACAGAATCAAAACGACACTTTTTGGTTTGATGATATGTGAATTACTCAACAAAGAAAATGTTCAAGATGCAGTCAACAAAACGCAAAGTAATGTGCACTGTCTTTTATGATAGCAAAGACATGACATAACAAAATATAAAATTAATAATCAGGCAATACATTTTTACAGATAAATCATCAGTTACCTCCCCTTAACACCTAGGAGGTATAAAATGCACCTTGTTAATCCGTCAGTAGACCAGTAGTCAGTGTAAAGTGCAATAAGTATATATATAAATATATATGGTATAAGTTTATTCACTGGTTCTGTTTTTACTACAAAATTTACGAAAATATAGCAAAAACAGAAAAAAACTTTTACAACAAATTATTATATATGAAAACAAGGCTAACAAGGTCGGAAAGAAAGTCTTGTTACATTTGAAGAATGGGAAAGAAACAATTTTTTTTGGTCTTATTGATAGATTTAGCTATTATAATATTTCTTGTAATTATCGATAACAAAATCCAAACTATTTAGCAAATTGCCGATCACTCGGGCGTAAGACTTTCCAGGTTTCTATGAAATATCAGATTTAATTTCTTCACAATACATAAACGTCTTTCTCTCTAAAAAGGATGCAGTGATCTGAAAAGTGGATATTTACATATAGCAAAGTGATGAGTGTAAGAATGATGATGTAAAAATCAATCAATCAATCGATCAATCGACCTATCTATCTCAGTATGTTCAGATCTATCTACATATATATTAGTAAAATTCGTTCATTTAAAATTTTAGGTTGAGTTAGACATAATTTTAATTTTGTTTATCAAATTCATTATGATAAAAATTAAGTACCATGCTATTTAATTCTATTCACCATTATTGGCAATGATTTTTTGCAAATTATTAGGTAGCTTTTCGAATCTTTCTGCGTAAAATATCGCAGATTTGATGCAAAAATGTTTCCGATGAAAACGTGAATTCGGTTATCGTTACAGGAAGACTTTCCCATCAAAGCGTTTTACAACGAACGAAAAAGGTAATAATCGGTTGGTGCAAGATCAGGGGGATATGGCGGCTGGCGTAGAACAGGTTAACCGAGTTTCAAATCTTTTTCAGGTATTATTCTTGCTGTATGCGACTTTGCGTTGTCATGGAGGAGAACAAAGTTTTTTTTTATATTGACGAGCTTTCGACCAACCTTCTATGGGAACGTTGCAGTTGTAAGCACAACATTACCTTTCTTCCATGGAGCTCAGCTTTTAGGGTCATTTGAGCAGATTTATCCTTGTCAGTCTTTTGCGTTGAACATTGTCGTATGTAAGTCATGGTATGATATATTTAGAGAACGGTTAGTTATGGACATACATTGAGAACTACATTAGTTTCCACAAAACGGAAATTTCTTATGATCCAACCGAATATATAAATATGTACTCAGATTTTCATGTTTGGCAGATTCTATGTTTATTTACAAGTCATATTTTCATTTTCTTTACAAAATAAACTTATTTTTATGATGACGTCAGTTGTTTAAAATAATTATTTTAATGACTTCAAATTAATATGGCAGATAAAATACTGAATGGGTTTTGGTTATAATTAAATCCTGCATTGTATTAAAGTTAAATATTAATAAAATAGCAAATTATCTAATCGGCTCTTGTTATTAAATTGACAGTAAATTCACAATATCTGATTTAGTTTTCTACTTAGGCTTAATATATATATATATATATATATATATATATATATATATATATATATATATATATATATATTTGTTTCTTTGCCTTGTATGAAAAATTTTCAAAAATGTAAAAAGAAGTGATGTTTCATAAATCGTATTTTTTAAATAAAATCTTTTATTACCACCATTTTTAAGCGCTTGACGAGACTCTTTAGACGTCAAAACAAATATGCATTTTTGTTGCGGTAACTTGCATGTTCCATTGTAACAGTTTATAATAAATATTTATTACTGTACTTCGTGTATTGAGCCCCTTTTTTAAATTAACGTTTCAATTTATAGTCTTTTCGTTCTTTTACATTTGGATTACACACACAGACACACACGCACACACACGCACACACACGCAGACACACACACACGCACACACGCACATACATTGATATATTGATACCGCTCTTTCTCTTTCTTTCTTCTAAATTTAAATGCAACACCAATTACCTCATTCTGTTACCTTAAATCCTGTTTTTTATTGTCCTTTCTCCTCAAAATAGTATTCTCATTCTCTTTCACTCCCAATAGCCCCTTGCATCATAGTCGCATTATCGCCTTGCTTGGGGTGAAATTATATATATATATATATATATATATATATATATATATATATATATATATATCCGAATGTAACGAGAACGAAAATAATATAAATTCTAACGTCCTCAGCATTAATTCAAAAGAGGGCTCAATACCAATAGTAGAGTAATAGATATTTATTATTATTCTTACCTACGGACAAAAAAAAACATAGAGAGAAACACATTAAGAGGAAACAGAGAAGGGTAAAGAAAAGGGAGAAAAGAGAAGGAAAGGAAAGAGAAGGAATAGGCCTAATCCGAGAATTTTAAAAGAAAGCTAAACTTTTAAATTTATAACTCACCTCCTTTATATATTTCCTACCTTCTCATATACTTTTCTACTGATCTATCTCAGATTATGATTCTAAATTGTTTCTGCACATATATAATACTAGCAACAGTATCAGATAAATTAATTTATATCCATACTTATTAGTTACTTAAGTTATGCAGTTCGGCAATAGATCAAAATTTGCTTAAAAATTTTATATTAACATTCCATCCTTTATATGTTCTTTTATATATCAAATTCTGAACTAAAATTTATTGTAAAAAACCCCAAATAGGTTATGTATTTAACATATCAAAAAGTTTCCAACTTTAAGTTGGAAACTTAAATGACCATTTATTAATCTATTAGGTTATAAAATTATGACGTAATAATGTCGTTTTTTGACGTTAAAAAATACGTAAAAAAACGACATTATTACGTCATTATTTTTGCACCAACCTAATACATATTACGTTTATTCCAGAACAAATAACAGAAACTTCAGCTTAAATCTGCGTAATTCAGCTTTGGTTTTGTTTTAAGATTCCTCGATATTTCATCGGTAAAAAAAAATAAAAAAAACCGTCTTCAATTACTACTATGGCCTTCACCTATATTTATTTCTCATTTTTCCATCGTTATCCTCTTTTCTATTTCCACCTTTATCTCTCACTCTCTCTCTCTCTCTCTTTTTTCTTGAGAGTTTTGGCGTACTTTTCTTAGACTTCAGACCGTTGCGCGGTATCAAAAACTGTAGCAGACACTTCCGCTTTCTTTTAAACTTTTCGGGTCAGGCCCTTGTCTTAACGCCTCACCATTTCTTTACGGTCCAAAATGCTAACAACAAATACTATAGTCTTATTCTGCCGCCATTTTTCCTTTCGATCTCTTTTCTCACTTTGCTTTACCTTTCTCCGTTTCCTCTTAAGATGTTTCTCTCTATGTTTTGTTTTTTCATAAGCGGCTTGCTTCTAAATAGTATTGTTCATAACCATTTTTGGTTCTGACCAATCGAGATGCAGCCACATCGAAACAAGAATGCATATTTGTAGAGAGTAAATTATTTTTGTTCGTATCTAAAAGTTATATATATATATATATATATATATATATATATATATATATATATATATATATTGGTTGGATTGATGTGAGTTTGTGACCCTAGGTTTCAAGCTTTTGCGATCGTCAGACAAACTGATTAATTTTTTTAAATTTTGGATTTATGTAGGTTGCGTGTATTTGTGTTATTATGGGAGTGAGAGGGAATCGTCGTCGTGATGTCACTCATGCTAACGCAAACATACATGGATACACACAACAACTACAATCTACACCCCCACAGCCAAAACGCAAAAACAGAAAAAGAAATATTATCTGGTTTAATCCACCATACAACAAAACCGTCAAAACGAACATAGGTAAAACATTCCTAAACTCAATAGAAAAGCACTTCACTGAAACAAACTGATTAGCAAAAATATTCAACAGAAATAACGTTAGAATCAGTTACAGATGTACAAAAAAATATAACAGAAATAATAAAAAGCCACAAAAAAAATGACAAACTACCAAAATGAAACCAAGGATCCAAAATGAAACTGCAGAAATAAAACAACAAGTCCACTCCAGGGATATTGCCAACATAAGAATACAATATTTAAAGCCAAGGTAAGTGCAAACAACAGCACAATGTACTACATCGGGTCCATTCAAGAAGAGAAAAAACAACCTCAACCTTTCATTCACCAACAGAAAATACTCGAACAGCACTACACTATTCACATACATATGGCATCTAAAAGACAGAAACATCACACCAAGAATAAACTGGAAAATATTGAAAAGAGCACCTGCCTACAGCAACATTACAAAAAAAATGCCTACTTTGCCTACACGAAAAAGTAGCAATAATATCCCATATCCCGCAAAAGAATTTACTAAACAAAAGATCAGAGATAATTTCCAAATGTAGGCATGAAAATAAATACCTATTAGCAGAGTTTATACCAAAGAGGATAAATAAAAAAGACACCAACAATCATTCTTTTGTTCAAGCTACCATCACAATAATTACACTTATTGTTATTATTATCACATCACCATTACTAACCAGCTTTAAAATAATAACAGATCAACTTTAAAAAATTAAAAATAATAGCAATTTTTACCTATCATATATTTACACAGACCCCACCACACGTATATACATGCGTGTGAAGGAATATTCAGCGGAAAAATAGAGAAATGGACTGATTGTTGAGAGGAAAAAGATCTGAATCATCTTTTTCCGCTCACCCTTGCTCAGTTGCCCTTCAGTAATAGTACCAACATTCATACTCTGGCTTCCATCTTCGAAGTCCATTCAAGAACCATCATGAGAACAGTGAATAAGTTTTAAAAAAGAAGAAACCGTAGAGTGGGAAACTGGATCATGAGGTCACAACAGGAAGAGGAATCATCATTTCAAATTCGAGTGAAAAAGATTAATTAGAAAAGATCCAACTCAATTCATAAGATGTTTGGTACGTGAGAGAGGAGTTTCAGCTATGACCATCAAGAATTAGTGAAAAAAAAAAACTTGAAAATGAAATCGTACGTGAAACCTGCGAAGCAACTTGTTAATCCAGGACAGAATGTTAGAAGGTTAGAGAGAGCGAAGATCACCTTGAATAATTTGGAAAATGATCCTAGAATAATATAATACTTCATGAGCTTCCAATCCTTAGCTATGATTAATTAATTATGAACATGTAATTTTCGTTTGTGATCGATTTCATCACGATTCCTCTGTTAAGCATGGAGAATAATTATACATACTTATCGTTGAAAATATAGTTATAAAATCCTCGGAGAATTCCACTAGGATATCTTTCTAAGATATAACTGTTCAGAATTTAATCTAACAATTGGACAATTTTGCTTTTACATGATTTGTACAGTTTTGCTGTTATACCCGGTATATATATATATATATATATATATATATATATATATATATATATATAATTCATCAAGGAAGGCGCCGTAGTTTTTGTTGACCCAAGTATTAGGTTGGTGCAAAAATAATGACGTAATAATGTCGTGTTTGGACGTATTTTTTAACGTCAAAAAACGACATTATTATGTCATTATTTTTGCACCAACCTAATACTTTCGATCTCCCCCGAGATCAGTCTCAGGCGTGAATTACGAAGACAAACTTCGTGTAACTGTAATATATGTGATGGTAATTTTTGTAAACACGCGTGAACGCGCTTATTTTAAAATTAACCGTTGTAGCTGCGATGTTTTCTTTGTAAACAAGCGTCCACGATCTAAGGGAGGTAACCAGAGATGGTAAAAATGAAACATAAATAATAGTCAACTCAGATGCATTTTAAAACATTGCTATTACACTCGTTAGAAATTTTGTTTTAGGGTTAACAAGAACTACGGCGCTTTCATTGATGAATTTCAACTTGACAAGATAATTAAGAGAACTAGAAAGGACTATTATAAAAATAGATATATGTCGATATTATTTAATGAACATATGTTGCCTATCTCTCTCTCTCTTTCTCTCTTTCTATATATATATATGTATATATATATATATATATATATAAATATATATACATATATATAGAGAGAGAGACACACACACACACACTCATACACACACACACGCACACATTGGAATTTTTTCTCTACGCTTTACATAAATAGGTAGTCGCTAAATCTGATTAAAAAGCGATGCTGAAAAATCTTTAAAGGTCAGTAACGGTTTGACAGTTAATGACAAGTCAACAACTGTTCTACTTTGAGGTCAAGGTATCATTTGACAATGAAAGGGTCCGCCGCCTCCCATCATGAAGCCCAAAAGATTTCCGAGTTTTGTTTTTTGTTTTCATTTTGCCCTTCTACACATTTTTCTTCCAAACTTTAATCTGATCAATGGCAACTGTTTTTGGCGCAGACAAAGGAGGATTGAACATGTCCCTGACAGATACAAGGTCAGCAGCGATCAACATTCGATTGGCGGTTAATTGGGGCTCTTTTGAACAGTTCAGATATTTGGAAAAGAAGAAAAAAACATGGGAATCGCTGGTTTTGCTACGTACCATTATTTTCTGAAACTGAAAAAACAAAAACAAAACGTTAATTACTAAGAGGCTACCTATTTACATGTGCATAGGGCGCCCCTAATAACCTCTTTAAATATATCGATATGTGGCTTTTACAGAGCTGTAATGCTATAAACATATACTTTAAGGCGATCTACTGAAACTTATTTATTGGATTGGAACAAAAGTTCATAGCGTTTTTAAGTGAATTATATTGACAATATTTCGGTATTTGTACGTAGTTTTATTCCCCAACATATGTAACAGAAACTACATTTCGCTATTTTTGAAGCAGCTTCATTTTCCATCCTCCAAGAATATGGTATCTTTCTGCCTGCTGAACTATTATACCGGTTTTCTTGTGTATAATACAACTTATGATACGACCTCGTGTTTCTGAAGCTAAAAAATGAACACATTACATCCTTTAGTAGTATTAGTACAGCCTTCCCTAAAATATTTTTTGAAGTTATATCATGTTATTCATTAAAAAAATGTAAAAAATACATATATATATATATATGTATATATATTTTACTAAAATATTTAATTTTTTACGATATTAAAGAATGGAAATGAACCGGAAGTGTAGCCATTGATTGTTTCTTCCGTTAATTTCCGTTTCGAAACTAATTTTCGAATTTTCAGGGAAACGTGCTAACTAAACCCTCCTGATAATAAATTTTAAGGTATTAATTAATCTATCACACTTTTCTGTTTGTTATGACTTTATTATATTTCTATATATATATATTAATAAACTATCAAATAACAAATACTGGCCAGAAGAAAAAAAATCATTTGGTATACCCCTCCGTTCAACCAAATGGTTAGTATTAAACTAGGACAGAAATTCTTAGCTTTAATTGATAAACACTTCCCCACCAATAGTAGGCTTAGTAATATATTCAATAAGAACACCATAAAATTGAGTTACAGCTGCACTGAAAATCTAGAAAGTATTATAAAAAAACACAATAAAATCCTGAACAACTCGCATGCCTGAATAGTATTAATAAAAACCTACACTTAAATCAGACAATAACAGTGAAAAATTGTGTGATTGTAGAAACCCAGAAGACTGCCCATTAGAAAATAAATGCTGCATCAAATCTGTGGTATACCAATGTACTATCTCATCCACTGAGAGTCCTAATACTAATATGATATACATTGGGTCCACGAAGAATGAATTTAAAGCCAGATGGGGGCAGCATAAGTGCTCTTTCGACAATATAAATAAAAGAAATCAGACTTCTCTATCTAAATATTTTTGGCATTTGAAGGAAATAAACAGGACACCTAAAGTAAAATGGAAAATTATAAACAGGACTAGAACTTGTAAAACTTGGGATGACCCATGCCCTTTGTGCCTCCATGAGAAACTGCACATTATTAAGTTTCTAAATAATAAAAATCTATTAAACAATAGATATGAGTTAACGGTTTTTTGCCGACATCATCAAATTTATGCACTGAATAGTTAGCTAAAAACAAGCATACAATAAAATAACTTTTATAATCCATAGCCCAAATAAATAGTTTAAATACCCTACAAAAAAAGATAACCCTTTATGAAGTCGTCAAAAAACAAATGTTACGGCAGTTTTTATATACACAAATCCTTTTCATAAAGAAATAAAATAAAAAAATAAATAAATCTCCATAGACACGTAAACCAGACTAGGCAAAAACATCTTCCGTTTTAAATTTAGACACCTCCACCTTACCCTGACTTGAAATCTATGAAAGTAACTCTATACTGATACAAATTATTAACACCGAACACCCCTACCTATTTTAAACAATTCGCCCTGGCTGTTACCATAGAAATTTTGATTTCAATTATGAATATACTATTAAAACATGTAAATTTCAGAAATAAGTTATTCCCAAAAAAAAATTTCGCTTGAAGATGGAACAGAGCTTACTTTAACTCAATTTAATTCAAATAATTATATATATATATATAATATAATTATATTATATATATATATATATCTCGACCTGTTCATAGCCGTCTCTCTCTCGCAGTTTGTAGAACTAGGATTTTGAATGCTGATTTTGAAACCTGAAAGTTTAACCACAGTTGGAATACTTGCGAAATCTAATGTTCATAACATCTGTACTCGTGTGCATATGTAAAAATGTGCATATGTAAAAATCTACACTACCGCCGTAGTGCAAACTAGCTGCTATTGTCTACGCAGGCATTCATCTCCGTGTCTGTTGGTGTGCCTTACTGGAACGTTCGCTGGTTCATTGTGTACGCAGCTGTTGCCTCGATTTTGCGACTAATCTAATAGACGCCTATCTTAATGCGGCGAATTAAAGGGATCGCTTTTAACTGAACGCATTGTATCAGGACATTGGTCCATTATTGATAGCTAAAGGGTAACTCTTAATAGAACCAGATTTCCTGCAATCGGGTGTTTTGCTTCGAAAAGCGCATGCATTCTACTCTTCATCGAACTTAACGGTGTTGTCTTCTTGGTTTTCTTGGTGTTTAAGACAGAAATTCTAGAGAAAAATTAAAGACTGAATCATTGCTGAAGAAATGGATCTAGTGTGCCGCGTTTGGTATCTCTCACAGTTTGTATTAGGTTGGTGCCAAAATAATGTCGTTTTCTTACATATGTTACTATGTGAGAAAACGACATTATTTTTGCACCAACCTAATAAAATATTATCAATCTTTTTTTTGCGAAAGGATGAATTAGACATGTGACAAGGAGACTCATTAATCCGGTAAACAATCTTTGAGCCATCAGGTTCAAAATGTTGTCTTGAACTTATTCAAAGTAAAGAGTCCTTTTTGGTATCATCTGAAGTGAATGATTGGAAAAATTAAACATCAAACCACAAACGTACCGAAAAATTGGTTCGTTTAAAGTTAAATTGGATTTTATGAAGACGTCTGTTGAGAAAACAATTAAAATATTGTTTCTATTTTGAGAAAAGTCAGGTTTCATATACGATCATTCTAACTGAAATTAGCTTAACTTAGCACAAAGCCGTAAGACTTTTATTTCAGTGATTCTGACATTTATGGTCATACTGGACAAAAAAAAAAAAAAAAAAAAGAAACAAAAACAAAAAAAAGAAACAAAAACAAAAACAAAAAAACCCGAAAAAAACCCGAAAAGTTATAAAAAGCATAAAAAGAATTTCTCCATCTTGCCTACTGAGGGTAATCTTTCTCAGGCCCTAAAAGAACAGGGATCATCTTACATTTAAATAATGTTGACAGTTAAATGCAACACCTCTGCAAACTAGCCTATATGTAAGGCTACCTTTAGATACACACTGCAGACATTCGATTAAAAGCTGTAATTAAGTGTTTCGGCTCTGCATGTTACCTTTGAGGCTCTTCTTGACTGATATTCTAAAACCTTTGTGAGGTAAGATATTAAAAGAACTCGGTTCATTTCGTATAAAGCGATCAGAGTCTCGCTTATTTCGTCATCGCTAATGGGGACTTCGATATGGTCAACTTCTTTAACAAAGTACCCACAGAGGACGACTTGCTAATCCTTTGGAACAAACTCAATAAGGAGCGTTGCCGTACTAGAATCTCCGTTAACAACTTACTGCGGTTGTTAACGTTTTGTGAACGGAAGAAAGGTTTTCTCTTTGGTTCTGGTATACATTGAAAAGTCTACCTATTTGTTCTTCAATTTCTCATGTGATCTCCAACATTTAAATGTAGTTGTTTTATTATTATTATTATTTTGCCTTCAGTTCACCTCCAATCAAACACTCTGTCTGTTTTAGATACGGTCACATCAAGTTGATGTTCAAGTTCTCTTGGATCAAATTAATCCAACCTATACAATTCCTGATGAAAAAAAAAAAAAAAACAGGAGAGAAAATATTATTTTTATATGTCCATTTGAAAATTAAAATGGTGATGAGTTTCAATTTCAACGTGGTAAAGGAATTTGATTTTTAAAAGAGATACAGGCATTTGGTAACATATACTAACGTAGCTTTTAACAAATGATTGATAACTGAAAAAACATCTAGTACAGTTAAAATGTAACCACTCCCGACCAATGGATAAAATTATAAAAATTTACTGACTGATTACGAAGCAATGATATTTCTCTTTCAACAATGATTTTTATAACCAAAAATTAGGATTATGGATGGGATCTCCAGTTACTTCATTTTCAGGTTGTTTTTTCTAATAATTCTTAGAGACTGGTCCTTTTCAAAATAGTTTACCATAACAATCAAAAAATTCTCGATATAGGGATGATACTTTATTCCTGTAAAACAATATTACTTGATTTTATAATTAAACAACATAAAACACACGATTAAATTTACTTACGACACAGAAGCAAAGAGAACATTACCTTTCTTTGATATGTTAAACCGTACCGTTAATAATCTAAAACCAAGTATCGATCGATAATCCACTAATAAAAATGATCTCTTAAACTTCTATTCACACAATATCAATTATCGGCATCTATTTAAGAGTACTTACAGTCTGCAACCCTAAATATTTACATGATGAAGAGAACAACATTGAAAACAGTTTCAAACTCTTCTAATACTTATTTCTTAAAATAATGTTCAACTTTTGTACAAAGCCCAAGAGCCACACTAGGGAGAGGCTTACAGAGTAAGGGTCACAATATATGGAAAAAATAACGGTTAACTCTAGATTTGAACAGGTGAAGATTATAATAATCGAGGAAGAATCTTCTTGGGAGTCGGTTCCACAAAGCAGCGGTTCGTGGGAAGAAGCTGCCCTTATGGAACTTACTTCTCACCAAATGGAACACGGAAAGAATGTAGATGGTTTGCTACAATGTGAGTGGCCTGGCGGATTCTAGCCGTGAAAATTAGAACTGGCAGAACCAACGAATGCAGTTCATCCGAGCACTTTCCATGGAAGGAGCGATAGAGCAGTGAAAGGCTTGCCACATGCAGCTTGTGAGAGAGAGAGAGTTTGGAGGGTGGAGAATAATTTATCACCTGCAAGGACTCATAGACATTATTTGAATCTGTAAAAGTGAGAACTGAGTCGCTCTCACCCAAATATGACAACAGTACTCCATTTTAGGCCTGATCTGGCTCTTATAAAGGTAGAAGATAACATGTGGAGTCAGGTACTTACTGAAGCGTAGATTTTTCATCAATGAAATACGAAAGGAATGAAGATGGTTCGTTACAATGTGCGTAGCATGGCGGCACTTAGCCGTGAAAGGTTGGAACTGGTGGAACGAAGGTATGTAGTTCCTCTGAAGACTTTCCATTGAAGTAGCGACAGTGCAGCAGGAGGCTTACAACGTTTCATATGTGGGAAAAGGGTTGCAGAGTGGAAAACAGTTCATCATCCACAAGGACGTGGAGACGCTTTTCAATTCTGTCAAGCATGAAAAATGAAAACTGGGTTGCTCCTGCCATTGTATGATAAGAGTATTTGATTTTTGGCCTGATATGGCTATTGTAGAGGTAGAGGAATCAGGAGTACTTACAACTGAAATGAATAAATTTAAATTTAATATAAAACTTAAAGGAATAAGAGATTTAATTAGTACAAAATTATAATAACGTAAACCTAAAGCAGGAATTTACAGCATAGACTGTAAAAATGCCCCAAGAAATATACAGGTGAAACAATTCGAAATCTAAATAAAAGTATATACGAATGAAACAAGGATCTTTTATGAAACAATACACTCACTGAACTGACTATTCATCATGATAAGCCTAACCATAATTTCGACTTAAATAAGGTAGTTTTAATTCAAAGAGAATGTAATCTATTAAGGCGAGAATACATTGAAAGTGTATTAATTTCTGAACATAATTTCCAACGTAATTTTACCCACAAGGTCATAAAACATATCACCTTTCCGACCAAATCTACGGTTCTTGCAATGGTGGATATTAAAAAAAAAACAAAACAACAAAAAACAAATTAAAAAAAACAAATAAAAAATCAACAGCGATAAAAACAAAACGACAAAAAAAGCAAGCTAAATGTTAGGTTATACATCTAATTACATCGGACGCGACAAATATTAATTTAAAGTTAAGCATGCCTGTAGAATCAAACTTTTTCTTGATGCAAATTACAACCGACGTTTATTATATTTCGCCCTCTCTCTTCATGTATATAAAAATATCACTCTCTTCTATCAATCAGATATTATTTAGTCTGAAAAAGGTCGGGTTTCGATCCCGGCTTGAAGCAATCGGACTTCTAGCCACACTGAAGAGCTATGATACAGCTCCTCAGTGAGGCTAGACAGTCTGTAGATAACAATATATATATATATGTGAAAAGTGTGTGTATATAAATATAAATAAATATATATATATATGTGTATAATTATTTATATATTATATGCGCGGTACTTATTAGAAAGCGCTCAATATCAGTGATAGAGCTAACATATATGGTTGGATAGATGTGAGCTTGTGACCCTGGGTTTCACGCTTTAGCGATCGTCAGACAAAGCGTGAAACCCAGGGTCACAAGCTCATATATATATATATATATATATATATATATATATATATATATATATATATATATATATATATATATATATATATATATATATATATATATATATATATATATATATAGTCTACCGGCCTGGCCTCACGGAAATACTTACTAAATAAAAAAAAAAAGTGCCCTGCAGCAGGATTCGAACCTGCGTCCCATTCCCACTTTGCAGAAGCCAACGTTTATTTATTTGACCGCTTGGCTACGAAAATCTTTACAGTCCAGCATGGTTTTATATACCTTCATTGGACATTTACTCATTCAGATTTTATCGAAAGCCATATCTGGTTAGTTTCGTATCCGATACATAAACAAAGCAATTATTAAATGTGTGTGTGCGTGTGAGTGTGTGGTTAATATAAAGTTTCTCGTTGCTATTTTTTGCATAATGTGAGAGGAGTCCTTTTAGTTTAAGATTACTCTACTTGTACAGTTAGTGCCATTCACTGGGTTATTGCTTGTACTGTGTCCCGCATCATTTATAAAAATGACTTAACCGAAACTATAAAATAGTTTTAACATGAAGTTAGGGAAGGAAGTTCAGTGAGTTTAAACGTTTGTTTTTATATTCTTGCTACACACAGAAAAAAAAAATCATTTTGGGGACAAGATAATGATAAAAATGTGAATTTATTACGAAGATTCAATACGCAGAAAATTGTTCTGTCTCGATCCATGGAGGAAATTGTCATGTTCTGTTTTGGTGGCTTTTAAAAATTGCTGGAATACAAACAAATACCTACTATGTAATAGTTTTCCTTTTATGTACCATGCCTCTTCAGGACGTACACGTTCACGACTCGCCATAACTTATCCCTTGTAACACTAAACAATATTTAAGTTCTTATGACCCTTTGATTTTTATCATCCATTCTTCTCAGCTCTGGCATCCATTCGCACAAATTCGTCAGCTAAGGCCCCCTCTGCACTTTTTTTATTTCAATATATCATTTATACGTATTTTAAATTCTTCAAGTCGTCTTTCCTCATTATGTATTACAGAAAGTTCAATTGTCTCTTTCTGATTTTAAGTATTATTAGTTTTTAATTTTTCTTTCTCATTTTATTTTAAATTTACTCGTTGCTCACATGTTCTATCAAATGTTTTTTCTTAGGATCAATCTGTAGAACCCTAACCCCTATCTCTTCAATCTTCTTCTTCATCTGTAAAGACATTTTCCAGCATCCACTTCCACGTTGCTCACATGTTGTTGCATATTTTATCTTAGCCTCTGCCCGTGGAACCATATCCCTGTTTCTACAAAACTTTTCTTCATCTGTAACGAAATTGTTTAACATTTGCTGCCATACTTCCTCGTTGTTGAAATATTTAGTCCTGCTTTTCTCTTAGCATCACTCTGTAGAACCATTCCTTTTTCGATTGAAGACACTTCTTCATCTGCAAGGGAATTGTCCAGCATTCTCGGTCATAGGTGTGACATAGCAATTCATATTTCTTTGTTTTTAACGAAATTTTAATTTCTCTTGATACATACTGGGTATGACAATTAACTACATCCGCCAGCAAGGCCTCTTATCGGGTGTTGCGCCCAGGTCCTCCCTGACCCGGGGTAGTATCACCTGTTAGGGTCCCATGTATGGGCAAATAGTTAACCCCCAAACTGGGTTCAAAACACTATGAAAGTATAAAAATACATTTTATAGTAAAAATACCAGCAATACATTTTCATACTTAAAAAAAATTATCAGCAATACATTTTTGTAAAAAAATACCAGTAACACTTTTTTGTAAAAGAAATTACTAATGTCCCCAAGAAAAATTAAATTTTGGCATTAAATGACTCATAAGGTGTTGATATGCCGTTAAACAAATAAATAATATCTTTTAATACTTTGTTTAGTTTGTGGCGGTATTGACGGTCTAAATCAACCCGTACATTTTTTGACTTTACGAATGTGTGTCGGCAAACACAAAAGCAACAACAGAAACGACAAGAAGGCACACGAAACGATTTTATAACAACAACGAGATTTCTATTTCTATTTCTATTTCTATTTCTATTTGTATAATGATGCACGAGTATAGGGGTTACTTCCCTTGGACTGGATTTAAAATTTGTACTAATGAAATACTTTTTTATCTGAGCTCATAAAAGATTGAATGAACTTGCCGCTCAAATGTTCAGTGTGAGAGAATTGAAAGAATTCTGTAAAGCTGAGAATATGTTGAGTAAACTTTTAGCTTTAGAAGAGTTGAAAGAGTGAATGTTCCGAAATGTTTGTAATTAAGATTCCATTGCTTGCAATTAAGTTTGGAAAGTTTCGTACGTACGCGTATGTGTGCCTGTGTGAGTATGTTTTCATGGCGTCCGACCGCAAGGGGTCGAGAAGCGACCTATTTTTTACAACTACATTTTAGTAGCGAGAGAAATCAAGAGAGAGAGAGAGAGAGAGAGAGAGAGAGAGAGAGAGAGAGAGAGAGAACGAACTTGTGTCTGATGTTTATAATCAACGTAATCACGTGACAGCCTCGAAATGCATTGACAGATTTTGGTCGGAATTATTTTTTAGTCAGGTCAAGAACTATATCGATGTTCTTCGGACGTAGTTGAGAATATGATTTAAATATTAAGGGACCAATCATAAGTTGAGGTTTTCTGAAAATATGTATGAAGTTGAATTAGCTCTGTGATCCGCTTTTTGCACAGATTTGTACAAAAATTGATATTGATAAAAAGAGGTAGTGGAATGCAAAAAACTTCCTGGAAGACATTTTTGCTACACTATTTTGTATTTCTTTGCCACATTTTTCGTCGTCTGTTTCTACATTGAATAAATGTTTGTTTGAATGAATTGGAAAAGAAAAGAAGGTTTTCTGAGTAAGGAAGCCGGCTGGGAGTTTCGAATTATGCCATGGCGTTCTGCTTCTAATGTGACACAGTAAAGAAATATTATTTGGAAAGAAATGGTTCTTCTACATTCAACTTATTCTACAGATTTCTTTTACATCCAGACTATTATTATTGTGTTCAATGTGACACTCATTTATTTGTTAGCCTTTCCACGAAGCTCATGTTATTGAAAAAATCCTCCATGGATTCATCCAACAAAAACTGAAGCTGTTCTTTTATTAGAGTAAACACAGGAATACTGTTACCATATTTAGGCATGAGTTGCACAGTCCCCACTTTCCAGTCTCGATAGAGTCGAAAAGTATCTCCTAGTCGTTATGGGTGACAAATTATTTTCCACCTTCCAACCCCTCTCTCCCAGATGGGACATAGCAAGCCTTTCACTCTATCGCTATATCGCTATTTCCATGGAAAGAGCTCGGACGAACTGCATTCCTTGGTTCAACCAGTTCTAACCTTCACGGCTAGGACCCGCCATGCCAATCATACAGCAACAAACCACCCATATTCCCTGTCTAAGTAAAGTTCCATCGAACAGCTTCTTCCCACGAACCACTGCTGGGTGGAACCGTCTCCCATAAGTATTTTTCCCCGATCATTACAATCTTAACCTGTTCAAGTCTAGGGTTAATCGTTGTCTTCCCCTCCGATCCGCATAAACTGCCTTTTACTCAGTAACCCTCTGCCTCGACTGCCCCCTCCCCCATTGGCGTTGTACTGAGTGAACCTCAATGTAAAAAAAAAAAAAAAAAAAAAAATGAAGAAAAATTTACCTGAAAGGTAGTGTAATACTATTTTAAGTTAGAAAGAAACCATTGATGAATAAATAAAGATATTATAAATTTATAACTATAAATTATTTTAAAATTACTGGAAACTTTCGCATCAACCTAATATATGTTATCTATCTATCTATCTATCTATCTATCTATCTATCTATCTATCTATCTATCTCATCAGCATTTTCTATTTTCTGAACTTCTCCATCCGTATGCCGAAATCTACTTGCCTTCTTTCTCCACCCAACCGTTGTGGCAAGTTCACTATCCCATCTATCACTCAAACCCTTCCTCACTTACCTCCTCTCGTACCCCCACCAGGCCTGGACTTCCCTCCTATAAATTCATTCCTGTCTTAACTTTGCCACCACACCCATACACTGATTCCCCGCTGCCTACCTCAGCCATCCATCCAGACGGCCGCTTAATTGTAAAACCAAACCGACCAGCTGTGCATATCTTCATCAGCTTGTCAGCCATTATTTTTCAAGATACTTTTTGGCGGGAATCAGGGGAGCTGAGGTTAAGGGGGGGGGTTAATAAATTCTGTGCCAACTGCAGCTGTTAAAGATCAAACTCACAAGTGCAGCAGTAAAACCTACATTCGTTCCCATCTCTAAAACAGTCGTCATCATCATCATTATCATCATTATCGTTACTGTTGTTCATATTGAATTTTAACACTATTTGTATCTGATGGCTTTCACTGGAGATCAGATGACAACAAGTCTCTCCAATACTGTATCTGCCTTCTCAGTACTTTAGTTGATTTCAATAAAGCAATTTTCCGTATGTGCGAAAAGCGTAACTTGGGATGTAGAATCTGCGCGATAACTTCAAGTGCCACCTTAGACTATTGCGTTCACCCCGCACTAATGACTTTGGGAAAGGCATAAAGCTGTCCCTTTTATTCTATTCTATTATTGAATGGAAGGGTAGTCTGGAGCTTCCAGTCTTGGGTGGGTGTCAATCTAGGAAAGGACACCTCTGAATTGAAAGAAGTAAGAAGTGATTTGTTTCCGTCATGATTTGTTAAAAATTTACATTTTCCTATATGCCCCTACACCGTTTTGTTCCTCACTCTTTGATACAAAGAAAGTTGTACCAAACAATGACGATATATATATATATATATATATATATATATATATATATATATATATATATATATATATATATTTTAAAATAAAAAGGAAGAACAGTAAGATATATAATCCGGTGTTCTTATTGATATTTTTATTTTTTACAAAATAGTAATCAATGTAAATTTACAGAGCATTAATATTATAAATTAACTGATTTAAAATGTTTTTTTCGCTACCATATTTTAAATCAGTTAATTAATAACACACACACACACACACACAAACACACACACACACACACACACACACACATATATATATATATATATATATTCATTTCTGTAGTTTACTGCTACCAGCAAGCAGAAATATTTCTTCTCCTGATGATGGCTATTTTGGCCGAAACTTGTCGAGAAATCTAAATGAAATAATAATAAAAAACGAATGAATATTAATCTACAACCCAGTGTGTCTGAAGATTTTAATTTTTTAATATTTTTTTATTGTTCAATATATATATATATATATATATATATATATATATATATATATATATATATATATATATATATAAATTCATGAATCATTCATACAAAAAACAAATATAGAGGTTAATGATTTAAATGGCGAGAACACATCTTCGCAAACAATATAAATAAGATACATCAACCCCGAACCTGTATATGAATGATATGATCCCCGTTTATAAGGTTGCATAAGGTCTTTTTAATTTTTTACAAGCTTTCGTCTGTTCCTACAGACATCATCAGGTATGGAAGTAGATCTTGTTCTTGTTTTTACTTCTCGGTAATAAGAGGACAACGAAAATAGAGATGTAATCCGAAAAAATGCTATGAGAAATGTGTTATTGTTTTGGAACGTGCATGGTCGCAACGCTGAGTTTGAATTTAAATTTTAAGGTTGTGCGTTTTTGTACAAATATAGCAATAAGAGAATTCTTTTTTACTGGTAGATTTTCCGTCAATATGACATGGACTATATTGTTCAATAATTACAGTAATGTCACACTTTCTTATCCGAAAGTTGCACGTTGGATCAGTTATTTAAATTTCAATTAAAAGGTGCAATTATAATTTATAAATTCATGAATCATTCATACAAAAAACAAATATTTGTCTTTTTAATAGAAATTAAAAAGACCTTATGCAACTAGAATTTATAAACGGGGATCATATCATTCATATACAGGTTCTTTTTGTATAATTGCACCTTTTAATTGAAATATATATATATATATATATATATATATATATATATATATATATATATATATATATATATATATATTGATTTAAAAAGAACTATAGACATTTTTTCCTTAAGATTTTTTTTTCTTAAAACGATATTTACAAGAAATGAATAGTAGATGAGGAGGGGAAATTAATTTTGGAACATGACTAAAAACAATTTATTAGAAAAATAATTACCGAATAAAGATAAACTCGGTGGGTGTATTTTAATATAAATCGCTTGTAAAATCTTCAAGTGATGAGTGGCTTGTGCTCAATATAAAAAAGTGAATAGTCAGCACCTTTTGGATAATAGTTCAATTCCTGTGAATATTGTCTTGTGTCTCGTCCCAATTAAACCAACGAATCTTTTTGAAGGTCGCAAGAATTCTTAAGGAGAAAATGATGACAGTTCTTTTTAAGTCAGTATATTTATTCTGAGGTGTCAAAGCATTATTAATATATATATATATATATATATATATATATATATATATATATATATATATATAGCTGGCCACTCGTATCATATATATATATATATATATATATATATATATATGAACACTATTAGGTAAATGAATAGCATGATAGAAAGTTATTCAGGCTAATAATGGTTTTATTGATCCCTCTTTTGTCCCTCCTGACACAATTCACTCCGCCAGAAATTTGTAAACGGTATGCTGTACTACTTGGCATTCGCGCCTGAAGCTCCAATACGAACATTTCAGAGTGTTTGGGTGTCTATCTGAGGATAGTGCAAAGGATTTGGAAAGAGTTGGATGAGTCTAATGGTGATTACGAAGGTACGGAAGCTCGGAAAATTCCTTCTGTTCATTCTGATAAGAAAAGAACTCCGGAATTTGATGGTGAAGGCATCATACTCACCAAGGAGTACCTTCAGGAGTTAGATCTGCTCTAAGTCAAGAGTGGTTGCTGGAAGACCCTATGTCTCTGCACCATGCCACACAAACAGAAGAACACAATCTTGGCTGTCAGACAATTTCTGCCACCACATCACCACTTACATCTGGCCACCTAACATGCCAGGTTGCAACCCCCTTGATTATTATATGTGGGTCTCAGCTGAATGACAGACCAACAAAACTTCTTGTCACGCCAAAGTTGAACTGAAGGTAAGGATTATGGCAGCATTCAACAACTTAAACGAAGAGACCGTCCAGAAGAGTTGCAGAAGTTTCTGAAGTCGTCTGGAGGCGGTGGTTGAAGCCAATGGAGATTTTATTGAATAAATTTACTCTTTAGTATTTCCAGATATTTTAGTGCAATATTGGTAAATATATCTGCTAAAATAATCTCTTAAAATGAGATATCAGTGTTATTTTCATTTTTTCGTAATTTTGACGACAGTTTATCCATCGCACCGTGTACATGATAAGAATACAATTTTAAAATATACTATATTTATGGATAAAAGTATTCACTATCAGAGATAGAACGTATGTATATATATTAGGTTGGTGCAAAAATAATGTTGTTTTCTCAAATATGTTACTATGTGAGAAAACGACATTATTTTTGCACCAACCTAATACCAAGAGGCGAGAGTCTGTTTCATGAAATCTTCAGGCCTGGAGATTGCATTCAAGCATGAAATAGAATGTCGCTGCTTGGTGTTGTAAGTTTTAACAGTCGAGGTTTTGAACAAAGAACATTCATCAGTTACTGAACGTTTGAAAATGCTGTTGAATTACAGTAACGGTTCATGGGCGGAGGGTATTTCAAACAAATCCATCGACTCGACTTGACATCACTCAAATTAGAGATACGTTTGTTGGATTTTTCAGAATGTTCCCAAGAAAAATAACGGAAGACCGCGGACTTCGACGAGAACCACAAAGAAAGAAAAGGAACTAGAAACGTATTGCCAGAGTTGAAGAAAATCCGTGCGTCAAGTGATTCGTAATCAATCATTTGGAATCGCTGTCATTGGAAAACTGACATTCCAAAAATGGTCCATGTTCTCAATGAAGATGATCCAAACCGAAGAGTGGGGTTTATCGAGTGGTACTTGGCCAGATGTGTAGAAGATACACACTTGCCAACAAAGACTGCCTGCAGTGATAAGCCTGCATTTAAAAGTCCACAGTTGCATCTCCTGGGCACCCGTGAATCTGCATATTGTGTGGTACCATCATGTTAATTTATGAGGAATTACGGAGTGTTGCGGCTTCTCATCAAAAGAAATAATTGGGCCATGTTTTTTTTACGGTATTTTGACTAGTCCCGTTTATTTGAACTCACAGTGACAAGCCAGTCATGCTACGCACCCAAAGAAGACTTTGAGGATGAGGAATTATATTTCCAATTAGATGAAGTACTCGACGTTACCATCATGATGAAAGGGTCAACCGTGGCCAGATAGTTGGAGGACTTATGGCCCTATCACATTGAAAAATCGGTTCTTGTAAAATCACCGAAGTTAGGCAACATCAGTAGATAGATGGGTGACCGTTTGGAAATAACTGGTGCTGTGGGCTTAGGTGTGCATCTGATGTAACGGCTTGGAATTGGAAATCGGAGAGCCGAGTTCCATTCCCAGTCGGATTAGTTATATACACTTTTTCAATTTTGTCATATATATATATATATATATATATATATATATATATATATATATATATATATATTATAATTATAAGTAATTATACTCGTCTGGAAACCCTGATGACCTGCGTAGGTGAAACCTAGGTAGGTTTGCCTTGCTCTTTAGGTTCATAGTTATATATATATATATATATATATATATATATATATATATATATATATATATATATATATATATCGTTGGTGCGTGTGTGCGTGCATTACATTTTTTTTAATCAAGTTCATCCTAAACATCCTTGTGTCTTAGTGGCTTTACAGCCACTAAGACACAAGGCGGGATGTGGAAGTATTAGAACACAGAATTACTACTAAGGAGCAGGAACAAAAGAGGAGTAATGAAGAGGACAGTAGGTGGCTATTCACAATGCATTTAAATTTTGAAGATTAAAGTTGACTGGAATTCTTTGATCTTGAAAGGAGTTCCACAAGTGAGAAGTGCGAGAAAAGAAACTTTTAGTTAGCATATTACTTACGATTACATCTTACCAACGCAACTGTATATTGATGAGACCTCGTCGCCAGTCTTTTACTGCGCTTAAATTAATAAATTTTGTGTACCACAGCGAAGAGTTCATCCGAAAAATTATGTTGAAAGTATTTACGGAACAGGCTCAGGGAAGCAACTTTACGGAGGGTGGGAAAGTGACTGAAGTCGATCAACCAGATTAGGATCAATAATATTGCTTTCTTCTTTGGATATCATCAAGGAGCTCTAGATATATAGCAGGAACACCAGACTATATCTGACAGCAATATTATAAGTATGGACGAATGGTAGACGTATAGATATTTAAGATAGATTCTGGAGCGAAAATTTGTCTAACACGAAACAGTGAACAATTTTTTTTAGGTGTCCTAGAAATGGATTCAATATAGTCTTTCCACTTCATGTCAGCCGAAAACGTTAGCCAGAGTAGGTGCAAAGATTCACTTTCCTGGAGGTTAGCATTAGCCATTTTGTGGGAAGGAAGAAAGGGGTCTCTCAGATGATTAATAGATTAGATTTGGAGGCGAAAAAATTAATAAGCCATTCGCTTCCCCAGTTAACAACAGACTGGGGCTTATTTTTAACAGCCGCCAGTTTGGCCTTATCGAAACTATTGAAACAGGTAGTGCAATCAGAATAAATCCAAATTTACAGTTGATACCATCGGGAAAATCGTTAATGAAAATTAATAACAAATTGGATCAAAGATAGGGATACCTGTGTTAGTACAAAAGGATCCAGAAGAATGGTCGTTCCGCATCACTTTCATTTCACGATTTGATGAGAAAGAGTGGATCAGTTCCAAAATTTTCCCGAAGACGCCGTAACTTTTCAACATGTGAACAAGACCTGTATGTCAAAACAGCAGACCAAGCTTCACTATTCATTTGGAAAGAGTTTATCTTTTCTTTCACGCCAGTTTATTTATATGAGACGTGTACTTGCATGTGTATATGATGTAAGAGTTGATTAGGAGTAGATATACAGGTATTTTTTAAAGCAATTCACCCCAAGCAAGGCAGGAATGTAAGGGTACAGGGTGGGGTTGAGGAAAGGATAAAAAGAATAACGGGGATCAAGGCATCAGAAGATGTCGATTGACATTACATTTAAATTTTTGAAGATTATAGTTATCAGAGAAGCAAGTAAGAGGAAGGGAGTTCCACTGTTTAGAAGTGTGAGAGAAGAAGCTGTTGGAGTAGAAGAGGAGGTTACATTTAACAGTTTCAACTGTAAAAGGGTGGGACCGAGATGCCAACCTAGTAGCACGCTTAAATTCATGCAGTCGGGGCACCAATGGAAATAACTCGTCAGAGCAGATGCCGTGAAAATATTAATAGAAAAGACAGAGGAAAACCACATTACGTCTGTTAGAAAGTGACTGGAGTCGAGGCCCCAAGTCAGAACCGATCACATTGCATATTTGTTTTTGGATTTTATCGAGAACCTCGAGATGAACAGACCATACATGGCAACAGTATTTCATGCATGGGCGAATGGTAGATTTGTAGATGTGAGGGATGCACTCAAACGAGAAAAAACTTACCAGAACAGATTAATAATACATACACACACACACACACACACACACGCACACACACACACACACATACATAAATACATTGTTACTTCTACTCGGAGAATTACTTGTCGGTGTTTGATTTGAGGTCAAATGTAAGCTCTACCGACAAGAAAGAATGGCAGACCGCAATATTTCTGACTTCCTTTACTTTGGATATTGTACCAGATTATGCTGAGGTTAGTGATTAGTTATCGCATTTATTTAACTTCAATGAAGGAGGGTAATGTTTAATCTACTTTTATCTATCTATCTATCTATCTATCTATCTATCTATCTATCTATCTGTTCATATGTATCTCAGTCTTTTCTTTTCTCTGTGTATATATATATATATATATATATATATATATATATATATATATATACACAGTGTAACCCGGATATAAGATACCCGGATATAAGATACCCGGATATAAGAGAAACCCGTATATAAGAGAGATTGTCCCAAATTAGAGCCATACTTATCTAAACAAAATAGACCAAACCCGGATATAAGAGAGATTTATCATCCGGTCCCGACAACTCTCTTATATTCGGGTTACACTGTATGTATATATATATATATATATATATATATATATATATATATATATATATATATATATATATGATAAAAAATATAGTTTTAAGATGTACTTTATTCATGTGTAAATGGGCTCAATATCAGGGATAGAGCTATGTAAATAAAAGTGAACACCGAACAACGACAGTCTACCGACTGTGTTGTGCCTTGACTCGACTATTTATATCTGTTAGTCAATAGTCGAACCAAGACACAACACAAGACTGTCACCGCATTCGATGTCCACGGATAGTATAGTTAGTTCGGTCCTTATTAAACACTCCATTGTTTGGACCTTATGTCAGACGAAAGCTGAGATTAGTATCCTTTTAACACATTTAATTCGATTCCAGATCAAGTTAAGTTTAGTGCGGTCCAGTTATTTAAACGTGCGAATTTCTGTGTGTGCCATGAGAATAAATAGATGGATAAAAATACATTTTTGATTAGACTGATATTTATCGATCTCTCCTCATTGGTTTTCATACCCACCCTCGTTTCTGGATCCGTAGAAAACGAATACACAAATTTTTGTCTCCTTTACTTTTTTGATTCTTTCTCTCTTATGTCATTCTTTTCGATTTCTTCTTTTCCTTTTCATCTGTGTTCTTCTATTCGTCATGCCTTTTATCATTCTTATTTACTTCTGACTTTTCTTTTTCCCTTTCATGTTTTATCATACCCTCACTCCTACCTGCCCTTTCTTCCTTGTTTTTCATTCTTTTTTTTTCTTTTCTTCCTTGTACTCTCTTCTTTTCCACCGTTCTTTTTATTTTACCATCCTTCCTTCATTTTACATTCCTTTATTCTTTCGTCCTCCTTTTTTGTTCTTTCTTTCCTTTCGTGTACTATCATTCCTTCCTGTCTTCTATCCTCCCCTTTCTTCTTTTACTTTTCCATCCTTCCCTCCTTCCTTCTCAAACGTGTATTTTCCTATGTGACATATGATACATATACGATTATGCACATAATAATATCATACACCTCACACACATACTCACCTACTTTTATATATATATATATATATATATATATATATATATATATATATATATATATACCGGTTGTAACAGCAAAATTGTGCAAATCTTGTAACAGAAAAATTGTTCAATTGTTAGATTAAGCATTGAACCGTTGTGTCTTAGAAATGATTAAAGATATCTTACTGGAATTCTCAAAGGATTTTTATAACAATATTGGACTCTACTGTGAGCAATAAGAATGTATAATTATTTTCCAAGTTTAACAAAAGAATCGTGATGAAATCGATCATAAAGCAGAATGACATGTTCATCATTAATTAATCAAAGTTAAGGATCGGAAGCTCATGATTGATTGAAATAAAGTTCATATATATTATTCCAGGATCATTATTCAAGATAATCTTCATCCTCTCTAACCTTCGAACTTTCTGTCCTGGAGTAACAAGTTGCCTCACAGGTTTCACATAATTTTCAAGTCTTCTTTCACTGCTCTTTGGATTGTCACAACTGAAAAATCCATTTTCAAATGCCAAACGTCTTATGGATTGAGTAGGATGTTTTCTAATTGATCTCTTTAGCTCTAAGTTGAAATGATGATCCCTCTTCCTGTTGTGACCTTCTGATCCAGTTTTCCTCTCTACTGTTCCCTCTTTTTAAAACTTATTCACCGTTTTCTTGATGATTCTTGAATGGTCTTTAAAAATGGAAGCCAAAATATGAATGTTGGTACCATTACTGAAGGCCTGAATTATCTTTTTCCTCTCACCATTGCTCAGTTGTGAAGACAGTGGGTCTGACACAAAACAATTTTAACCTGCTCTCTTTTTAGCTGAATAACTGAAAGGGTCTTTCAGTGATTCTGACGACAAATAGTGTCAAGATGGCTAAACATCTTGTCTGAAAACCTGGAAGCAACTCAGTTCAGTGTTTTTTTTAGATATTAAACATTTTGTGGGATGAACAATTATGGTGTTACAACATTTGGACAATTTTGGTGTTGCATCCCGTATATATATATATATATATATATATATATATATATATATATATATATATATAGAGAGAGAGAGAGAGAGAGAGAGAGAGAGAGAGAGTTGTGATTAAAAAAAAATCAAACAAAATAAAACATAGTAGACAGAATAATTAGTTGACGGAAAATAATGACAAGTCTGGAAATGTTAGAAAAAAATTGTTTTTGACCTTTTGTCATATATAAGTTTCCCGCCACATAAATATATTACAGCAGCAATAATATCAAGCTTCTTCGGAATCGCAAATAAATAAAGAGAAATAAAAAAAGTAGTAAAAAAAGAAACTAACAAAGAGTTCTTTGACAATTATTGGTTTGTGTTGCTGTTAAAAATATCGGACAAGATTTCTTTGGGCAAAATAGAGATAAGCTAAAAGAAAACAAAAACCGCTGCATCGAGATAAAAAGAAACGATTTACATGTCAGGGATGGATTTTAACGATGAACAGACCATCGTCTTGATATCTTTACTAAGTTGTTTTTATCTCAAGTAATGTCTTGGTTTCATCGCTGTTAACTTTAACGACTCACCTTGACCATAGAGTAGTGTTCCGGAAGAAACGTCCATTTTGAAACTTCGCAGTCAACTTTTGACACATTTTGTCATTTACAGAACCTTATCCATTAGCTGCACAAAAGTTGTGATTGAGTAGGATTTTTACCTTTCTTCAAATAAAAAGCTCTGAAAATGCCAAAAATGTTACTTATTTCTTTTCATTTTCAATATTCAAATCGATAAAAGAAATATTCCCTTTTTGATAAAAATGTAAAAAAGTGTTCGTGTATCTGACAATTGTCAAGATACAAAGATAAGGATATTTTTGAATAAAGTTTTTAAAAAAAATACCAAACCAAGATTGCAATTTTGGCAAAGCCAATATAAAATTTTTCGTAGTAGTACTACTGTAGTACGCAGTCTACAGATTTGGTTCCAACAAAAATAAGAATTAGAAGAAAAAAATACTAAAGGTGTTGGCAGTGATAACTGCTTGCAACATTCATCTATCACTGGAGACGTGTTAAAACAACAACGATGGAGATAATCGCTGGAAGAATAAGGCCGGAGAAAATGAGAGAGACAAAACCAAGTGTGTGAGACATATACAGAATAGTCAGCAGTGTAATTACAGCGAATTTTAAGAGAGATCAAGTGACAGCATTCCTCTCAATACTCTAGTCCCAGTATTTTCATTAGCAGTATTATATGAATTTTTATCTCAGTCATATCTGGAGATTAAATGAACAAAAGTCTTCAATATATCCAACCACTAATCTTAGTATCTTAGAAGGTTATAATCATTCGAATTTTTACACGAGTAGTATCTGGTGGCCTGCATAGCAGGTCAATTGACAGTAGTTTACTCAATACTTTAGCACTCTTTATAGTATTCGAACTGATGTATTAAAAATGTTCTCTGAATAGATTCAACTCTTACTTAGATTTCTAATTAATAACATTATTATTATTTTCATTATCATTATTATTATTATTATTATTATTATTATTATTATTATTATTATTATTAATGTCGAGGATCGGGATGCGAATTTGTGGAACAAGCCACTGCAACAAGTTCCTGCCCCGGCCCTCGGGGACCGGCCATGTTCTCTAATTAGAATTAGTTGGTACGCTGTAGTACACGCCTGTCTACAAGTGTTATTTTATAGAGCTGACAAGATTACTTGCGGCGAGGAAAACCAGCGACACCCGTTACACACAGACACACACACAGACACACACACACACGCGCGAGCGCGCGCACACATACACAGAGAAAGAGAGAGACTCACCCGCAAATATCTTCATGCATGTAAATATAATCACACATACATGCTTATGTATACACATATACACACACCCACATACAAATACATGAACATATACATGTATACACATACATGCTTATGTATACACATATACACACACCCACATACAAATACATGAACATATTACATGTATACACTCACATGCATATACGTATACACGCATACAAACATCCATATGAAGGCACACATGCATGTGTAAACACACACGCACCCATATTCAGGCGTATGCATACGAATAAAACATACATGCATATGAAATTACAAAAATACAGATGTACACACTCATACACACATGCAACTGTTCATAAGCATACGCATATATACATACTAATACTGTTATACATCAATGCGCATGAGCACAGCGCATACACATATATGCACATGAACAGATACACATACATACATGCAAATATTCACACAAACATACACATATGCATAGACGAGCGTGGATCAATAAGTCCGTAGGCTGACACGTTGTTATGAGCTGATTTTTTTTTTATTTGAAATTTATATAGTATCATGTTCGATCTGATGTGAACCATATTCCCCACTAAATTATGTGCATTGGCAAAGAAGGAGATTATGTTGAAAAATAAATATTTTCTGAGTAATTTATACGCTTTTTTCATAATTAGGTTACGGGTGTACTTAGGTATGCACGCTCATCGAAGTATGATGTATAAGCACACATTTACGCACACATGCACTTATCTGCACACATTGTACAAACACAGGAGTATATTTTATGACACACAACAAAAACATAATGACGTTATACATACATTTGTATGTGTGGCCGCATGAGGTGGCAGGGTGGAGTAATGGAGTCGAGTAATGGATAGCGGTTCGGATTGAGGAATCGGAGAGCCGAGTTCGAATTCCAGTCGAATCTGTTCTATGAAGTATGAATCCTCTTCTTCAATAGCAGGACAGACCAGATTCTGTAGCTTTGGATGGCAACTCGTCTACTACATAAAGAAGTGACAACCTACTGCGGAAAAAATCTGCTTCGTCAGTCATGTATCGAAAGATACATGATCACCTAAGCGTCTATCATGCATGGCACATACAGACACTTATATGTGTGCGTGCACATTTTTTACACAAGACCGAATGCATTTATAAACACACTTTCGTGCGCAAATATACAGATTCACACCAGTCTTAATATACTAGTGTTGTTGATTGTTAAATGGTTTAGTATTGAACTCTATTACGGAAAGCCTTAAATGCTAAAATGACTTCTTTTAAGCACTTCGATACGGTGTTAAAATTTCCACTCTTTTGGTTGCATCATCATCATTTATTGTTTGCGCCGCTGTGGTCACCTCTTTTCTCCATTTCATAATTGGCGTTCATGGTGATATTCAAAGCACAACAGGACAATGTCTTGTCGGTTTCTTTTGCACCAGAAATGTTGAAGTTACTTCGTCCTGCCTCTCATTATTAAAGATGCATGACTTCAGGTGGTTTGAATTCGGAGTTTTCCTTTTCCTAGATTGGTTGCTAATTCTATAGGGTCCAGTCTGTCTTGATATTTACCCATAGCTGAGTTTTTGGTTACACTCATCAGTATTGTCATTTGAAACTCACAGCATTCTGAATTTGTTGACGCTTATTGAAAAAAAGGACCAAGAAGCTGGATTTCAATTTTTCCTGGTTCAACGTGAGAATCACAAAAATGAGACTCATTAATTTAATTAAACAAGGGTTAGAGAGAGAAAAAAAAAGCAACAAAATAAAGCGAGTTGCAATAGCATCTTCTGTCTGTGTAGATGTATTAAAACAAAGATGAAGACAATTGTCTGAAGAATAAAGCCGGATAATATATAGACAGAGGTGAAGACAAGGGTTTGAAAAATATACAGAACAGCTGCCAGAATAATTATGGAAAATTTTATTAAAAACATTTTTTTTCACTTTACGCAAGTAATTGATTTGACGCCATTAAAACATAAACGTAAAAACTATTTTGTCTCTATTCCAGTAATAAACATTATGAAATCGTCATGTAAACATTTATACAAATAGTTGAGTTAGCATCCATCGGTACGAGCTTCTCTGAAAAAAAAGAGATTAGATTAACTCAAGAGTTTCCAGCATTGGCAAAATGATAAAAGTGCATAGAATCCTTATTCGGCAAAAGTACCTTTAATGTAATGAAAAAAGAAAAAATGGCAGAAAGCTTGTGGCAGACCCCACCCACTTTGAAGGCATACAAAAGTTGAAGATCCATTCCTTAGACTCGCATCTTGATTTCCCCCATAAGTGTTGTGCTGTGAGTGACGAACACAATGAACGATTTCAAGACATTGCAGCAATGGAGAAAATGTTTCAGGGCAAATTGTTTCAGGGCAAAATGTTTCAGGGAGTCCATCAATGTTGACTAATTTTTGCTAGCCTGTGACCAGAGATGATCCTTCTGGAGTTTACAAAAGACAAACTAAGAAGTGATATAACCGCGCATGTATATCATTCTGAAGATAGTTTTTCGGTTGTATTTTATTTAATAAACATATATTGCAATCTTGATGTGCTTGGGTATAAGCTCTGGTAGCTTACACAGGAAAGAACATCAAAGCTGATTTTGTAAAGCAACATTGCTTTTACTTGGAGACATCCATTGTACTCATGAGTTTGACATATCTGACTAAATATCTCTAAATCTAGAGTCAATTATCTAATTTGAAGGTCATGTTTGAATTCACTATGCCAAAAATATATCAGAATTGGCACATTTCATTTTTGAAGAAGTCAACTTGTGAAATGTTGTTGACCAGTGATATTGAATCAATTGCTTCGTCTACTTCTAGGAAAAATGGTTCACTGTGCCGTGTCAGAATTTTTTCTCGACAGAATCCATGTTGCACCTTTATAAATCTACCATTTGCCCATGCATTGAATACTGCTGCCATATCTGGTCTGCTGTATATTTCGCGATGCTTGACAAAATACGAAGAAGGATCTATAATGTAATCGATTCTAACCTGGCATCTCGACTTCACATTCTCACCGACGTGACATGGTTTCTCTCTTGTTTGTATGCCTTCAGGGGTTCTGGCACCAGTTTTCTGTCATTTTTGTTCCCTTTTTCATTACCCTAAAGTTTCGTTGCTAACGAGTTGAAAACTCTATTCTAACAGTTTATTTTCTCGCCTTTCTCCCCTTTATTGCTTCTTTGCCATCTACAATATTTAAAAATTTAAATTCAACGTCAGTTGCCATCTTCTGCACTGCTGAAACCTGTTTTTGTTTTCATTTCTTCTCACGTCTGCTCACTAAATCCTTTTCATTCACTTTCACTCCATGTAACCCCCACCTGCGCCCTAGTAGCATTATCGCCTTACTTGGGTGAAATGAAAAAAATGTTGGAATCGCTATCTAGATTCGGAGTGTTACGAAATAAATGACAGGCTGATAATGTTAAATCTGAAGAATAAAGAAGAATTTTCCATACCAGTTCTATAATTATTTGCGAGGTCTCATTTACGAAAGTAGAGAACCAGTTGCCATGAAGCAATATTCACAGTCGGCACCTTTGCCCAGGAAAAAACAAAAAACAAAACAATGTTTTCTTTTCCCAATAGATTATTCAAACGAACTGATTGCGAAAGAAAGCGTTGAATAGTATGTGTCCATGTTCAAGTAATTCGTAATAATGATTTCCTTTTAAAACTTTTTTATTGTCGAAGTTTTTTTACCCTACCGTATCCTTTCAGCACATTGGTGACCATGTTTCTGTGCATCCTTCTATCATTTGTAGTACTAAACAATATTTGATCCTTTACTATCCCTCACTATTTCTGTTCTGTTATTTATTTAAACAAACTCATAAGGTATATTACTCTCTCTTTCTCTCCGCCCCTATTGCCTTCCATATCTCCTATGAGTGTCAAAGTTAAATAATGTGTCCCAGAAATTTCAACTGTCACTTTCTGATTTTAAGCAAAATTGTCTCTTTCATCCACATTTCCTTTAAAACTTCATCGTTGCACACATGTTCCGTCCATGTTATTTTTTTAGAACTACATCTCATAGAATATGATATATAATTTCTATATATCATACTAAACGTAAGTATTTAAATAAAAACAATAAGGTGTTCAGTTTGAAGAAGTCCTCTTGATTGTTTGTTTGTTTGTTTGTTTGGGTTTTATGGCATATCAACCGCTGTGGGTTATTTAATGCCAAATCCAGTTTATATATATATGCCAAATATATGAATTTTAAATGCCTATTTTGTACGGAACAATTTTAGCAACCTCGAGCTTATTTGCTTGTACAGTGCAAAATAATCCTAGGTATTTTTATTTAAGTCAAGAATTTACATTTGATAAGTACAATTTATTTGCAAAATGGTAAAAGGTAGGATATGTTGTTTACACATCAGTCTACATCTTTGATAAGAAACCAATTCTTTTTAGAAAATCCAATATAATTTTTGGTTCAGTTTTTGCAAATAATTTCTTCATGTTCTTGATTGATTGATTAATTGTTTTGTTTAACGGCATCTCAAACTTAGTGGTCACTTTATGCCGAAAATGATTTTGTGTGACTTTAAAAGTCAAAAACGTATAGATGGCAACATGGTTTCAAAAATGTATAGCTGGCAACATTATTGTTTCAAAAACGTACAGCTGGCAACATTATTTTTACAAAAAACGTATAGCTGGCAACATTATGGTTTCAAAAACGTATAGCTGGCAACATTATGGTTTAAAAAAAAACCCCAAAAAACCCGGATAGCTGGCAACATTATTGTTTCAAAAATGTAGAGCTGGCAACATTATTGTTTCAAAAACGCATAGCTAGCAACATTATTGTTTCAAAAAAGCATAGCTGGCAACATTATTGTTTAAAAAACGCATAGCTGGCAACATTATTGTTTCAAAAACGTATAGCTGGAACATTATTTTTCCGAAAACATTATCTGAGTCCTTGCTGTTGGATGTAGTTTATCGCCGTACCCAAGACGCGGATATAGTTTATCGCCATACCCAGGACGCAGATGTAGTTTACCATCATACCCAGGACGCGGATGTAGTTTATCCTCATTCCCAGGACGCGGATGTTGTTTATCCTCATACCCAGGACGCGGATGTAGTTTATCGTCTTACCTAGGACGCGGATGTAGTTTATCGTCATACCCAGGACGTAAGGCCTCTTGAAGGATTAAAAGCATTACATAGGATATTTTCCATCTTTTTCATTCAGAACCACATCTCTGTTGTTTAAAGTAACCTCATCAACTGTAAGGAAATTGTCCATCATTCAAATATACGAAGTTTAGTACTTTCGTATCAACGAAATTTTCCTGTTTCTTAATATTTTGCTTAGTTTCTGGAAGGCACCGTTCTCTATTCCAATGCGCCTTAGGATTTCGGTGTCACATTGTTGAAGTTAAGAAACTGAAATTGATGATAAAGAATTTATTTAGAATTTAAACAACTTTAAACGATACTTATTGTGTTATGGTTTAACATAAACGATGAAACGACAGTTCTGCATTTGTATCTGGCAACAAATATCAAGGATGTAGGTACCCGACGATCTGGAAATAACGCAAACAACAAAAGAGTAAACTATACCGGCAGCATTTGTGTACAAATCGGCAGACCTTGGTACACAAACACACACATATGCATATATATATATATATGTGAAAATATATATATATATATATATATATATATATATATATATATATATATATATATATATATGTGAAAATATATAGAAAATAGGAAAGAACTGGTTAGGTAAATAATCCAAAGTTCTTTAGTATTTTTGTCATTATTTTTAAAAAATAGTGCTCGATACAAAAGTAGAGCATAAATATAATTATTTATTTAAAAATTTAAATATATATATATATATATATATATATATATATATATATATATATGTATATATGTATGTATTTATATATATATATATATATATATATATATATATATATATATATATATATATATATATGTATATGTGTGTTTGTGTGCGCGTGTGTGTTTGTGTGCGCGTGTGTGTTTCTCTCCAGAATCTATCTTACATATCTATAAGTCTACCATTCGTCCAGGCATAAAATATTGCTGCCATACATGGTCTGTTGCTCCTGCTATATATCTAGAGCTCCTTGATAACATCTAAAGAACAATCAGCAATATAATTCCGGTAACCGTAACTTCTATGCTAACGGGCTCTTTTCTCGCAATTCTTACCCGTGTAATTATCTTCAACCTCCATGCTTTCCAGCCAACTTTAATCTCCAAAAATTTAAATGCAATGTCAATGACTTCCTGAATTTTTTCTTCTCTTTCCTTAGTAATACTTCTGTTTCTCTTCCACAGCCAGTAACCCCTTGTGTCGCAGTTGGTTTACTGCCTTGCATGGTGTGAATTCGATTATGTATATATATATATATATATATATATATATATATATATATATATATATATATATATATATATACTAGCAGGATGGCCCGGCGTTGCCCGTGCTTGATTAAAAAATCGTACGACTCATACAACAATCGCTATCACTTGACTTTTTATTTTTATTTTTGCCCTTCCTTGCCTTTAAACGAGTGCCCTTTTCCGTGCTGATGCTGCTACAGGCCTTACTTCTTGCCTATCTCACACTGCGAATTTTTTCTGAGCTCTATACTAAACATTAAATCTGTTACGAAAAAAGAACTAAACAAAATGAACACAAAACGATCAGCTTTAAAAAAGGACTCGTAACTGGAAAAACCGAATGAAAAAAGAATGTTAACAACAAATACTTTTTCACGCCCAACCCAGTTCTGTGGAATCAGAATCAACGTTGAGTTTTAAGCAAGCGAATGAGCCAATTGGAGTAAAGTGTCATGCAGATTTAAATTTTTCCCACTTCTGACGAATGCAGCTAACAATTTGTTTTGCATGCTAGCATGCTAGTTAACATTCGTGTCAGTCAGCTGTTGGCTCTCACGCTGGCCAATAGAATCTTGCTGCCTATTCGTGGCAGCCAGCTATAGGCTCTCATTCTGGCCAGTAGAAAATGGCCGCAAACTAAATGAAAGCTGCCGTAGAAGCATGAAAAAATCGATTATTTCCACTATCGATGGGAGGTGGGAAATGCAAAGTCGGTCTTAGCCTTCCCGCTAACTTGGAGCATGTGCATGTAAATTTTGGTGCAAATCCGTCGAAAATTGCGGCCGTGTATTCGTTACAAATATACATCCTGCTATTATTAAGTTCTGTACAACAAAAAACTTGTTTAAATATATATATATATATATATATATATATATATATATATATATATATATATATATATATGCGTGTATGTGTGTGTGTTTAAAATCGGATATAGAATCCCGATAAAGGTTTTAAGAAATTTGACAAATGGAAAACGTTTCATTGAAACTAAATTTGATTACGGGTTTCGCCTTTCTAGGCTTCATCAAATTAAAAAAAAAACGAAGGAAATTCGCAACCTTCGGGAAAAAGTACACTGATTCATTATTTAAACGCTGACACACACACATTTCTTTCTTTCGTTTTCGGAACTGATGAAGTCTAGGAACGCGAAACAATTCTAGTTTCAATGAAACGATTTCCCATTTGTCAAATATCTATCTATCTATCTATCTATCTATCTATCTATCTATCTATCTATCTATCTATCTATCTATCTATTTCAGTCTGTTCGTATGTATCTATCTATCTACCTCAGTTTTGTATCTATCTATCTCTATCTATCTATCTATCTATCTATTTATTTGGTTAGTATATTCATTTTCTTATGTATACAGAAATGCGTAATTTTACATGCATATGCACACACGCGTGTGAGCGCGCGCACACAGATATGAGCAGAAGCTTGCGTTCAAGCATGAAACAGACAATCACCACTCAGCGTTGACGCCAGCCTCAGTGTCCACTTTATCTATCTATCTATCTATCTATCTATCTATCTATCTATCTCTGTGCGTATGGTCAGACTTGTCTTGAATAAATATTAAGTGGTTACCGGACGTGTTGGAAATAATTGAAGCAGAAAAGCAAAAGATAAGAACGACTCCACACACGAAAGATGTTTTTTGTTCGTTCGTTATGATTATCACTTGTTTCTTTCTTTGTTTAGTGCTGATCTTATCAATAACAGTCGTCGTCGGACTCATAAGAAATGTGATTATGCTTACGTTAGTTCTTATTTCTTCATAAAATGTAAACTTAGAAGTTTTTCAATTTGCATGTTATTATGTATGTCCCGACCTCTGACAAGGAACTCTGAACAGCGACAACGGACACTGCAGAGGCTAGTAAATACATATATATGCAAAAGAAAAATTGGGCAAATTAGATGAAATAAACAATTTCAAGAACTCTCACTTTCTCTCTCTCTCCCTCATACACACACACGCGCGCACACAAACGTACGCACGCGCGCACACAAACACACGCACGCACGCGCACACACAGAATAATCTGTAAAATTATGTCTATTTTTATTGTGATGCTCTCAAATTCTCTTCTCGACTTCTTAATGCTGATGTTAGATTCATTAAGGAAGGCTGAGTATTTCTTTATCGTTTCTTTTATTTTCATTTTTATTTTCCCAAGTACTTTCAGTCTCATACGAGATCATTTCCACGAGTGAATTGCTAAGACAAAAATTAATGTAACTGATTTTTTTTGTAAACACACATAAAAGCGCTCTTTTATAATAGTTTTAAAATTAACTGTTCTAGTTATAGAGTTTTTTTTTTGTTTTTGATCTAAGGAAGGTAACTTAATCTGTATGATTGTAATCGTTTATTCAAAAACATTTTCAAAAACATTACTATTATAAACATTTAAATAAATTGTTTCTATATTAATAACTAACAACTAACCGTATTTACTGTCAGTTGTTTGCTCCTTTTATAGAGGGCTTTGAGTATTTGAAGTTTTTATTTTTTTATTTTCACAGTGTTATCAACAAGTACTTGCGTGTATTGCTTGAATGAGGATATGCTGCCTATATATATATATATATATATATAAAGTGTTCCTTTGTGGCTCACAAACTCACGTCAATATACAAGGTATCCAATACTTTTACATAGGGTAATTTTGAACTTTGCTAAAAAAAAATGGATTCAACCATGAGTTTTTAATTTTCCTTCCAAATACAACTAAAACAACTTTACGAGATATTACTTACCAAATATCAGGCAAAATGGCGAACATAAACTAGAGTTATAACAGAAAATAACATGTATTCAATACTTAAGCGTGTCACTGTATATATATATATATATATATATATATATATATATAGTAACGCAAAAAATTCCGGTAGCATATTTTGTATAATGTTAGGGAAATCTTAGCAATATCTTTGAAGTTTACTCATCATTTTCTTTTTATTGATTCTGTAATCAGTTATCTATAAAATCATTTTCAAGGGCCAGAATAAATTCTCATAGTTAGGAAAACACCTTTCACACGAACTTTCAGTAACGAGGATTGGTTAGCGTTCAATCATTTTTTTCTGTTTTTGCTTGAAGGAGAAAATTCATTTTCATTTAAAATAATCATGGGTTATGATAAATGGATGCAATGTAATGATGCAAATAACAAATAAAATCCAAGGCAGCCTTCAACATCTGACTCTAAGCGGAATCATCAAGGGGGCGGGGTATGGTTTATTAATGATGGGATTTGAAGGAATTCTTTTTACTAATTTACAGAGGCACTGACAAACTATTACTAGGCAGTGTTTTAGTAGCCAACTGTTAGTGGCACATTGGAAGAGGAAATATATCTATTTTTTTCGAATGTTATATAATTATTCTTATAACTTTATCAAAATAAGTTTATTAAGCTTTATATTTTGGAATTATATAATATACCTTATTTTTCCTTCATAAATTGTTCTATGAAGCTTTAAAATAAAAAAGGTATTTCACATTTAGACATTTTCTTAACATCGTTCTGACCTTTATGTCCGCTACTGTATATATATATATATATATATATATATATATATATATATATATATATATATATATATATATGCATAAATTTCCAAAAAGATAGAATTCAGGCAGAACTCAATCTCCAGGACAGAGTAAGATATTTTCCAATTTCTTTTTGAATTTGTATGTCTGATGAATTGAATCGTGATTACGATTCCAATGTTATAAATTATAACCATGCAATATTAGTGTTATAGCCTTATATATATATATATATATATATATATATATATATATATATATATATATATATATATATATATATATATATAATGCAAACACTAATATATATCTATATGCCTGTTAGTGTGTGCATATATATATATATATATATATATATATATATATATGCACGCACTAACATAAGTATCTAAGCCTGTTAGTGAGTGCATATATATATATATATATATATATATATATATATATATATATATATATATATATATATATATATATGCGTGTATGAATGTGTTAATATAATACATGAAATGAATATCTTTAATTCAACAGCTTGTCTTACATTGATTTGCATACGAAATAATCTTGTCAAGGAAAACAATCTTCAAAAGTGTCTGAAAACAAAAATGGGCGTATTGAAGCATTCTAACTACTCACATATTAGATTTCAACATGTGTAGTGCAAATGTACGATATTTGAATATGATTAGCACCCACAGGACATAAATGATGATACTGCTACGGCTACAAATTATACCTGCTGCATTTGTATACATTTGGGTAGACCTTGATACGTGCACACAAACGCTCACACCCGCAACCAAACACCTACACACCCACACACGTGTATATATATATATATATATATATATATATATATATATATATCTTTTTCTTATGAATACGGTCGTGAGAAATTTTACACTTCACCGCCACACACGTGTATATATATATATATATATATATATATATATATATATATATATATATATATATATATATATATAAAAGTGAACATAGAAGTCAACACTTAGAGGCGACAGTCTGTTTCATGCTATATGCAATCGTTAGGCCTGACGATTGCATATAGCATGAAACAGACTGTCGCCTCTAAGTGTTGACTTCTATGTTCACTTTTATATTTACACACGCTCTATCTCTGATATTGAGCACTTCCATAAATATAGCACACCTTAAGACTATATTTCTTTATATATATATATATATATATATATATATATATATATATATATATATATGTATGTTATTATTATTATTATTATTTTTAATTTATTTTGTTTCAACGTTATTTTATATAGATACTCATATTTCAGTAGAAGCTCTGTTTTTTTTTTTAAATTTTTTTTATCAAACAGTATTTTTTATCCAGCTACATCTACCCGACTGAATATTCGAGAAATCATGCAAGAAAAATACGCCAACAAGAGTTATATAGAAAAATATAACTCCTGTTATACAAACTTTTTGATCAAACTTTTGGGGGCTACAAACTTATTGATCTAACATCATATATGCATAAAAACGAATCAGTTTTTTGTTGGAAAACATTTTCTTGTGACGTGTTTCGTCCTTTAGGACTTCATCGGACTAAGACATGTTGGTGCGACTACACATGCGCACGAACCAGGAGTTTGGAAATTTTTAATTTTAATTTTTTTTCTAGCCGATTTCATTTAGATTCTTTTTTTTCCTTTGATCAAAGTAGCATTTTTATGTCAAAATTGTGCTCAGTCTCGTTATGTTTGTTGTATTGTTTTGTAAAATGTCCCATTTGTGTTCAAATAATCTTTCATTCAGATTCTTTAAAGGTTTCTCCTATATATTTTTTATGACAGGCGATCGAGTAAATTCCTTCTTCAAGTTTTATCTTATTGTTTTGTTTAATATTGGCTCAGTCTTTTATTGTGTTAGATGTAGTAGTAACAAATTTTATGTTGAGTTTAGATAGATTATTTTCAATTGTAGATGTCATAGAGTTGGTAGGACAACATATTTGTTTTGATTCATTAGGTTTGTCAGGAGGGGACGTTTTTCTATTTTGGAATATTTTATGAGCTTTTTGTTTCACATTTAATATGAAATAATTAAAGTACTGAAAAACTTTGAAAGTGTTTGTCTTCGTGTAAATATTGAGGGCTGCAAATTCTAAGTGTTCTTAAGTAGAATCCGATGATTATACCGAATTTTATTTTGTTGTTATGATGAGAATAGAAATTTATTACATCGTTTTTGTTGGTTGATTTCCGATGGACACTAAATTTTAAACTGTTGTTAGCGCGGTATAGTTTGATATCTAGGAAGTGTAAAGAATTCTATGATTCCATTTCGTATGCTAATTAGGACCAGATTCGAGAAATTCTAAGATATATGCCATCGTTCCACTGAGAAGCGATTCCATTGGTAATCCAAAGTTTTGTTTATAAAAATTATTATTAAATGTGAAATAGCATTGATTGGTGATGAGACGGCAATTTTTATTATTTTAGCTGTTGGTAGAGAGAACTTTGCCTTTTGTTAGATGGAAGGGAGTTCCACAAGCAAGAAATATGAGAAAAGAAACTGTTAGCATAGAAACTACGCTTACATCTAACTAGCTCACCTGCTAATTGATGAGATCTCGACTCCAGTCTAGTACGGTGCTTACATTCAAAGGGTATAGGTACCACAGAGAAGCGTTCACCCGAACAATTCCCATGAAATTATTTAAAGAAAAGTCAATAAAAGCCAAACTTAGAGCGGTGGGAAAGTGACTGAAGCCGAGCCACCAGACCAGTAATATTGTTGATTCTCCTTTGGATTTTATCAAGGAGCTCAAGGTAAAGAGCGGAAGCACTGCACCATATGTGGCAGAAAAATTCTAAGCATGGACGAATAGTAAAATTATAACCACTGAAAAGATTAATTAAATATTTCCTTGTCGACCGTTTTCAATATATATATATATATTATTTTTAAAAAATAGTGCTCGATACGAAAGTAGAGCATAAATATAATTATTTATTTAAAAATATTATTCCAACTCGCTACACAAGTTTTGCAAGTTCTAGTCCTGTTAAACTTGCAAAACTTGGGATGACCCATGCCCTTTGTACCTCCATGAGAGACTACACATTTTTAAACTTCTAAACAATAAAAACCTATTAAACAACAGGCAAGAATTAACGGTTTTCTGCCGACACAACCGAACTTACGCTCTGAATAACTAGCTAAAAACACGTATACAATAAAATAAATTTTAAAATCCATAGCCCATATACATAGTTTTAATACCCTACAAAAAATGATAACCCTTTATGAAGTCGTCAAATAACAAACGTTACGGACTTTTTATATACACAAATCCCTTTCATAAAGAGATATAATAAAAGCATAAAATAAAAATAAATAAATAAATCTCCATAGACGCTCAAGCCAGACTATGTGAAAACTTCCTCAAATTTAGCCACCCCCACCTTACCCTGACCCGGCATCTATGAAAGTAACTCTATACTGATACAAATTATTAACACCCAACCCCTGCCTATTCTAAACAATCCGCCCTTGATGTTACCATGGAAATTTTTGATTTCAATTCTGACTATACTATTAAAACTCGTAAATTTCAGAAATAAGTCATTCCCCAAAAAATTTCGCTTGAAGATGGAACAGAGCCTACTTTAACTCAAGTTAATTCAAATATTATTTTGAAGTTTTCGGCTCTTGTTTTGAAACATGAGACCTCTTATGTAGCGAGTTGGAATCATATTTTTAAATAAATAATCATATATATATATATATATATATATATATATATATATATATATACACACACACACATAAATACAATTATATATATATATATATGTATACATATATATAAATATATATACACAATTATATATATATATATATATATATATATATATATATATATATATATATATATTATGGTCCATGTTAGGACCCAAATGAACAACACGAACACAAGAGTAGAAATAACGAAGGTATATTACACGAAATAATAATACAAGATGTGGAAGGTGTTAGTATGACTGTCAGTCTGGTTTGGAGTGAACTACTATCGGCTCGACTCGATTCGTCCCTCTCTCTTGAGAGGCGTAGTATACATAGTGTTAGGAAGAGTTCATTCTGTAGTTATAGGTAAGGACCTATGACGTATATATCTATATCTATATCTATCTATCTATCTATCTATCTATCTATCTATATATATATATATATATATATATATATATATATATATATATATATATATACAATGTGTACAATAGTAAGCAAATTCTATAAAATGACAACAAATGGAAGAATCTTTCAAGCACATCGTAAATGAAAAGCAGTACAGAAAATAGGCACTGCAGAGTCGAGATATTATTACAAAAGGATGTTATACAAAACTGGATTCAGTCATGTAAACGAATGGCATTGGCAGAAATTCATTGCAGCCATAGAAAATAAAAACGAATGAATAACCCCAGGGATTTTGACGTCCCGATAGTCGCAAACAAGATAAAAAAAGCACGCAACAAATCCTAAACATGGCCCTACCAGCAGACGGCAGAGTGAAGACTAAAGACAATTAAAAATGGATCTCGTTTGGAATAGAGAAATATAGAATAGTGACCATAACAATCCACACACTGGGAATCGTTACCACAAACCTAGATTCAAGATTGGAGGAACCAGAAATTGATTTTGCAGGGATTCAGCGAGTACAAGGAGAAAAACGTTGGCGATTTGAAGTGACTTTTGTCATTGTCCTCCGCGGCAAAATTTGCAGGAAGCATGCAAATACAGGATAATAATGATATTGGAAGCTTTGGAAAAGTCACCAAGATTTGCAAAATGTTTGAAAAATCAAAACTCTGCAGAATAATTTAAACTATTCCGAAAACAATATTGCTGAAATCAGCAAAAACAATTTGCTGTCACATGGTCTCTTTCAAAAGCCACCAGATATGATGCAAAAATTAAATAATCGATACTATTCTCCGGCTTGTTTTTCTACCTAGGATCAGAGTGTGGTATCTTTCCAATTCCGGGAACTTCTGACCTGAAATCAGTTACGTTTTATGATTAAGAAACCTAAATAATAATCTGTCTATATTTCTCAGATGAGATATTGTAACTAGTTACCCTATTTACATCATTTGAACCGAACCCTTTATTTAGTGCACTTGTGTAGATTGTTCTAATTCCACGTGCCATGCCTTTTTTGGATATCCCAGTTTCAGTTAATTCCCTTTAGTAATTCAACTCACCAAGTTTTTCTTACCTCTACTGTGGCCAGGTATTGAACTCATAACTCTTTGGGTTAAGTCACTTATTGGATCACTCAACAAAGCTTTTATAAACTGTTCGATTCAAAATACCAACGTATATCACCTAAAAAAAAAAAAAAAAAAGACCGCAGCGTACAAACGACGAAACGTCGGTAATATGACAATGAAGATGAGGATAATAGTCCGAACGATGTAAATAGTGTAAATCGTTACATAATAATATTAAGCAGGAAGAAATTGAGAAAATCGAGGGAAAAGAGAGAAAAGAAGGAGGAGGCAAGAAGAAAGTGTAAGATGAAACAATTCTAAGGAGAAACTAAAAAAGAAACAGGTGAAAAGAAATTATATATTAGAGACACACATAATATACGTTTTTGTTAATCAACTTTATTCTTAAAAAAATATTTGGTTGGTGCAAAAATAATGACGTAATAATGTCGTTTTTTTGACGTTAAAAAATACATCAAAAAACGACATTATTACGTCATTATTTTTGCACCAAGCTAATAAAACACCATTTTCTTTTATCCAATTATATATTCACCATTATTTGCAATGATTTCTTCTCACTTAGCAGTAAAATTGGTGGCTTTTCAGTAAAATTCCGCAGGTTTTGACACGAGAAAGAAAACTAGAATCTGGGTTTCATGAGAGAAAATTAACTCTATCAAATTACTCCAATTGCGACGATCGGAAAAGGTAATGATCGTTCGGTACACAGTCAGGGGAATATGGCCGGTCGGGTAGAACAGACAAATCATGCTTCGAAATTTAAAAAAAAAAGTGAAGATAACGAATCCAACGGGAACTGGAACTCGGCTCTCCGATTAACAATTCTATTAATTATCCATCTATTATTTTTATGAGTCAGTCAGTCAGTCAGTCAGTCTGTCTGTCTGTCTGTCTGTCTGTCTGTCTATCTATCTATCTATCTATCCCTCAGTCTGTTATATCTCAGACTTTTTACATATTTACCCCAGTCTGTTTATATCTGTCTCAGTTTTGTAACATATTTTCTTTGATTCTATGCAACCAGTTGCCTATCTTCGCAATTTATATACTCTCTCTCTCTCTCTCTCTCTCTCTCTCTCTTTATTAATCTCAGTATATTTTTACTTGTCTCAACAATTTCATTTTCTTTCTTTTTTTCGTCTATTTCCTTTTTTCTCTCTTTAAGTTGACTTACTTTTCTTATTCATTTTGTTTTAGTCTTTTTCTCTATTCCTCCCACCAAACTCAAAATTTCGATGTCTCTTTCTCCTGATACTTTTCCAATTCATTTTACATTCTTGCTGGGTTTTACCGAGTTTTCTCTCTCTCTCCCTCCTCTCTCGCTCTCTCTCTCACACACACACACACACACACACACACCTTTTCATATTTTCTTCAAACTTACAACTACTTCCCCAATTAGCCTCTCTCTTTTAAAATCTGTTTTTCTCTCTGGAGTCCTTTCTCATTGTATCTCTTTCTGTCTGTCAGGTCTCTCTCTCTCTCTCTCTCTCTCTTTTCCTATCTCTCCATCTCTCTCCACCGAACCATCAAATTCTACAACCAACTATTTCCCGACCCTGTTTCTGTTTTACTGTTCTTCCCCACCGACTTCTCGACAACAATGATTAACGCGTGCGGCCACGCGTGCATCAAATTAGAAAAAGTCTGCATTCTTCAGGCCGAAAGGCACGACCAATTTCGGCATTGACCATTCGGACGCGACCGAATGCGAAATTAACGCACAAATACGCGCTCCGCTGATTGTGCAGAGACACTACCGCTTTCAGGCCTTAAGACACAAATGAAGCAATTATTCCTGCACTGTGCGGAAAATTGCTAAAAGTCGGGCTTCATAGCTCCGATAGCGACCAAGTACACCGAAAGAAAACGGCAGCTTTGGGAAAACTAATTCCATCACATCCCCCACCCCACAGGCACACGCACACACATACACGCATACATGCAAGCTCCTACTAAAAAAAAGAGTTTAAAATTTGTACAGTACGCGAATAGAATAAAATATATACTTAATTGATATTGGTGGAAACGGTTGAAATTGAAATTTGTAAATAAATAATATTAAATAGTTAACCTTCCACATTTTCAAAGTAGCAATTCCTAAATATTTATATTTAACTATCTATCTATCTATCTATCTATCTATCTATCTATCTATATATATATATATATATATATATGTAAAGAATTAATGGATTTATTTTTAATCCGATATTTCTATAACTTCAAACGTTATCATAGTGGATACTCATATCTAATACAGACGCCACCGCACACACATACACATCCACACACACGAACACACGCAGACACACACACAGACGAACACACACACACACACACAGATATGTATATATACAGAGTGTATCAAGATATTAGTTTGGTGCAAAAATAATGTCGTTTTCTCACATAGTAACATATGTGAGAAAACGACATTATTTTTGCACCAACCTAATACTTTTACAAATCTTGGGGGTGGGTTCCTTACTCAAAAACAAGGACAAAATTCTATATAAACATGTCGGCAAAACCTTCCTTTTTGCGTTATTAAATTTAAAGAAAGTTTACGGTAGATGGCGCCGTGTTGTCATATAGACTAGGTTACATTTGTCATTCGTGTACATTTATGTCTAGTCTGTATTCAAAGTTTTAACGCGTGTAGTATTGAGTGTTCCGTTTAACAATGGTAGGATATTCATATCGTGAGCAGACAGATATGATTTTTACATATGACAGCGGGAATTGTAATGGAGGCGTGGCTGCACGACTGTATCAGATTGTGTTTCCAGTTTGAAGGCAGCCGAGTCATCCAACCATTGATGCAGACAGGATCCGTGGCAACACAAAGTATGGATCGAGGAACACCGAGATCCTTTCGTACGCCTGACCACGAAGAACACATTCTACGGGATGTCGGAGACGATCCAGGTATCAGAAAGCGTCAAGTGGCCCTAGTATGTCGTACATCTCATAATACCGCGTGGAGAGTACTTCAAAAGCAGTTCCTGTATACATTTGCAACGAATGCAGGGCCTTTCGCCCTCTGATCGCTCACTACAGGAGAACCTTTTTTATGGTTTATAACACAAACTGTCGATCCGTTGTTTGCCCCTTGAGTCTTGTTTACGGATGAGGTAACATTTAGAAGAAATGGAATAACAAATTTACGTAACCAACTTTTGTGGGCTGATCGGAATCCCCATGGTACAGTACAGACGAGTCACAAGCATCATTTTACGATTAATGTGTGTGCTGGAATTGTAGGTGACTGTCTACATGCTCTCCCAGTACATCTTACAGGGATTTTATTTCGAACACAATTCCAGACCTGCTTTAGGATGTATCTCTGGTAATACGAAAACACATGTGGTTCATGCTTGATGGGGCTCTAGCATATTTTAATCAAATTGTTCGCGATGCACTGGTTGACATCTACCATGAAAGATGGATAGGTAGGGGAAAACCTGTTCCATGGCCTGCACTTTCTTCCGATCTCAATTCTTTGGATTTTTATTTGTAGTGCCATCTAAAACAACTGATTTATGCAGCAGACATTAATAATGCAAAGACCTACCATGGGGACCTTCGAAACCATTTGACACCGTGTGGGAGTATTTGAAAGGGTCCACAAGCCAATGATCTGACGGCCGCCTGCGTGTGCAAGCGGAGGACATTTTGAACATCTGTTATGAGTTGGTATGTTGAGGAATAATGATGGCCTTTTTGACATATGTTTATATGGACATTTTATCTTGTTTTGGTGTCAGGAACCGCTCTAGAAGTTTGTGAAAGTGTTTTAGGATTATATCTAGGATTGTCTATTTAACAGCGCCTACCGTAAACTTTAAACATAATAACTCAAAAACGAAGGATTTGCGGATATATATTTATATGGACTGTTGTCATTGTTTTGGTGTGAGGAACCCGCCTCTAAAGTTTGTAAAAGTATTTTTGATACACCCTGTATATATATATATATATATATATATATATATATATATATATATATATATATATATAGAGAGAGAGAGAGAGAGAGAGAGAGAGAGAGAGATAAATAGATAGATAGAGAGAGAGAGAGAGGGGGGCGATAGGAACAGAGGTACCACCACAGAAAACGTGATACCTAAGGTGTAAAATTAATTTTTAAAAATGAAAAATTTTTCTTGAAACATTTATTTCCGAGCATAGCACATTGTGGCCGTGTCCGTAGTTAATATTATTGTTGTTTTTTTCTTTTTAAAAATGAAAATGCCAAAACTTAATAATATTAACTACGAACACGGCCACATTGTGTTTGGAAAATAAAAAAATAAAATATCTTTATAACACTAAAAACATACACAAAACACACACACCTAATTAAATTGAAAAAAATAAAATCATCCTTGACAATGGCTAAAAGTATAGCCGAAAGCGCTCGGAATTACAGGACATTTGAACAGTTCCTACACATTCTGTGTCCCAAAAAGAAAATAGTTGGTCGAACACAAGAAAAATTAAAATAATCGTAGCACATTGCCTGTCGTTTTTAATGAAACATGCATATATATATATATATATATATATATATATATATATATATATATATATATATATATATATATATATATATATATATGTGTGTGTATATGTGTGTGTGTGTATATGTATGTGTCTTCGTGTGTGTGTGTGTGTGTATGTGTGTTTGTGTGTGTATATGTATGTGTCTTCGTGTGTGTGTGTGTGTGTGTGTGTATGTGTGTGTGTATATGTATATGTGTGTGTATGTGTGTAAGATCCCGTGCCGATCAATGAAGAAATTTTGATTTGATTTGTTCTTTGCTTCTTATCTTCAAAATAAATTGAACCATCCTATTTTTTTTTCTTGAAAACCATGTTTTACAATTATTGGAAGATATCGGCAGATGAATATTTACTGATGCAAAATCATATTTGTGTAGAATCTCACGGGGGAAATAACTTTCCTAATCACTGCTTGCAAATCATGCAAGCACTCATTCTAAGATGAACATTTTTGTGCTGAAATGAATTGTAATAAACTCAGGTCCGATGATCCAAATGTAATATCATAAGTTGTGCAATGGTTACTAATCTTTTGTCGTAAAAGTAGCTGTAGAAAATGACAACACTGAACGGTACTCACTGTTTGGCTGGCTTCTCAATATTCAGATAAATTCTGAAAAGATAAGGCTTCCTTACTTAAAAAAAATATGATTTCGTTTCATACGTGACTGAAATTTATGACATTTATATATTGATTCTGAAAGGTGACATTTCAACGCATGTTTCTGTACGATTCGTGCGTAGGTTGTGAATTTGAAATGTTTTTATGTTAAAAGTGAAAATGAAAGAAAATGAAATGCATTTTCGTCATTTGATGCTGTTTGATTTCCGGAAGAACGAAAACACAAACTCCGTACAAACTGCAACAGATATATTTGACTTTTACAGAGAGTACTTTGGTACAAAAATAGAATTTTTTTTATCTGGAAAAACCGAGCAAATTCCGACGGGTTTGCAGTCGTTGACAACCGTCTTAAAAGTAGTTCCTGATTAAACTTGAATTTGTATTCAAATATATTTGGAACAAAAGTTCGTAGCGTTTTTCAATAAGTTGCGTTTAAACACATAATTACAGGGATTACAGAAAGTGAAAGTAAGAAAAAGATGGCTGTTTGAGGAAAGGATAAAGAGAAGGACAGGAAACAAGATCAAGGCTTCAGAAGATGTCGATTGACATTACATTTTAATATTTGAAGATTATAGTTATCACGGAAGCAAGTAAGAGGAAGGGAGTTCCACTGTTGTGAAGTGCGAGAAGAGAATCTGTTGGAGTAGAAGAGGCGATTACATTTAACTGTTTCGATAATGAAACGGTGGGGCCGTGATACCAACCTAGTAGCACGCTTAAATTCACGCAGTCGGGGCACCAGTGAAAATAGCATATTTGTAGAAAAGACAGAAGGAAGTCATATCATGTTTGTGAGAAAGTGACTGCAGTCGAGATGCCAGGTCAAGACCTATCACATTGCATATCCGTCTTTGGATTTTGTCGAGAACCTCGAGATGAACAGCGGGAGCACCAGACTAGATATGGCAACAATATTCAGTACAAAGACGAATGGTAGATTTGTGGCTTTGATGGATGGACACAGATGAAAAAAACCTTCTGACAGATTGTGAATTTGCAATGTTTTACGTTAAAAATGAAAATGAAGGAAATGAGATGCAGTTCCGTCATTTGAAGCTCTTTTATCCCAGAAAAAAAATAAAATAAACGAAATACACTGCTGTAGAAACAGCAAATAATATATATATATATATATATATACCTTTCACTAAGATGGTGTCATAAATGAAATTGCTGCTCGTAAGTGTTTACCTAGATTCAGAAGAGGAAATTTTCATCTGGAAAATCGAGAACATTCCGGAAGGCCTGCAAATCGAAATGCTGGTAAAAAAAGAAATAATCAAGTTCACACAAAAGTGCATATCTCAGATACACTCTACATTATCTTATATGAAGGCATTTAAATGCATGACTCGTTAAGATGTTTGCTTCACGATTTCAAGGAAGGAAATTAATCAACCACGTTTTCATGTTCGAATCTCTACTCAACCGCAAAAGAAAAAAAAAAAAATCACACCCCATCATTTAAAAAGAAAAATGGATTGTTTACAAAGTGGAAGGAAAATGACCCGGAAGAAAAAGATTAACCTTTAACCGCTGCAAAAGCCGACCTGTTTTCGAAGAAGCTGGTGCGGTGAATCTGGAAAGATTGACAGGGTATTGTGTACGCTGAATTCAGACAAGTATTTTCCCCTGTGTGTTGTGGTGTAATAGATGAGAAACCGGAGAGCCGAGTTCGAATTCCAGTCGGGTTCCTTACATTCATTTGCACGCAAATACTCATGGGATAGGCATGAAACCATCTCATCTTGGAGAACTGAGTTCGAATTCCAGTCGGGTTCGTTACAAATACTCCTAGGATATATATAAAGCCATTTCTTACACTAGAAGCTATGGATTGAATAGCCCAAGTGTGTATTATATGTGGCACTTAACTGAATGACTGACTGTGCCCCGTTGAACGGATTAAAAGCGCTCGGAATTGGCTAATCGGCAGGATTCCATCTTCTGTCAGAACTATGTCACACCTTGTCACATCTGTCAGAACTATGTCACACCACACATATCTTTGCAAACCTGGTAGAAGTTGGTACTGCTTGACAGAGATGCCATAGAGCCATCATACACATCTGATCTTAATGGAAGGTTAGATGAGTATGGAAGCCTGTAAATACCATTTAAAGCAATTCATGACTCAGAAAGGTACCAGGACCATGAATCTGTATCAAAGACGGCGAAAGACTTTCGAATAAAATGGTACATATGTAGTTGAATTAGAGACGCATCCTTATCTTACAACCCCTTTTATTTTACGCACTTGCTCAATTTCAATGGGAGTAGATAGGTTCGCTTATTATTCAGTTCTTTTGAACAGGAGTAGATGTTTATTCATAGTTTCCTGTTTGGGTCTTGCTTTTCTGGTTCCTTTTAAAGTCTTTTCATTCTATTTTAATTCCAGCAGCAGCACCCTTGGGTGTTAGTAGCATTATCACCTTGCTTGGGGTGAATTAAAAAAAATCATATTCTATCCACATGCTGACATTTTGATTCCATCTCTTTTAAATTTGCTCTTTTTTGTGTCATTCTTAAAGCCATTTTTTTCTTGCTGTCATCTTGCCATATTTTTCATTTTATATTTTTATTGTTATCTTATTATCGTTCAACTTTTCCGCTATTTCCAGTATTGTCTTCCCGTTATTCAATAATTTTATAATATTTTATATCTGTGCAGTGCATATTTTTACCTTTCTTAAAATAAAAAAAAATACATTTTGATATTTTAAAATGTTGCTTTCCTCTTTCATTTTTAATGTTAGAATTAATGATAAAAAATGAGCTAATTTTAATGATATTTATTAAACATTTTTAACGATGTATGCAATATAATAATAAAAGATGCCTTTTTAAATAAAAACTCGTTGAAAGAGTATGACGATCGCTGACACATTTGATCAATGTAATCGTGAGAACGACAATGACTCTTGAAAGCCAGTAAAAGTGCCTTGCAACGCTTATTGCTGATGTGACAAAGGAATTTTTTTCTGTGCGTGGCTTGGCCTGTTTTGTAAAAAAAACTCTTCAGTTGGTTTGTGGGTTCTCATGTGACAGGTGAGATCGGAGCGGTTTCTCCAGGTTTTCTGACACGCCCCACCTGCCATTTACAGCCTAGTACCGATCATAATTTATCAAAGTCTACTAATATGACTTTCCTTCTGGCTAACGAGGTCTGCATTGGAGAGATATACTCTGTCACATGTAAATTGTTGGATTGCTAGGTCAATGATTTCCTTTTTCCTAGCTGACCAACGCATTGCGTCTCTCTCTCTCTCTCTTACACACACGCACACTTATACATATATATATATATATATATATATATATATATTCATAAATATAAGTATAAAGTATTGCATAATGGGTGCTGAAGGTAATAAAAGTGCTCGATGTAAAATAACAGAAGTAAAATTTGTACTATTAATAATAAATATACAGTCTTTCCTCATCGTTTGGTGCAACTCCGAGTTCTTGCACTCATCAATATACAGGTACTGATTGAAAATTGATCACTCTAAAATTTAAATATTAATGTTAATGACCTACTCTTAAAGCAGTGAAGCACTCCATTTTTTTTTAAATTGGATTTTTCATAAAAAAGTCATGATATATCATTAATGTGTCTTTTGCTAAATATAATCAGCATAACCAACGCCGGAGTTTTTTTTTCAATGTCACAAGCGATGTCTATTTTCAGTTATATGGAGAAATCTTTAACAGTAACTTTCGGTTTAAGACTATAGTTTTTCTGTTATTATAAATGTCCGGACAAAGAAAGAAAAAAACAAAAAACAAAAAAAATGCTAATTGTTTGCTTTCAAAAAGCAATTTTACTGAAAAATATTTCTTTCCGAATATATTTTCTAATTTTCCATAATTTTTCATTGGAACTCTACTAAGAACCAATGGATTCTATTTGAGTTCTGTTCATAACCGTTATCGCTAAAAATAAGCCTTGATTCTCCGGAATAAAAGCAATACCAACTTCTCAGCGATAAATTTAATTCTTTCACATTGTTATAAGAAAATGTGGAGCTATTTTTCAGGTTATAGAAAAGTTATACCTATCCAAATTTTCTCCTCTTATTCTGCACAGGTGTGTACTTCAACCAGTATAGAGAATCCACCAAAAATGTATACAGGAAAGGAAAAAAAAGTTGTCTTTTGTAGTTTTATCAAACTGCGATAACACTGGTAGTGCGATATTTTCTCGACAGATGGTATTACATTGGCCGCCCCTAGACAAGAAATTGGAAATGCATGTGCAGCAATCCCACTAGACAATTTGGACAACGTTGCCAAAGCAGTATTTCGCCATACTAATGAATGTCTGGAAGTTAAATGCCACCATCTTGAACCTTTCTTGTGATTGTAGAGTCCAATGGTAACTTGTGCTAGTCTCGTGATGTCTGAATAAATTTAGTATTACAATATACAGTTTTCCTTTGCTGAAGTGTGTATACATTTTTGGTGGACTTTCTCTCTCTCTCTCTCTCTCTCTTTATATATATATATATATATATATATATATATATATATATATATATATATATATATATGAAAACATGCATTAACGAAACATGCATTAATGAAAAATTGCTGGCTATATATTTATATATATACAGGTGGCGATGGATAAATTGTTATCTAAATTACGCAAAAATAAAAAGATAATGATATTTCATTTTAACATTTTATATTTACCAAAATGACACACAAAAAAGTAAATTTATTCAATAAAGTCGTTGGCTTCAAACACGGCCTCCAGACGACTTCGGATTCTATTGCATTTCTTCTGGACGGTTCTCTCCTGGATGATGAATGATGCCATGATCCTCGCCTCAGTTCATCTCTGGTGTTACAAGGAGTTTTGTTGAAAGCAACGCTATATTTCTTCCGACCTATTTCTGTTGTTCCTTTATTTGTTATCGCAACTCTCATATTATTTAATCCCATAGAATAATTGATGACTATTAAATAATCAGCATTTATCAGAAATAAAGATCAAACTTTCAGCAAGATTTGAACTGGTATCACTTATTCTTAGGATCCTGTCTTACCGTGACATCATCTTACCGATAAAGTTACAACCGCCACAATGAATATAGATTTCCGCGCCCAAATATATTTACTACGCTAAGTACAGATAAGCACAGGAACACCTAATAAAGATCGAACAGACAACAACAGTGATATTAGTGATATGAGTATACTAACCATTACGCCACAATAGTCGTCTGAACTGCCGTACTGAATTTACACTGAAGTGCGCAAATATCAATTGCATATCACTGGTAGCAGACTTGGGTAACCAATTCGTCTGTTATTGGTGAGCACGAAACCGGAAGTGGAGAAGAGAGGAACGCAAATGAGGTGAAGATAGAGTTAGCGGGCTGGTTGGGCATGGAGTGGAGATGGAGGTAAGGAGGCTGATTTCAAAAGAAATAAGTGATGACAACAGAGTCAAAAGATGGTGGCGGAGGATGGGGGTATGGAGGATACGATAAAGGCCGTTCGTTAATCTCGAGTCGACAGATCTACGCAAATTAAGGAACACATGAAGACGAAAGTTTGGGCAGTTGCTCAGCTGGTTTTCATCGCCCTCTTCATCATCCCCCTTCCTTACAATCATGATCAGTATTACGACGAGAAGAATCAATATTATTTATTAAACACGTCTGGGTTGAGGACAGAGCCTTAAGTGTGGGCCACTTTTTCAATATCAAAACTACTACACGAGCAATGGTCGGCAAGATTTGCATATTAACCTTTTACTCCCAAGCGTTATGAGTAATCTGGATATGATTCAAAGTATAAAGCACGGTGATATGCAAATACCTCGTCATTATACATTATATATATATATATATATATATATATATATATATATATATATATATATATATATATGCTATTCATAAAATGCAAAGAAGAATCTGCAATATTATTGGTCTCGACCTGGCATCTAGGCTTCAGTTACCTTCCCACCACCGTAAAGTAGCTTCCTTGTGCCTTTTCTATAAATACTTTCACGGTAATTGTTTTGATGTGCTTTCCTCTTCGGTGCATAGACTTTAAATGCAACAGTAGCGGAACTACTATCAAACTAATGAAGCTTAAGTTTCAGGGGCCCCTAATTCCAGATGGGCCCCTGAAGCAACCTTTTTCGGGGAGGAGTAAATTCTTCAACAAAATCGGTGTTCTTTCTTAAGTATTTGCTATTAAAATAAGACCATTTTAATGATAGAATCCTAAACCAATGCGTTGAAGTAGCCAATGCTGGCCTTAGAATATATGCTCTAATACGCATTTCATAAGACCTCAACATTTCTCTGTAATTAGTCAAATTTCAAAAATTTTCTTAGGTGTTTGCAGCGACCGAACCCCTAGTTGCATGGGCCGGTTGAGCTCACCAAAACATATTCATAACCTACGTTTTGGCGAATCTATTATTACTGGTTTTGAAGGCACCCACATGCCTGTTCAAACTTTAAGGCCTCAAAAGTGTATGTTTGTCACTAAAGCGTGGTACTCGATTGGCAGCGAGGTCTAATTTTGCAGTTGAAATGGGTAAATGTAACTGTAACTTCCATACTGACAGTTTCTTCTGTCGCACGTCTCGCTAGTGGAACTCTCTTCCGGCTTTTTACCTTTCAGTCAACTTTAATCTTCAAAAATGTAAATGCAATGTCAATCGTTATCTTCTGTCTTCTTAATTCTAGTTCTTTTCTTGTTCTCTATCCTTGATAGATTTTTTTTCTTATTCTCTCATATCCAGCAACTTCTTAAATGCTTTATCGTCTTACTTTGGGTAGAATGATTAAAAAATGTATACATTGTTTAAAATCTGCTATATATATGGAGAAAGAGTGTTCAAAAGTGTTAATAGATATAGACATTGTATATTTCTCTCTCAATCTGTGTATATATATATATATATATATATGCACAGAGAGAGAGAGAGAGAGACAGAGAGACAGAGAGACTAAAGCTGATTGATTTGATTTTACGGCTTATAAACATTTTGTGGTTTATTTAAAGCCGAAAAATATCATGAATTGTAAGAATTAATTTTGGTGAGTGAATATTGCAGTTTTTGAGATGCATATACAAGTCTTAATATTTAACCCATAGTTGGGGGAAATGGATTCATACGTTTCCCTCGTGCATATGTGCGTAAGTGAATATAGCGAACCCGACTGGAATTCGAACTCTGTTTTCTGATTTTTTAATTCCGAGCCGCTATTACAAAACCCGCACGTCCGAGATACTGAAGAAATGGCTGCATACATAGTAAGTCTGTTTTGGTGTTCTCATTCTTTATAAAATAAGTAGATAATTTCAGACAGAAGTAGAATGAATGGCATCGCCTTCTCTCATTGTAATCAACCGGATGATATATGTGTGATGTAATAGGTGTTAATATAGTGTGATTGTGGAAGCCATGTGAGGCAGACGGGATATAACGCCGGTATACTGAGGAATTACTGTTGGGGCCAGAAAGATGCAGTAGTCTCTCTGAAGGGGTAAATGCTTTAGGTTTTTCTTAGGTAACAGTGACAGGGTTATACCAAAATTATGTGTATTTTGGCTATATGTCAACGGTGCATGAAAACCTCGGGTACCAACAGGTGATCCAAGAACTGGGCCTCCTGCGGTTGATCAGGATTTTAATCAATTAACAACGATGGAAATTGCAGGAAATTATATTGGTACCCGAGGTTTTCATGCACCGTTGACATATATCCAAAATACACATAATTCAATGCTGCTGTAGTTTAACATACTGTATAGGGTACACTACAAGCTATAATGTTTTTGGTCATTGATCAATAAGGCTGTTATAATTGAGCTCACAGCATCGATTGTTGCTTTCACCCAGTCCAGAGAACCTCATGATTGGGTCGTGGAAGACCGGAGATGTATCGACTGGTCTGGCGAATAAAATTTTCAGCTCTTTCGGGCGAACATTAAAATTCCTCTGTAGTTAGACATCTAGTCTGGCAGTCTGTTGAGAAAGCTGGTTGTGATTCTGTCATAGTTTGAGTTGTGTTCTGTTGTTGTTCGCAAGAACTATTTGTGAAACTGTTTTGAGAGATTTGACGCACAAGTTACGTTTGTTGTTGGAGAGTATTTGCACCACATCCTGCTTAACTTGTTCCCTGGTGTTGATCGTTTGTTCCAGGAAGATAACCTGGCTCTCCACCTTCGTGTACAGGTGACACGAAGCTTGATCCAAGAACCCACCACTGCTTTCCATGTATCCAATGAATCCAAGTGATCGGCACTTTTAACCCCTCTTTAGCAGGTTTTTTTTTCTTTTTAAACGCAATTCATCCCAAGCAAGGCGGGAATGTTACTAGCACGCAAGGGGTTACAGAAAATTGAGAACAAGATTAAGGAGGCGTGATTGAGGAAAGGATACAGAGAAGGACGGGGGAACAAGCTCGGAGTGTCAGATGTCGATTGACATTACATTTGAATATTTGCATCGGGGAAGCAAGTAAGGGAAAGAAGTTCCACAGACGGGAAGTGTGGGAGAAGAAGCTGTTTGAGAAGAAAAGACGGTTACATTTAACCGTTTTGATAGTGAAAGGGTGGGACCGAGATACCAGCCTGGTAGTTCGATTAAATTCATGTAGTTCGGGAACCAGCGAAGTAGCTCGTCGGAACAGGAAACAGTAACTTTGCTTCTTTGAGGACATGATTACACTCATTACGAGCAGTGACAAGGAGACATCTGTTGTAATCAGACATGTCCCTACGGTATAGACGGAATTAGTGATTCCTGTGGGCAATAGCTGCTGCACAAGCAGCTGAAAACCAAGGGGATGAATGCAATTTCATTTTATATTTTTTCTAGGTATGAAATCCTCAATTTCAACTTTTACCCAGGATGAGACTTCAGACGCACATTTTTGGACGGGGAGGTTAAAGACGGTCTTCCAGGGGACATCACGAAGGAAATCTCGGAACGAGTCCCAATCTGGTCGTTGATAATAGAAAGATGTGCTGTTGGTAGGAGGTTCTTTACTGGGAGAGGAGTAGAAGGAGATTAAAACAGACATGACGGCATGATCAGAGTTGCCAAGAGGGCAGAGCTGCACGGCACGACAAGGCTCGGTGATGGAGGTAAAACAGAGATCAAGAAGAGAAGCCATGGTAAGGCTTCTCTTCTTGATGGTTGTTGGGGAAACGCGTAGGAAAGTCAACCACTTATGTGAGAGATTGAGGGATTGAAAAGTTGTTATGCCAGGAAGGTCAGTTACAGAGTGTTTAAACGATTTGATATGGTGGGCATTGAAGCCACCGAAGACAAATATGTTTGCAGATGGATGTAGAGAGATAGCCTTCTCTGTATTCTCGGAAATGCAATCGAGTACACCATAGTCGTGATGGAGAGCTATAGAGAAAGAAGAGATAGCTTATAGATTTGAGGAGAGATACACGGAAACACGTGCATGAATGGTCTGGAGATTCAAGAGAGAGCTTCCTAGCCAGTGGGAGATAGTCTCATGCGTAAACCCCAGGCCATGCTTGTGGGTAATAGAGTCCTTTCTTAGGAGAGGAAGGTAACCAGGAATCAGAGGAGGGGGATTGACTAGTTAAAGTTGTTCTCGCAAAAAGCTAGTATATCAGGAAACTTCTCAAAGATGAACGGTTCCACACTGCAGAAGTTGGTTCGAATGCCACGAATGTTGGAAAAGGAAATGTTAAAGGGTTTGGGACATGCTATTTACCTCAGTGAATTCACTGCAATAGCACCCAGCAAACACAGCCCTGTTACAGATAGCCCTGAAATGTCCCTGTATAGATATACCTACACTTTATAAACTCAGTTCTACGTCACATAGCCGCCGTTATTTAAGCAAAGGGAGAAGTTAGGCATTATGAGATAATTGTATTCATTTGTTTTGCATTTCAAGCGTCCCTGCATCTGTAGTGAGTCTCTCCAGGTTTAATTATAATCGTTTAAACCGTTTAATTATTATATTTTGTTCCCCAACAGGAACACACACACACACATACACATACATATATATGCGTATATATATATCAATTACTAGTAGTAGAGCCCGGCATTGCCCGGGGATGTAACAGTAAGAGACAGATCAAGTATCGACCATCATAAAGACTGAAAAATAAAATTGACAAAGATTATTGTTTAAGGTTTTTTTGTTTTTTTTTACGAATTGGTCAAACCCAAACTCAAACAAAAACATTGTTTTCAATCGTTATGAGTCTACCGATTGAATAGAATTTTATTATAAACAATTGTCTTGTAAATGGAATTTTTAAAGCATTCTGAATGTAAAAATAAAGAAAAAAGTGTGCAAGACAATAAAAACACTAACTGCCAAAAAAAAAGGTTAAGTTTTGTTGAAATCGGTAGAAACATATAGGAAATCCGATCCCATATATAAACGAACACACACACAAACAACCTGGGTTTTATAATAAGTATAACTCGATATGAGTTTTCCCCATTTCATTCTCGTGATGCCTCTTAATCGTGTTTCCAAATTGATTTCGTGCAAAAACAATTGTGTTTTTCCAGTTTTTGGCGCTGTTAGAACTACCGCAAGGTAATTTTACGTAGTCCTGTGAAGTTTTGTTGAAATCGGTTGAAAAATGTAGGAAATCCGATCCAATATATAAACGTACAGACACACACACACACAATCTGCGTTTTATAATAAGTAAGATATATATATATATATATATGATTCCATCAATGAAAACATTTTCTATTCTGAAGAAGTCCTTTTGAAGGACGAAACGCGTTACATAGGATTGTTCCCTTTTTGTCCTTCAATTACCCATATGTAAATATATACACATATACATGCGTACATCGGCATATATACATATAATTTATTTTGATGAAACATTGCTCCTATGACTTAGGCATTTAACCTCAATAAACTGGAACGAATGGCCCATTTTCTCGCCAATTGTTTCAATTGTTTTTTTATTTCAGTAAAAGTCAAAAGTAACCGCAATTTAATCCACGAAGCAGCTAGAAGTGAAATAAAAAGCTCGAAGTACCAGTCGTTCTCTATCTGTTAATATCTGTATGTCTTTAGATATACATTGGAATCTCTCATAAGTTTTTTCAATCAGATGATTGATGGGTTATATCTATCTATCTATCTATCTATCTATCTATCTATCTATTATATAATGACAAACACTTAAAAAAACAGGTGATATTTATTTCATTGAAGTCGATAAAACGGCTTCAACGGATCTATATCCTCTTGGAAATTCCATACAGATTACCAATAATTCTAGTATTAATATATATATATATATATATATATTGAAAACGGTCGACAAGGAAATATTTAATTAATCTTTTATCGAGTTTTTCCAGTATTCTAACATTTTCCCGTTTTTCAGTGGTTATAATTTTACTATTCGGCCATGCTTAGAATTTTTCTGCCACATATGGTGCAGTGCTTCTGCTCTTTACCTTGATCTCCTTGATAAAATCCAAAGGAGAATCAACAATATTACTGGTCTGGTGGCTCGGCTTCAGTCACTTTCCCACCGCTCTAAGTTTGGCTTTTATTGACTTTTCTTTAAATAATTTCATGGGAATTGTTCGGGTGTTCTCTTCTCTGTGGTACCTATACCTTTTGAATTTAAGCACCGTACTAGACTGGCGTCGAGATCTCATCAATTAGCAGGTGAGCTGGTTAGATGTAAGCGTAGTTTCTATGCTAACAGTTTCTTTTCTCATATTTCTTGCTTGTGGAACTCCCTTCCATCTAACAAAAAGGCAAAGTTCTCTCTACCAACAGCTAAAATAATAAAAATTGCCGTCTCATCACCAATCAATGCTATTTCACATTTAATAATAATTTTTATAAACAAAACTTTGGATTACCAATGGAATCGCTTCTCAGTGGAACGATGGCATATATTTCTCGAATCTGGTCCTAATTAGCATACGAAATGGAATCATAGAATTCTTTACCTTTCCTAGATATCAAACTATACCGCGCTAACAACAGTTTAAAATTTAGTGTCCATCGGAAATCAACCAACAAAAACGATGTAATAAATTTCTATTCTCATCATAACAACAAAATAAAATTCGGTATAATCATCGGATTCTACTTAAGAACACTTAGAATTTGCAGCCCTCAATATTTACACGAAGACAAAAACTTTCAAAGTTTTTCAGTACTTTAATTATTTCATATTAAATGTGAAACAAAAAGCTCATAAAATATTCCAAAATAGAAAATCGTCCCCTCCTGACAAACCTAATGAATCAAAACAAATATGTTGTCCTACCAACTCTATGACATCTACAATTGAAAATAATCTATCTAAACTCAACATAAAATTTGTTACTACTACATCTAACACAATAAAAGACTTAGCCAATATTAAACAAAACAATAAGATAAAACTTGAAGAAGGAATTTACTCGATCGCCTGTCATAAAAAATATATAGGAGAAACCTTTAAAGAATCTGAATGAAATATTATTTGAACACAAAAGGGACATTTTACAAAACAATACATCAAACGTAACGAGACTGAGCACAATTTTGACGTAAAAAATAATACTTTGATCAAAGGAAAAAAAGAATCTAAATGAAATCGGCTAGAAAAAATAATAAAATTAAAAATTTCCAAACTCCTGGTTCGTGCGCATGTGTAGTCGCACCAACATGTCTTAGTCCGATGAAGTCCTAAAGGAGGAAACGCGTCACAAGAAAATTTTTTCCATGTTTATATATATATATATATATATATATATATATATATATATATATGCGCGTGTGATACCTGTAAATAGATTTAATTTTACTAGCAAATCCCTGATGAGTGGATACTATCTTCAAGAAATCAGAGTAAGTAAATAGATAAGTTTAACATTTAATTTTTATTTGTTTCTAGGAATATTCTATCTCTAGTAATACTCTATCTCTCAATACTGCTGGTCTGAAAAGCATTGTCTTTCAGTATTACCACTGCAGACTTTGTTTCACCCCCCCACGCGCACACACACACACGCACACACACACACGCGCGTGCACACACACACACACGCACGCACACACACACACATACACACATATATATATATATATATGTATGCAGCCTATACATGGTTCTGCCAATTGTTATATTGAAGGCAAGTTCATGTTGATCATTTTTAAATTGTTGCATTTCAATTTCAAGTCGAGCAAGAACCAAAAATATTTACAGTTTACATCGTTCGGGCTGATGTTTTCATCTTTATTGTCAGATTCACGTCGTTTAGGTCGTTGTACGCTCCGACTTTATTCAAGTGATATATGTTGGAATTTTGAACTGAAACCTTTATTTAGTCCACGGGGTTAGATTGTTCTAATTCCACGTCCTATGCTCTTTTTGGATATCCCATTTTCAGCTAATTCACTTAAGTACCTCCCACTTCAAAGTTTTTCTTCCCTCTGCTGTGGCCAGGTATTGAACTCATAACTGTTTTGGTTAAGTCACTTTTTGGATTACAAGGTCGAGGCGTACAACGACCGAAACGTCGGGAATATGACAATAAAGATGAGGACAATGTAAATAGTTACAATATAAGTATAGACAAAAATTGTTTTGGAAAAGAAATCGTCGCCAGCTAATCTTCATTTTCAAGAAGGTTCTTTAGCTTCTCTCTTTATTTTTCTCCCTTTATTTTTCTCTCCTTATTTTTCTCCCTTTATTTTTCTCTCCTTATTTTTCTCCCTTTATTCATTATTCAGTCGATTTATTATGATTATTTGAAATTTAAAAGCTAGTAAATATAAGGTTGGTGCAAAAATAATGACGTAATAATGTCGTTTTTTGACGTATTTTTTAACGTCAAAAACGACATTATTACGTCATTATTTCTGCGCCAACCTAATATTTTGGAGATAACAAATTTAAAAGCCAGAAAATATTTAAAGAATTTTCTGAAGATAACAATGATTTACTGACACAAGTTCTATTAATTAATCCATAGCTGGGGGGAGAGTATGTGGATTAATTCCTTTCTCAAGGGTATTTACGTTTAAATAATGTAACGGTCTCAACTGGAATTGAAACTCTGATATCCGATTTCCAATACCAAGCCGTTATCCATTAAATCACCCGCACTTCTACAAGCGGTCACTATTCTAGGTATTGACCAGGCTCCACGTTGCTGAACTTCGGTGATCGGACGAGAACTGGTGTTTCAACGTGATATGACCGTAGACCTATAGCAATTGTAAGTCATATCATTAACGACATTCTAAGAAGGCCAGAGACTTTATAACCTAAAAACAATAAAGATGAGGAAACTATTTTGAAAGGATCGATGTATAACAGCGGATTAAATGCTGCTTTAAAAGCAACACAATGAAGAATTACATTTTTTTTTACATACGGACCACTATCCTCATATTTTTTGTTATCACATTTCGGTAGTTGTAATCCCTGGCCTTCTTGAGGTATTTCTCCATCCAGGCTGCCTTCATAGAATTTTGAACTGAACTCTTATTTAATCTACGGGGTTAGATTGTTCTATTTCCGCTGTTCGTGTCTGGAAATATCTTGTCTTATTCTTATTTAGAACTGTTCAGTTATTGCTCCCCTTGTTTCTATTGATTCTCTCCTTACTAGCCGGGCCAGGGATTGAACTCGCAATTACTATGCAACTATGTTCACTAATTCAAATAAAGGTTTTAGTTGGAAATTCCCTGAAAGTAATCCAGATTAACAAACACATGAAGAAGACCACAGAGCAAACGCCTGAAACGGAGTAATGTAAATAATGTAAACAATGATGTCAGAAATTCAGACAGAAAAGATGGTGTAATTGGTTAGAATAAATCAATATAACGACAACTTGTATCAGAAATTCGGAAAAAAAAAACTAACGCCATATTCCTCGTTCATTATTCACGCGAATTATTATGATTATGAAATTTCCCTCAACTGAAAATACGCGGATTGAGCACGCACGTGGCGGTGTAATGGTAAGCAAGCTTGTTTCACTAGGACCCTTACGACTGAGTAGTGAGTTCGATCCTCACTGGGTGCCGCCTACTTTCGGCATTGTGCCGCATCTAAGCTACGCTTGGAAAATCGCTATACGACAAAGGCGTTTGAGGTGCACTTTCTAAATCTCACTTTACAGTAAGCGACTCTTTTATTATAATATCAAGTATCATTTTTAACAGTAGAAACGTTTTCATCAATGATGTACCTTCGAAACACACTGTCTTGTGTGTAGTCATATGCAAGTTAATAATATTATGTGATTAAGCATTCGCAGGTATAGGCTAGTGATTAAAGCAGCAGTGTAAATAAGCTGTGAATTACCCCAAGTTAACACATATTGGTAAAATAAAATGTCCTGATGGTTAGCTAAATTCCTACTCAGAGGTTTAATGCAGAGCTAGGAATACTTTTATCAACATGGCTTATTAATGCACCAACTCCTTTGAATGACTCAGTTCTGCATTTGAAGCATTCGATGAGAATTGGATGCACAGTTTCTCCCCCTCTCGCTTTCCCTCTTTTTCCCTCTCGTCATAGTGTGACTGTCGGCTTGACTTTCTCTTAATCAGAATCAATTAAGGAAAGTCCTCTTTGTGATTTCTCTTTGTGCTGATTCGGCGTGGAAGTCGCCATGTCAGTCGATGACAGCTCTCTATTATGTCTTTAGCAAGAAGTACACAGATAGAGAGAGGGGGGAGAGACGGGGGAGAGATAGAGAAGAATAGAGAAAGAGTGAGAGTGAGAGAGAGAGAAAGAATGAATGATAGTGAGAGAGTGAGAGAGAGAGAGAGAGAAAGAGAGAGAGAGAAAGTGTGAGTGAGAGAGAGAAGGCAAAAGTCTGAAGCTTATCGATTTCTCCAGGAATTTGGACAGTGACTCACTTGAGTCTGGCGTAAGTGACACACGCACGCACGCACACACGCACACACACACACACACACACACACACACACACACACACACACACACACACGTGCGCGCACACACACACAAAAGGCATATATACAGATATATATATAAAAAAAGATGAACAGAAAGAACAGAGTTGTGTATATGCATAATTACCAACATATTGGGTTGGTCCAAAAAATAATTCTCTGTTTATCGTTAGATGGCATTAGGGGTGTTTAGTTTTAAATGACTTCATTGAAAAAATGATCAGTTTCTATTGTGTCTCTGCAGTTGTTATGTCAGCATACATTATTTTTTTTATTAATATCAAAAATGGAGATTATTTTAGAAGAGAATTGATTTTGATTTAATTTGATTTGTTTCATTACCGACATATCAACTCCTTAAAGGTCATTTAATGCTGAAATTTTTTTATTTTTTTTTGGGTGGGGGGAGAAGACTTTGAATTAATAAAAATACAATATATGTTATTCAGCTTTCACAATTGAATACATGGTAGATGATACTCAGCTTTTGTGTATATACATATTCGTTGGTTGGTTGATTTCGTTTATCAGCAATTGAACCGCTATAGGTTATTTAATGCCGAAATCTAAATATTTTGTACATAATTTTATGCCTTCATCTACAGATATTTTGTACATAATTTTATACTTTCAGGGTAAAATTTGTGTTTTTAGATGTATAGTTTGCAGATCATGAAATGCATTGTTGGTAATTTTACTACAAAAAATTATTGTTAGTAATTTTTTTTTACTATAAACATGTATTTTTATATTCTTTTAGTGGTGTATTGATAGTCATTTTGCTATTAAAATGTACTGTTGATTTTTGTTTGGGAGCTCACTATTTGTCCATAGCTGGGACCCTAACAGGTGCTACCACCCCGGATCAGGGTGGACCTGGGAACAACAACAATTAGGAGGTGGTTCCACATTCCTTGAAACCTCCAATCTTCCAATCAGAGAACTTGCTGCTGGAAGTTAGATTATCGTCATACGCAGGACGATAGAAGCGAATTAACAACATTATCTCTCTAATATATTCTTTATTTAAAGAAAGATGAAAATGCTAGTCAAACGTAAACATATTTATAGAGAAAGTATTGTGAATAATGAAATATCAGAAAGAGTTTGCAAATTTGACAATAATCAGCATAGGATGACGGCAGATATACTGAAAATACCAGAGTCACTCATTGGGAAACATTTGAACCATTTTAGTTATGTTAGTAGCTTTCATATCTGATGTCCTATTTATGAGTATTCCTGTTTATTCATATTCCTATTTAAATGTTCCTGTTTTGGAATAAATCATATCGCATAATAAAAAGTAGATACTTTACAACACCATGGAATGCAAGTGAAAATAAGCAACACTAAACGTACTAACATCTGGTTGTCATTCAAAGGTACTGCAGTGAATAAAAGGGGGGATTGAAAAGGATTCTACAAACATAAGAGTCGTCGGGTGAACAACTACTTCAAACAATTATTCCCCCCCCCCCCACTTATTACAATGGAAGATTGCTACTGAGAAAATAACACCCGTCCAGAATTAGTCAAGAGAAATATTATAATAATTTACCAACATAACGCGTGAAAATGGCGATAAAGTAGAAAATATTGTGGGAAGATATAATTTTAAAATTATCTGAAATATAGCAGAAGATAGTGCAAGCGCTATAATAGAGTTAACGGAGAAAATAAAGAATTCTTACTCAGTAGTTTTATATTAACCAATATATATATATATATATATATATATATATATATATGATATATGATACAATATTGTGTTTAGGTTTTAAGGTATGCTGTTTTTAGGTTTTAAGGTATTGTTATTTTTTTTTGATTATCGTTCAACCATTTATCCAACTTTTTGACTTTAAATGGCAAACAACTGTTGAGTGGTCGACCTCGAGTTCAACAGCAAATTCCCGTGTGGGTTTTGCGAGGATCGGCTTCAATTAAGGCTTTCAAATGTTCGTCATCAACCGCAGTCGGCCGGCCGCGACCGTCTTCATCTTCGAGGCTCTCGTCACCATTGCGAAATTTCTTGAACCACCGTTGTGCCACACGTTCGTTAGTGGTTCCTGGGCCAAACGCATCATTGATATCACGAGCTGTTTCGGCAGCTTTTCGGCCTAGTTTGAACTGGAACAAGAAAATCGTGCGGATTTGAATTTTTTCCATGCTGTCGAAAAGCCTGCAAAAAATGAATGAAGAGATTGAGAACGGTAACGAATAACACGATTCGATAGAGCGAAAAACGCGCTTCAAAATGATATATAACATGGCTATATATATCAATGAATTAATTCAGAAATCATATATAAAAGTAACATATGTGAGAAAACGACATTATTTTTGCACCAACCTAATATATTTATGGGTTAGACCGCTAATTATCAGGGATAGAGCGTATATAAATATAAAAGTGAACATTGAACTCAACTGCCAGAGGCAACATGCTAAATGCAATCATCAAGTCCGGTTGTCCACTTTTCTAAATCTCTCTCTTTCTTTCTCTCTCTCTCTCTCTCTATATATATATATATATATATATATATATATATATATATATATATATATTAATTATGAATATCCTTTTTTACTCATAGTTTCACAGCTCTGAATTTGATACACAATTCAACCGTCAGGTGCTCATTGAAAACTGACAATTAAAAATTATACCTCTGCTTTTATACATCGAGCACTATTAGCACAAGCACTCGATGTACGATATTTTATATTCATATTATGTGTGTGTGTGTGTGTGTATTCAAGGGGAGAGAACTGACGAACGTATGTGCGTAATTCTTAACACACATTCAGACACCCAAACACACACACACACACACACACACACACACACACACACACAAATAAATAACAAAACTCTCTATTTTATTAACGGGGAACAGCAGTCTTTGTTTTATGTTGTGTATTTGCGTTTTTAATGATAGTATATTTTAAACTGATATTTTATCTTAAATTATTTTTAATGATCATTATTCAATAAAACCTCAAAGGAAATATCCGAAGAAAACCTCAAACACCGATGAAGAGTTATGGAAAAAGTGATCCAAAACCTCACTCTTAAAAGTCGCAGCAAATTTCAGTGAGTCGACTGGAAGTGTTTCAAACTGTTAATTGTTGAGCGAGTGGTAAGAGTAAATATCGATAATTTCTTTCCCTATGAATTGAATGAGCGAAGAAATCAGACCCTTATAGATATGTCTTAATGATGATGATCACTGGCATGGAACTATTCCGGTTTTGCTTTGTTGCATCGCTTTTGGTGAAAAACACAGTTTGTATATTGAGTCTTTCAGTATAATGAGGTCCGTTTCGATGGGAAAGGCAAATATGTGCGCTATTATCCCTGTCACTTTATGAGAAACAATTGGCTAAAGAAGAAGGCATTTGAATATATTAGCTCCCTTTACATATCCAGATAATGCACACACACACACACTCACACTATATATGTATATGTGTTTGTGCGTGTGTGCGTGTGTGTGCTTGTGTGCAGACCCTTTTTAAATAAGACATTGAAAATTAAAACAGTTCTGATTGATGCACAGAAAAGATGCCTTTTTATTGTTTACCTGAAAATTTCAGGAATTATTTTGCTAAAGTTGTCTCAAAACAAGACGGAGACTCTGTTGCGCACTGCATGTAGACTATTTTCTCAAGAATCCAAGCGATTTTTAGAATGATTAGAGATGTCTGTATAATGGCTGGTTACAGATGATGAGGTGGAACATCATACTTGGCAGCCTATAGTGAGTGTTTCAATGAACAGATAAGCTCATAACTTCCCATAAAATGACCAGGTTTTTAATGAAGATAGTTGTGAAGACCAATTTCAAATAATTTAAACAGTTCTTGGATTAGTAAAAATGGTGCCATTTTGTAACATGATCATCGTGTCAAATTAATTTACTTATGTTGGCTCAGCTGGACATGGAGACTTCATCACACTTACATTTATTCACTTAAATTCTCTCGTGCTGAATATCATTTTCCAAACATCAAGATAACAAGTTATAAAATTATTTTAAAATTTTCTTTATCAGCTTCGTCTTGACGTCTGAAGCCCTTAGATTATTATTTTTTCATTATTCCATATTTTATTACGCATTGTTGCATCACTAAAATGTTAAATATCTGGATAGTAAGTATAATGAAAGATGCCTTTCTGAAACTGAGCAACGAATTAAGAAATAGAAAAATGTCTATAGAAACAAAGAAAAGATTGTTGAAGTTCTATGTAACATCTATTTTCCTGTATGGCAGGGAATGTTTGACAATCTCTTTACAAACGATGATGTGGTTGAAAATAACATAGAATATGCAACTAAGATTTTATAAGGAAAATAAGAATTAAAGAAAAGAAAGGGAAAAGGAATTAGAAGACTAAAAATCAGAAAGTGACAGATGTAATATTGGGGGGGGGGCACAAAATGAGGAAAGTGCGCTTGGAGAATTTAACGTTCCCAAGACAAGAGACGTAGGGAGAAACATCTAGTAATCTAGCTAACGAATTTGAATGAATGGGTGGCAGAGATATTTAGAACACCAAAAGGAATTTAGGGCGAACAATGATCACCCATTTCTTTGTGTTACTACATTAAGTTGATCAAGCTTTTAGAAGGCAACTTCGAGGAGTCCAGACTTAACGTTGGACGAATGTAGCTTTATCAAATAAATAGCGTCCTTTTTTCTTTCTCTTGTCAATCTTAATTTAGTCCCCCATTGATCAGAGACCACGAAGAGAAGATAGTTTCTATTATGTCCTTTCCATCCGACGTTTTATATAACAGCATTAATACCTAGGAATGCAAAGAAGAATAGGAAGAATTCGGATGCTGGCTTATTTAAAAGTCTGCTAAAACCTTGGAAGGGATCTGGAAACGTGCGGAGATTCGCTGCCACTCGACACGCCGCAATCACCAGAAACCTCTGGTCTCAAAATCAAGGTATTAATAAGAAATGATATCGAAGCAAATACTGGAGGTCTGAGAAGACTTGCTATCACTTGATCTCCGACAACAATCACCAGAAACTTCTGGTGTGAGAATAATAAAAAATGAGAAAATGATGAAGCTGATGATAATGAAGATGATGATAGTTTTTCCAATTTTTTTTCGATTTTTAATTAATTTTGATTTGCCTTTGGGCATTTCGAGAAAAATCATGTTGAAGTGGGGTCACGTTCGGTGGCGTGGGATCTTCCAGGAAGTGACAACCAACTCTCGGACAACACGAATTGAACGTGATCTGCATATTGAAGTTGAGTGAGATGACGCTTTTCGAAAAATGCCGATTCATTTGTGAGTAGTCATTTTCAGAGAATTCATTCAACGTCAGTGAGGGTTTCGATTTTGATATTAAATTAGCTAAGTTTAATATGACACAAGGTTACATGAAGGTGAGAATAATATTAGAGTCATTGCATAAACACCCATATTTTATATTAGGGGTTAGGTGATGAAAAAAACACCAGATTTTAGAAGCCCATGGGATAATTTAAAAAAAAAATAGCTGCACAGAATTTTATTCGACCATTCGAATTTTATTCGTTGGTCTATTGAATATATTAAACAATTTCTAGAAAATATTCAGTTAGCACGTGAAATACTTCCGTTGTAATTAAAATCTTCTAAGCGCTCCCTTTTGTAAAATGCTTGTAAATGTAACATATCAGCATAGAAAAATCATCCTCAGTATGACGATAAACTACATCCGGCATCAAGGCCTCTGATCAGGAGGTTTTGAGGAGTGTGGAACCATCTCTTAATTGCTCGTGTTCCCATGTCTACTCTGAACAGGGGTGTCATCAGAAACTATGAAAGTATAAAAATAGATTTTTATAGTAAAAAAATTACCTGCACCAGACTCTCGACGAAAACTCTGTTTACAAAAATACGTAAAAAAAAAAACGGGTGTACAAACTGATTTCTTACAAAGAATACATATTCTATTCATCCGAACCTATCCTAAAAATCTTGTCGGCATTAAATAATCCATTAAGGTGTTGATATGCTGTAAAACAAAATAAACCAAACCCAGCACGGAAAACCCAATCACCAAACAGAGAGTGAATTTCGGCTTCGGTTACTTATTTTCATTTCAAACTAATGCCGGTAAGAAGGCATGAATTTGCTTATCCCTATGTTCTGTCCCATCGCCAGATATCTTAACAAAATCTTATCATCGGCACATCATGAAATTCATGAAGACAGTTATTGATTAAGTGGGCAACCTCTCACCTATAATTACAGCCAAAGCAGTAACAACTGTAAAAGTTGCTATATTCATTGTAACAAGTGACGTTGGAGGTTTTTTCATATCCAGAAAAAGCATAACTTGTTTTTTTTCCATTTTCTTTTAGGAAAAGTTCGGGAAGTTTCAGGTAAAAGAAAAGAGATAATAAAATAAAAAAGAACCCAAAAAAAAACAAAGAGTAGTTCGTAATAAATCGAACATTTTATGCAAGGGCTCGGCAATCCGGTTTCAAATTCTGGGCTGGTCTGTTATGTTTACCTTCCTACTAATGCCCCTGGCCTTACAAGCTATGGTTTAAATATCAGGGAAAATAACCGGTCTTCGTAATTTGTCTACGGTTCCAAACATGGCGCACGCAAACTGTTTCTTCACTAATGTCAGCTATAAAACTCCATTCAAAGAAGTAAATATTCGTGGATAGCTCACTTGATGTATAAAAATTGCGTTGAAAACGTGAAGAAAATCAGAATATTCGGTCTCATCAAGAATATTATTCACAATACTTTCAGGAAATATCCTTTTGCAAACAAATTAAAAACATATTATAATACACCCTTTAATAAATGTTTTTTTAGATGCCAAGGAACACTGTTGCAGTATATTCTTAGATAGACAAAACGATTCACTCACTAATTATTAAATGAGATTCGTTTTTTCTTTCTGCATTTAACTATTATATTTCCGACTATATGTCAATTGATGCAAAAATGAAAAAAACAAAATAAAATGAATTCGATTTTGAATCAAACAGAACACAGACACTTCCAAGATTAATTTTGAAAGTCAAAATTTGTTTTAAATTTTCATGGTGAATTCCTTTTTCATTGCCTATGAAAATGTCGAAAAATTACTTTATTTTGAGGCACATAATGAGGAAAGAGGGCTTGGAGATTTTGATACTCTCTGGACAGATTGAAGGGAAGAGAGACAGAGAAAAGTAACGCATAACTTACCTGGAAATCTTGAGTGAATGGATAGCAGAACAGAATTTGGGAATGACAACAAAAAGACAAAGGTTATTAAGAGCTGCAAGGAACAGGAAACAATGATCGCCAACGTCCTGAAGTGACAAGGCACAAAGAAGAAGAATTTAGTTTCGAACAAGAACAAACACTATGGCCAGCTTCAGAATTTTTACTAGCACTTTACATCCTACAGTTGGTTGCATAAGCAGTAAAGACTCAAGTCTCGTTTTAAGTGTTCCTTAATATTTTGAAGCAGGTGAGGGTGGAATATCGGTTATCGGTTCAGAAAATGGGATCGCAAGGCAGACTAAACAGTCTTGCAAAAGTACAATTTTAAATGTAAAAGCTTAAAGGCAATGGGAGATCACTCTATTACCTTTCCAAAGAAAAGACATTTTGGTTCACAGATATTAAATAATGGAAGCTGCGAAGAGCCATGATCATCTACGAACTGAAGTGATGTGGTATTGAAAAGAATCGTGGAAAAGATAATTCTGGGAATTTCAGAATAAACACAAAATACATGAGTAGGTTCATCAATAAGTCCGTAGCCTAATGATAATAAATCGTTTATTTTACGTAACGTATATTTATTTTTCCTAGATAATATATTAATACACTTCATGATGACTTGTCAATGCACTTAATTTGTTATTAATTACAATTTGAACCCAGTCTTCGGATCTATATCTATATCTATATATGTGTATGTGTGTGTGTATATGTGTGTGTGTGTGTGTAAATGAGTTTTATTAAATTAAAACAGCAAATCTGTTTATTGTTTTTCCAGTTTTCGAATAAATTGTTGCGCATCCAGGTCCAAATTATTGATAACCAATCAAAAGATTTATGGTCCTGTCAAACTCAGTGAAACCGCGTTCCAGAACATACTAGGATGTAGCGTAGAAACGTTTTTGCCGAAGACAATGACAACATTTATTTTTTGATAATGAATGAGATAGTCGAAAGCACTAGATAAAAAACAAGAAAAACATGAACTTTTGACCCTTTATCCACAATGACATTTCCTGTCAGTTGAATTTAATAAAAATTGTTCATCTAACTATTAATTTAATTCTTTTTATTAAATTTTCGTGTGCCTACATACACACACACACAAACATATATATATAAATATATATATGCGTCAAGCTCTACCCTGCTTGACCGACTATATATATATATATATATATATATATATATATATATATATATATATATATATATATATGTTCCATTACATACACATATACACTTAGAAGAATTTATATGCATCTAAGTTCAAAGTACATTGGCTTGGTGCATTTTGTGACAACCAATACCCAAATAGAACGAACAGAACGTGATTTGCATAATAAGATCCCGCGAGAGAGGACATCACGAACAAACATGATGACGCTGCAAAAATAAGCAGGATGGAATCGAATACACGCACCATTATTGCTTTGACAGCTTCACGTCATATAGCCCGAGGCAATTGAATATAGAACTCAGTCCGGGGAAAGACGTGTGTGGAAATTCGAGACACGTTGTAAAATGCAGTCTGATTGGCTGTTTCAAATGATCGTAAAGATCATTGGTTCTTTATACAACTTACTTAAAATAGGAACAAATGCCAAGTTTTAAGTTAACGTCTTATTGCAAAACAATTTATTATAATCATTATTTAAAGCAAGCAGAAATAATTTATCTTTTGCTTTATTTTTGTTGAAACATTTCCACTATTATTACTATATTACCAGTTTTAATCTATTTTATTTTTGTTGGTTTTTCTGACAACATTCTTTGTTAATACACTATTATGATTTCATTACTGGATCTACTCCATCTTATTGTTGATGAAATATACGTCACTCTTGATTTGCAAAAAAGGAAGTTTTTTTTATTCGTCTAATTAAAAAGTGATTTTTTCTTCACATATAAAAAAGAATAATAGGTGCATACTTTTATTCTTCAAGTGATTTTTACACACACGGTTACATATACAGAATTACACATACATACATATATATATATATATATATATATATATATATATATATATATATATATATATGAATAAGTATTCCTATTGTATTTTTACAGATATATATTATTTATATCTGAAATTTTACACACGCACACATACACACACACACACACACACACACATATATATATATATATATATATATATATATATATATATATATATATTTCGTTAAATATGACAGGCAAAGAAAATTTAATTAATTCTTACATTTTTCCGTTTGTTAGGAGTGAAGGGGTACTGTCTGTACCATTTATTGTCCCAAGCGCTTTCGCCCACTTCCTTAGCCTTTTTCAAGGTGGTTTTGTCTCTTAAAAATGACTAATCAAAAACTCTTAGGACAATGGATAATATGGACAGTTTTGAACTCGCTAATTGCCATCAAACGGAAAAATGGAAGAAATAAAAAGTCGAAAAGTTTTCCTTGACCGTCATATTTAACGAAAGATGTTTAAAAGAAAGGCTACTGCCCAAATATACATTAATATATATATATATATATATATATATATATATATATATATATATATATATATATATATATATATATACATATACATATATATATATATATATATATATATATATATATATATATATATATATATATATATATATATATATATATATATATATATATATCGTTAAATATATATCTCATTAAATATGTATATATCGTTAAATATATATATATATATATATCTCGTTAAATATATTAGGTTGGTGCAAAAATAATGTCGTTTTCTCACATAGTAACATATTTTTGCACCAACCTAATATATATATATATATATATATATATAGTTAAATATATATCGTTAAATATATATATATATATATATATATATATATATTTAACGATATGTATATATTTAACGATATATACATATTTAACGATATGTATATATTTAACGATATATAGATATTTAACAATATATATTTATATATATATATATAGATATATTTAACGATATATATATATTTAACGATATACACATATTTAATGATATATATATATGTATATATTCAACAATATATATATATATATTTAACGATATATATATATATTTAACGATATATATATATATATATATATATATATATATATATATATATATATATATTATCAATACACTCTCCACAAAAACTTTTCAATTCTAGCAGTGATGATTAAGTTTACTGAGGACGTGTAGTGTCTGGCAGTTTCCCCGAAATTTTTGTCTTATTGGATATATTTTACCAAACAAGAGAAAGGTATCTGTTACATCGTTACATGTTAACTTTCAATATAGATTTGTCAATTTGCGCCGAAATGACGAGAAAATTTAAAAATATGTCTCTGTTTCGTAAAAAAAAATGAAAATATGTAATTTTGCAATTTCATTGGTTATATTTTTTGTTTTAGTTTTATAGAACAATTCTCCTCATTGTCACATTTTAAAAATAATTCTTCTTTTTAAACCATTAACATATCCCCAAAAAACTAACAAAACAAAAGAAATAAAAAAGCAAACATGTTCTCATTACAAACTAGATATATAATTAATATGGTAACACCAAAGCTTTACTTATTGGTGCCAGGTAATGCGTTTTCTTAAAATAATGATGGACTCTCTCATTATAATGTAGGAAAGATGAGGCCACGTGATTGATAAAATATATAAAGTAACATTGTTTATTTTAGAATAGACAGAAATCCATAGGAAATTATTTTAGCATATAAATGAATTATAAATGGTTTTAATACAAGCTGTTTATTGACTCAATGTTATGTAATATTTATACAAAAACGTCGAAATTTTCATTCAATATGATGATTATTATCATGTAATATCAAAATTTAAAGAAAGAAAAAAGAAACAATAATCACAAGTGGTTTTCAATGCTGACTGCACTTCAGTTGGTTTTACATACTTAGTTAATAACGTTTGCATTCATTCCTAGCCAATGACAAAATTCCTTTCAATGGATTTCTGTAGTAAAATTGTCACTATTTAAATTGACTGCTCTAAAAAAATAAGGAATAATTATTTTGGGGATAATTTTTTCAGATTAATATTCATTAGATGTTCTTCTTAAAAAGTTATTTGTACATTGTTTATTTTTTATTTACAAATGTCAATTCTGAGACTGTACATACACCATTGATAATTGTTTACTACTGATGTTGTCTTTTCTGTATTCATAATTCTACGCAATTATCAATGAAGTTGGAAGAGTTTCACACTTGACAGTTGTAAAAAAAAACAAAAACAGAATAAAAACAAACAATAAAATAATCAAATAAGATAACTCTTGAGGAAGTCAGAAATCGGTTTGGAACTGTATTTACATTATGAACAAGAGCTACTTCTAAAATTATAAAAATCTAATATTTTTCGATTCTTAGAAATACCTTGGAATGTCTAATGAATGATAGTTTAGAAAAATTTTTGATAATTTTTTTCCTATTTTTTTACAAGTGGACCTGTCAATTTAAGTTGTCCATAAAATTATTAGCAGCACAAGTATTATAACAGATGAAGTACCAGGCCTTGGCAGGGTTTCTAAGTATCTAAATTGAATACAATCACATGGGTTCAATATGCATTGTATCAGTTGCTTTTAAAAGCTGCTGACAATCTTTAATTGATTTAAGGATGATGATTTTATCAGATTTATTGCTTCCAGGCAATTAAGAAACAATTTTTGTATTTTTTGTTTTCTTTGTTTTATAATAATTCATAAAAAATTAAATTCTATCCCGACAATGTTTTAGAAATTTTCTGGGAAAATATCCAATATTTTCCTAAAATACTACCTTAATTTACATAAATATTGTGTGAGAAATATTTTAATCAAGAATTATTCATCCCCTTTCCAGGGGTACAGTTCGAATGTATGACAGAACATTCCAGTTGAGGTTTGAACCCCGATGACCGATTCCATTTCTCGTCCTGAATAACTGCTTCGACATTGGCAATTCAATTGGTAGAGTTTAGACACAAATAAATAAACGTTTCAAGACTATTCTGACTGTCGCACAAAAAAAGATGTCATTTTTCGGAGTTTGATCGGAAATAGCACTTTTGACCGGAACTGACATATAGTAATATTTAGAATTCTGGGAGATTGGCGCCACCTCTCCTAAGTTCGTCCACGAATAAATGTTACCTTGAGTCAAAGATTAAATTGAAACATGCAGAGTTCACTTGTTTTGCCGGATATAAGACGCATACAAGCAAATAGTTACTGGTGATTACACACACACACACACACACACACTCACACACACACACACACACACACACACATATATATATATATATATATATATATATATATATAAAGAAATATAGTCTTAAGGTGTGCTATATTTATGGAATAAAGTGCTCAATATCAGAGATAGAGCGTGTTATATATATATATATATATATGTGTGTGTACACACACACACACACACACACACACACACATATATATATATATATTTATACACATACATACATACATATATATATATATATATATATATATTTATATTTATATATATATATATATCACTACTGCCATGGAAAGTGCTCGGACGAACTACATTCCTTGGTTCATCAGATCTAACCATCACGGCTAGGATCCGTCATGTCACTTATATTGTATCAAACCACACACATTCTCTCCGTATTCCATCGGCGAGAAGTAAGTTCCACTCGAACAGCTTCTTCCTGCGAACCACTGCCCGGTGGAACCGACTCCCAAGAGGATGTTTCCATGATCAATTACAATTTTAATCTGTTTAAGTCTAAAGTTAATTGGTATTTCCCCTTCCTATCTGTATAAACGGCCTCTTATCGTAACCCTCTGCCATGAGTGGTCCAGGGTGACATTATATATATATATATATATATATATATATATATATATATATATATATATATATATATATTTAATTAAAAAACAATAAAATCCCAAATTACATCATATAGGGAATAGCCTAAATCGGCAGGCGAGCGAAGATATCGGTCGACTGTCATATCAACTCCGGTGTGGTCTTCGTGTATATACAGTTAGCGGGAGCCAGGAAATAGAATTTAACTGTGAAAGCTAAAAAACTCAACCTGTCGAAAAACTAATGCAGAATTTATCCATTTCAATGTTTTAGTCAGACGAATGAGAAAGAAATGCACTGTAACAGTGCATTTCTTGCGTCATTTGATTGTAATATACGGAAGAATATTCGTGAGTATGAAAGGATTACGATTAAAATAAGCAGACATATTGTTTGTAACTTATTCAATCAGACATACATACAAATATATATATATATATATATATATATATATATATATATATATACACATACACACACACATATATATATGTGTGTGTGTATAACAGTATTTTAGCTTATTAGAAGTCTTGTTTCATTCTTTAAAAATAAAAGACAGTTCTATCAATATCGTTCTATTTTCACTTTTTTTTTCCTTTTTGGTTATTTTTTCTTTTAATCAAACGTTTTTTACATTTTTAAAACTCCATTTTTTCTACGTTTCTTTCATTATCCATATTCTGCTTACGTTTCTTATTTTGTCGTTTTTTATTCTTATACCATTTTTTTTATTTTCTTTTTTTCTATTTACCAATTGTGTTTTGTTCTTTTCTGTTCCGTTGACTTCTTTCTTTTTTTCTTTCTATTTTTTGTCATTTATTATTTGTCTTCCATCAACGTTCAATCATTGCGAATATGTTCTTTTAATTCTTTTCTTTTACGGTTCTTTCTTTTTTAAAATATTGTTCTATCCACTTTGCTTCCTTGTCTCGTGCCCTTAATTAAGCCTCACTAGAATGTCCCCCCCCATATCATTGACTTTCCACTAAACCCGTTGCTGTAAACAACCCCCTCATTGCCCCCTCTCCTCACTCACAATTTGGCGTTGAGTTCTTCAGTGACGACTTTTCAATCGAGGAAATTCATCAGAACGTTTCTTTGGCATTATTTTGCCGTTGTTTTCGCTTTGTCACTTTTTATGGTTGTTATTCGTTTTCAGAGCATTGTTCAGCAGCAGCAGCAGCAGCAGCAGCAGCAGAAGCAGAAGCAGCAGCAGAAGCAGTTGCAGCAACCGTCGTCTGAGAGTTGTTTTTTTTTATCACCATTATCATTGTCATCGTTAGGTAGACAGGAAAGTTACGCGATATGACATCATGAGAAAAAAAACAAGATGCATATGGTAAACTTAACACAATTTTCAATTTGCGTAACTAGGAAAATGATTACGATATGAGGTTGCGTTTAAAACAAAAGAAATAAGAAAAAATACTAGTAAAAAATTATTAATTGATCAACCTTTATATGAGAAATTCAAATCTTGTTAGACTGTGTTTTTAGTTTGGGCACTTGGAATTTGAATGAATCTAATGTTACTAATATGAGGAATAGAAATAAAATGAAGAAATACTAGTCAAAAAGTAACAATAATTGATAATGTTTCATCTAAGAAATTCAAATAATATAATAAGATGTTCTTCAGTTTGAGAACTGCAATTGTGATTGCATCCCATTATACGAGTGTAATAAAAAAAGCAATAAATAAAAGAAATATTAGGAAAATATTAATATGAAAGTTTAATATTTAGCAAAAATGTTATAGCAATAAAAATTAATAATTTTATCTAAGAACTTTAAAGATAATGTTTGAAATTTTGATATAAAAATTGTATCATGCATCGAGGCTTTGTAAATATTTCAAGTCCGGAACTATGTCAAGTGTTTTTTTACTTTCTTTTTTTCTATTTTTGTTCTTTTTTGTTCAATTTAGTTCAGTTCTTTCTTTCTTTCTTTCTTTCTTTCTTTCTTTCTTTCTTTCTTTGTCATTCATTATTTTGTCTTCCATCAATGCATGATTTTTATAGTAATACACATTGTGCGAGATCAAAAAAAAACAAAAAACAAAAAAAAAACGGAAGCAAAGAATGCTGATTTTCACGGCAGGTCGGCAATGTTTCTCTTTTCGATCACCATTTCTCCTAATTTTGTCTCGTTCCAAAGTTAAATCTCGTAGACGTTTATGAAAATATTTATATATAATGTATAGAACCATGGAGAATTCTTTTTGGCGAAGTTGTATAAAAGTAATAGAAAGATGTAACAATAAAAATGACTCAAAACGTTACGACTCAATTTCGAAAATTCGGCAATCTTGGATTTAAAAGCCCCCCAAAAACAGAGTGTTAAAAGGACGTTTTCCCCCTTGACACTTTTATTATTTTAACTACCTTATAAAAGGCGATGATTATAATTTTAATAAAGCCTAAATATATGAAAGGGAATTTATACAATAGATAAATAATGTTTATTATTTTTGCAGTCAATTCTCAAGAACAAAGAATATGTATAAATTACCTTTTAATACGTTTAGGTTTTTATCAAAATTCTAATCGCTTTTTAAAACAATAAATATTGCCAAGGAGTGAAGGTAGCTTTTTTTTTGCGATCTTTCGTTTTTACATAATTTAACCTGATGTAATTGATCTGGGCTATAATCACGAGGAATTCTCTTCCTCTCTTTAGATGTCCTCTGTGTAGACATATAGTTATCTTTTCGTCCGTGACGATTTGCCTCACAAATTCTCCTTATAAACTTTTCACATCTATTTTCTTTCTTTTTGAGTTCTGTAGTCCTTACTCGCTTTTTTTTTCACTATTTCGGACATTTTCTTTTATATACATTGTTAGATATATTTATTCAGTTTCATTTTCTTTGTTTGAAAAACGTCTTCGATAAAGATGAGTCCTTTGCCACTGCGTTTCCTTTTTTATAGAACTTGTCTGTGCTGTCTTTGTTATATTTGGAGATCGGTAATGACGCGAAGATAGCTTCCTTCTTTTGTTCTAGTTGAAGCCATTATGTAGAATCATTCTACATCATTCATACTCACCCCTAATCGATGTAAAACTTTACCCATTAAACGTACCCGTCCAGATCGATCAAGCTAATACACTCTTAGCCCAATACTTAGTGATATCAAATAAAAGAAATAGGACTACTGACAATTAGCCTAATTAACTTTGGTTTCGACACAGACTTAAATAGAATAAAACAATGAGATGATATATTTCCAGGTTAGTTTGCATTTTCCTCCTCCCACTCTCTCTATGAATTTGAGTACATTGCTCTCACCCTCATTAGTTCTGTAAATGGTCATCTTATAAATAGAATTTGGTGCTAAAACGAATACCATTATCTTCCTTTGTTGCAGCTAAAATCCTAAAACAGAAACTATTCAACATTTTTATACGTCATCCCCTGGCAACTTTCGTACAGTTTTAAATAAAAATTCTGTCCAAGGAAAAAATCCAATGAACGCCAAAAACAGATTAGAGCGAATTAGTTGATTTTATTGGAACCATGGCCGTTGAATTAATCGTGGTCCAGTCCCGCAAAGAATTAAGGATCATTTGTGGCTACTTTTATGCTAAGACAAAATACATACAATTGCACAATATGCCTATTGATTAGAACGAAACTAGTTAACCAGCCATTATCAGTCAGGATGAAAAACACTTCCATCATCTTCACAGTTCTAATCGTCAAATTTGATTCTCTGAGATCTTTTTGACAATTTAACAACGAAATAATTCTTGGGACAGACCCAAATAAACACTTTTCGTTTGATTGCCAAATATAACAAGAATATAGAAAATGGTGTTGCTACTTTGGTGGATGTGTGTATAGAGGGTAAGGGGTGGCGGGTTAAAGACAAAAGGGCGAGGTAATAATAGTAATATTAGTCGTACCAATTTTACAGAAAAGACTTTGTGGAAGATTTCACGATTGGTGACACTAAAACTGTCCATTCAAAATTATGAAAGAAATTGAGTTATGAAAATGCTTCAAAATTGTGCTGGCGCTTTGCAACCTAAAAGGTGCTTTTTAAAGTTGCACGGATGTAAGGGACGCGCGAAATCATTTATAAAACTTCGAACCTATTCGTTCATAGACAAAATTCTAATAAATTTGATTTACTTTGATCAATAAGAATGTATAATTACTCTCCAAGAATCGTGATGAAATCGATATATATATACATATATATATATATATTATTCCAGGACCATTTTCGAAATTATTCAAGATGATCTTCGCCATCTCTAACCTTCTAACTTTTTGTGATGGAGTAACAAGTTGCCTCACATGTTTCCCATACGATTTTCAAATCTTTCTTCCTGCTCTTTGGACTAGCAGAATTTTCCCTCTCACGTGATTATCGATTGAGTTTGATCTTTTCTGATTATCACTTTAGTTCTAAGTGAAAATGATGATCCCTCTTCTTCTTGTGAACTTCTGATTCTGTTTTCTTCTCTACAGTTCCCTCTTTTTTTAAACTTATTCACCGTTCTCTTAATGGTCCTTGAATGGACTTTGAAGATGGAAGCCAGATTATGAATATTGGTACGATTACTAAAGGCCTGAATGATCGTTTTCCTCTCACCATTGCTCAGTTGGGAAGACAGTGGGTCTGACACTAAACGTTTTTTCTCTTTCTAGCTGAACAACTCACAGGTTTTTCAGTGATTCTTACAACAAATGGTGTCAAGATGGCTAAACATCTTATCTGAAAACCTGGAAAAAAGAAACTTAATTAGTTTAGTGTTTTTTTAGATACTAAACATTTTGTAGGATGGACAATTATGCTGTTACACGATTTGGACAATTTTGCTGTTACACACGGTATACATATACATTTTTGCGTACTGGTGTTAGGTTAGTTTTAATTGTTCTTCAGTTAATCCTATAATCAGCAATATCCTAGTATTAAATGATTTTTGAACACACCTGCTTATAATTTAAGAATAGATTTGATTTTGTTATTAATGTGGTAATGACGAAAGAAGAAAAGAAAATGGAAGATGTTATTGCATAAAATAATGGCACCATATAATACTAATGCTTTTGATATGGCACTATTCTGTATACTATTTTATAGATTAGCGATTGAGAACAGAGAATTAAAGTGTATGCGCGTGGCGTAATGGATTGCGGCCAGGACTAAGAAATCAGAGTGCCGAGTTCGAGTTCCAGTTGAGTTTGTTACATTCACTATCGCGTAAATACTATTGGGAAAGGTATGAATCCATCTATCTCCTCCCAGGGTCAAACAGGACAGACTGAGTTCTACAGCCTTGGTACGAGAGAAAATGTCTTGATAAAATCACTCCCCCAGACAGCGGGATGCATCGGCCAATGAAAATGTACACTGGCTGAAATTCTTCAATCGTGTGAGTTGCGCATTCTGCCGTAGGCGGAGAAAATTTAATACACACACACATACATATATATGATGGGATAAGGAACAAGTAGGAAATATGTTAAATCTACGCACGAACGCTACCTGACAAGCAATGAAAAACAACACAAAAATAAATATTATTTATAACGAACGTTACCTGACAAGACGTGTCTTGAACAATGAAAACAACACGAAACAGAAAAATAAAATTTTTCAACAGAAAAGTTTTCTTTTATTCTCTATATTGAATTTCTGATGAAGCTTAACTGAAAGCGTAACATGTTAAATTCATAAGCCATTACTATTTGTTCCTCATCCAATCATTCTGTCGGATTCTAATCCAAATTTGATTCATATTTGTTTCCAATTTGTACACACACACACACACACACACACACACACACACACACACACACACACACACACACACACACACACATACACACACACACAGACACACACATATATATGTGTGAAGGAATAAGCGTGTGAAAAGCGAAGAAATAAACAATCTTCAATCACAGTTCTACAGATTTAAATAAATTGTATTATTGAGTATTTGTTTTCTTTCAAATTGAGAGAAACGAATTACAAAGATCCTCGTGAAATAAAGTCCCACACGAATAAAACACAGAAAAAATGATGTTAGTATGATAGAAGAAACAGAATGTGTCTACATGAGGAGAGTGCCACTATTTACGTTGTTTTATGAATATGTGTAATTTTCTTGCAGTATCAAACAGCAAACGGTACGCTGTATTATAACTACTGCTTACGTTTTGTTCACAAAACTCTGTTCGTATTTTTCAAGTGTGCTTAATTTACTTTAAAATCGCTAGTCTTTGTAAGAAATTAATCAAAGAAAATATGTGAAAAGGTTGAGTAATTAATTATACGAAAGGTTAGAGAATTCAACTTGTGCACAATAGCGAACCAGTGACCCTGGTCAAAGGTTTTTGGAAAAACTGAAAAAACTGGATACTAACTTAACGTCACGAATATTTATAGAAAACAGAGAGGCTCGAAGAAGCTAAAAACTAGGTTACTAAACGCAGAATTTTAGGAGAAAATATTATTGATCATTTTTTGGAGTGATCCTTCAAATTTTGTAGCAGAGAACAAACATGGTTGTTTGATTGTTCAATGGTTTCATCGCGTTTCAAATAACGTCACTGATTGGTTAATACACGCGAATATGAAAATTCAAATCAGACGCTACTTTGTGTACAAAAATGACTCAAGTTTGAGTTTTAGTGATATTAGTTAAATCCATTGAATTTATATACAATTTTTAACGGGGTTTCACACACACACACACACACACACACACACACACACACACACACACACACACACATACATATATATATATATATATATATATATATATATATATGGCAAAATGAACAAAGAACAGTATGGATTATCATCAAGGAAATATAAAAGAATTTCTGACTATTGCAGCCAATATCTATCATCAGGCCCAATGAAAGATACAATGAAATCGGGGAGTAAATGAAGTTAACAAGAAGAATACTTTTTATTTTTAATCAATTCACCCCCAGCAAGGTGATGATGTCACTAAGACGGAAGAGGACACTGGGGGTGAAAGGGAATGAGAAGAGTTTAGAAGGAACCAAAAACCCAGTCTTAAAGAAGAAACAAAGGATAAACCTCTACTCCTGTTCAATAGATGGCAATGGCCTGTTAACCGGACGATATCAACTCCTATTGAAAAGAAAAATAATAAGTAAGGGAAAGCAATAGGTAAGAGAATAAAGAATAAAAATTTTGGAGTTCAGGTGGAGATGTTATAAGCTGTAGAGTTAAACACGTACAATTCAAGCGCTAATATTCAGGTAGGGACAGTTAATTATATTGCACATTATCTCTTGAAATATACAATAATACTGTTAATATTATCGCATACTATTTTACAGATTAGCCACTGGAAGAGTAACGAACGAAAGTAAGAAAGAGTATATTAGTTAGTTCTGAGTATATTCAGTGCACATATAAGCATAAATATATCTTTTAAATATTTATATAAAAACAAGCAAGTAAACAAATAAACAAAAACGATTACTTTAATCCTCAAATATAGGATCATAAATAATAAGACGGAAGAGACATTATGCACAATAGACGGACAAAGAAAATCTCAAAAATCACCATTATAAAACAAAAGAGCAAATCACAAAAGAGAAGTTATTGTTACATTAATGGAATTACCTCCCCTGGGAGCCGGCAAAACCAGAAACCATATTGTTAATGAAAAAAAGGAAAAAAAAAAAAAAAAAAAAAAAGCTAAAAAACAAAAGAAAAGATACTTCCGGTTAAATAATTGCGCCTCAGAGCTTGTTTATTGAGGGTTGGGGAAGTTATATATTCACGCCATAGCGGCGACTTAATGAGGTAACGGCCGAAATACCAGATTATTCCTTTCAATTTATGAACCGACAGCGAAAGGAGTGCTTTGTCATCGACGCAGACAAAAGGCAGTCCTCTATATTTAGAATTCACTCAGCCATTGTAATTCGTAAACCATGTGCAGTGTAAAAAGCAACACAATGTTCCAATCGATGTTAACTTACACTCTGGTAGAAAATTTCTTTAAACAAAAATGTTCATTCAGCAAGAATAAAGACTTGATCAATCGATCAGAGAATGAATCTATCTATCTATCTATCTATCTATCTATCTATCTATCTATCTATCTATCTATCTATCTATCTATCTATCTATCTAATTAAAACAGTCTTATTTAATTTACTTTCTTTTGTACGGACAAAAGTTTATATATAGTTCACTCTGGTTTTATCTATTAAAATGTTTATTACAGGTTTACTTTTCGCGCCTGGAAAGAATGGAAATAATGAAGCACTTTCTAATTCTTCATTTGTACATAACGAAAGAGATTTAAAAATGATTGGCATTTTACGTACATACATAAAGATATATATGAGATAACGATATATATATATATATATATATATATATATATATATATATATATATATATATGTATGTATATATATATATTTCAAGAGCAGAAAATGTATGGAAAAGTGGAAAAAGTTTTCTTGTGAGGCATTTCGTCCTTCTGGCCTTAATCGAAGTAAATTTATTATTTTTATCTAACAGATTTCATTGTGTTTTTCTTTTTTTTCCATTATATTTGTTAATAAATATCTCACACTGTGATAATAGAAGATTTGATTCTAGGAGCCAGGGCGCAAGTTTACTGTAGATGGCCTCCCGATCAAGGCACTCATTAGACATTTACGCCGTAGATATGTGATGAAATAAATGCAAAAAATCTCATTCGCATCAAAGTTGTCATCCAGGTAGGCTGCTTTCATGCACTATATTTTGAATTTTTGATACTTTAAATTTAAATTTGTGAAAATCATATTAAAAAAAGTTTAAGCGTAAATGCCAATTTTTAATTATGTATTTATCATCTTCTAATCAGCGTTTAAATAATGCTTACTAACTCATATATTTGGAAACTTTCTTAACTCTCTTTCTCTTTTCAATTAAAGGGAACAAAAGAAGGATTTTAAATAGGTAGAGCAAAAAAATGTTTGTTCTTTTACCTGGAGGGGGGCAAGGTTCTCGTGTTTTACGGCAATTTTAATGACAAATAATACTAGCAATATTCTATCTATCTATCTATCTATCTATCTATCTATCTATCTATCTTCTGAATTGTTCTTCTATGACTTTTTCTTTATTTTTCTAATGTAATTTATTTTTTCTTTCTTACTTCCCGTTTTCATCTTTGTACTCTTCTTTCTCTCTTTCTTCATTTCTGCTAAATCTGTTCCTTTTCTGTATTTTTGGCAATTTTTAACATCAACTTGAAATTTTTCTTGTTAAAACGTTGAATAATTTTAGCACATTCAACATCATGGATAAAAAATAGTGAATTTTATATTCCGTGTTTTTTTCAAGACTTAGAATAAGCAAAAGAAATTTTCGGATTTGGACGAAAAAAAACCCCTCAAAAACCCCATCATTTTTTATCCTTTAATAGTCAGTTGTGCTTAGTTTAATTTGTAAAATATATAAATGTAGGTAGAAAAAAAGCAAATGTTGATGAGATAGCGAGGTTCCTAAAGCACTGCCGGGAGCCCGCAATCAGACTTGCGACACCCGGTCGGGGATTTTCGGGGGTTTTCGGGGATAGTACGCGCGATCCTACTTTTATCCATAACGTAGTTTTTGAACATATTAGAAACCGAAAGGTAAATAAATAACAAATAGAAATTGCTTACAATGCAACAATAAAAAGAGTAAGAAAGAGAAAAACATAGAAAAGGAAAAGGTAAAAAATATAATAAAGAGACTGGATAACAAAATGGTGTTGGTCCTAATATCAAATAGAGGCATATTATGATGCACAAACACTAAAGCGGTAATAAAAAGAAAAAAAGTGGAAGAATTAGTAACAAAGTGAAGTTTCAGGAAAAAAGGAAAGAAAACAGAAAAGGAACAGAAAGAAAGAAAGAAGAGTGTAAAGATGAAAACGAGAAATAAGAAAGAAAAAACAAATTACATTAGAAAAATAAAAGGTCATAGGAGAACAATGCAATGAATGAACAAAGAACCAACAGATAGATAGATAGATAGATAGATAGATAGATAGATAGCAGGAATATTGATAGTGTTATTTGTCATTAATCCTATAGTTTAATGTATGAATTAATAAGGAACATAAGTTTATCTTTGAAAAGTGATCTGTCAATTTACATTTACTTTGCTGGGAGGAATGTTAAGGAAACTCTAAGGAGTTAGAGAAAGTAAATTTGGACGGATTATGGCAAAATGCCATAGAAATACTTAAATAGACTTTTGTGGATTGCATGAGAATATTTTTCCTGGATGGGGTCTGCTCCCGAAGACAAAGTGTAACAACATTGGCTGCAGAAGTTTAAAACAAAATCCTATTGTGCAAAACGTTGTGTCAGTTAAAGGAAAGAAAGGAGGAAGGAAAGAAAGAGAAAAAAAAGAAGGAGGAATCAAGTAAAGAAATAAGGAAAGAAGAAAGGTGGGGAAGAAGAAAAGAAGAAGACAGGTAGGAAGTAACTAAAGAAGTAAGATTGGGAAGAAGGAAGGAAGGAAAGAAGGAAGGAAGGAAGGAAGGAAGGAAGGAAAGAAGGAAGGAAGGAAGGAAGCAAGTAAAAAAAAAGAAAGAAGTAAAGAAATAAAAAAAAAATTGAAGGAAAAAGTAATAAAGAAGACGAGAATCAAAAAATGAAGGACTGTTGCATGGGTAAAGAAGAGAAGATGAATATAAGAAACGGAGATATTAAACGAATGTCTGTAAAGATGATAAAAATGGTTGAAGAAGAAGAAGAAGAAGAAGAAGAAGAAGAAGAAGAAATAAGTAAGTAGAAAGGGAGGAAAGAAAAGGAGGAGGAGAGAAGATGACAAATAATTGGTAATGTGAATTGGCGAGACAGAAACAAAAGGACAAAGGGGGATTTGATTAACTCAATCTAGTAAAGCGTTTGTCAGATTTGAATGACTGTAATCTGACAGTTCAATTTGATGCAATTTGTGACATGACAGACGCATAGCCCTAAAGAAGCATAAGCATATATATATATATATATATATATATATATATATATATATATATATATATATATATATATATATGTGTGTGTGTGTGTGTATGTGTGTGTGTGTGTGCGTTGTGTATTCATATAGGATTTTATACGTAAGCGTTTAATATAGCTATATTATACAAGGGGTGCTGAAATATTTTCAAACTGACCCACTTCCTAAAATTTGACCAAATGTCTAAACATCGGAATTTGGACGGAGAAACTTTCAGCCTTTCCTTCACACACACAAACACGCACACACACTTATATATATATATATATATATATATATATATATATATATATATATATATATATAGGCAAGTAGAGGAAAAATTTATGTGTATGTGTATGCTTGTGTGCGTATGTATATGTGCGTTGTGTGTTCATACAGGCTTTTATACGCAAGCGTTAATATAGATATATTATACAAGAGGTGCTGAAATATTTTCGAGCTGACCCACTTCCTAAAATGTCTAAACATCAGAATTTGACGTAGAAAGTTTATAGACAAGTAGACAAAAATATATTTTGTAACAAAAGGGATGTCTTCTCAAACACGTCTCTCAACGAAATATAGCGTATATAATAATATATCCGATTATTAAAAAGAAACAACACATTTGCAAGTTATTTTGTTTATATTTTAGATACGAAACTAAAGGCAGCAGATAATAGGCTCCGAAAAGATCTGGAGTTATGCTTTTCTTCATAACGGTAATTGAACTTGTTTGTCGAGCCTGTCTACACTTGCGCACGAAACGAGAGGCGCAAGTTGTTTCAGAATATTTTAGAAAGTAGTTTTTGAAAGAATTTTTTCCTTTTTTTCAATCTAGCCGAAATCATCTGTATTCTTTTTCTTTTTCTTTATCTCTGTTCCTGATTATTCCACACTGTGACAATATAAAATCTACCAAGAATGGTGATATATTGAAAGATCCTGGACGCAAATTTATTGTGGCTGAACTAGCGATCAAGGCACTTTCCAGACATTTTTGTCTCAGTAGATTTTTTTTCTCTTTTAATCAAAGTAGCATTCCATATGTCAAAATTATCGGCCGTTTTGTTACAATGAACAACCAATGCATTTTGTGTGTTGTTATTTAAAATATCCCCTTTGTGTTCATATAGTCTCTTGTTTAATCTTAAGTTTTCTTCAATGTATTCATTCTGGCAATTCCTGCATTTGATAGAGTAAATTCCTCCAATGTTTGGCTGGTTGTTTTGTTTTTTATTGATTAAGTCTTTGATTGTTTTAGATGTAATTGTGACAAATTTTATATTGAGTTTAGATAAATTCTTTTCGATTGTAGTTGTGATAGAGTTAATGGGTAGAATAATATATTGTTTGATTCGTTAGGTTTGTCAGGAAAGACAGCTCTTTTATTTTGGAATATTTTATGTGCCTTTTGTTTCGCATTGAAAATTAAATAGTTAGGGTATTGAAGATTCTTGAATATATTTTCAATATATTTCTCCTCTTCTTGTAAATATTGAGCGCTCTTTAACAGAATCCAATGAACATTCTGGATTTTAGTATGGTGTTATAATGGGAACAGAAGTTTATAAAGACATTTTTGTTGGTTGATTTTCGGTGGACCGTAAGTTCTATTTTTTATTTTTGTTTTTATTATATTATTATAAGGAGAGTTAAACCAGATTATGTTTCTTTTTCTTTTCTTTTTTGTGCATTGTTTTTAGTTATGTATTCTAATTTAGTTGAATAAACACTTTTTCTTAATTCTCGTTCATATATTATTGTCATGTCGTCCCCTGGTCGCAGCGCCAACCGTGTCGTTCTATCCCAGTCTACCACGGCACCAACTGTGACGTCCTACTTTGATTCCCAGTCTGTCTACCCACGTTGTGAATTGATCTAGGCAGAGGAAATCAATCAGTCGTCGGGGCCGTACTGCAAACCGAGTTCAACGGGGGTGATACCACAAAAATATGCATAAAAGGCAATAAAATGAAAACTCAAAAGTTCAAAGTATCAAAGAAAAAGGTAACAAACTTTATGTCTAGTTGTTCGATACAGAGGACTGCATCTATCTCCCGACCCGTTCTATGGATTGTGACACGTCGTTTTCCGCTAGGCAAGTTTTAACACTTCAAGTTGTCTGCTCTCTAAGAAATTGGTGTTTCGGTGGGTCTTTGGACGAAAGTCAAAAGAAAAACTTATTTCGGTGATCTGGATCTAAGTCGCTCTTCAAAATAATTGTTCTTGGTTTGAAGATGGGTCCGGATTTGTGCGTGAATCCTGGTCAGCTATCTGCGAGGCTTGCCTCAACCGGAGACTAACCCTGGGAACTGCTGGGACTCGACTCATTTCTGCTCGTTGTGGCTTCGTTTATATGGGCGCCGACCAAAACCGGGGTGAGTTTGTCGGCGCCGGGGGGTTCCTCGATAATTCTAAATACATATCCACCTCTCTGGTTAGGAATTTCCACCTTTTTCCATTTTTGGGAACCTTTCCTCACTCCCACCTTCTCATCATACTTCAGAGGGGCGTGAACTGCCCTCCCCACATCTTCGTGGCAACCTCTTTTACTCATCCTCCAGATGGGCGGCAACAGCCTCCCTCGTGCATCACGTGATCGCCACTCGACCAATGATGTCTTAGTCGGGCGTGGACGAATCTGCGGCTTTGTTTCAGGAAGAAAAAAAAATATCTTGCTTAAAAAAAAAAAAAAAATCTCTTTTCTTTCCCTTTTCTTCCCCTTAATGGTTTATCATTTCTCCAGCCGCGAACGGGACAATATGACAATGGCGGTCATAACTCTTGTTCTACACGTGGTTTACGTCAGGTATTTTATCGCTAATTATCAGAATGTGTGGTCTTCTTGACACGGTCTCAAAAAGAAACATCTCCAAAGTTCCAGTCAGTCTGTCGCCTCGAAGAAAGAAAGAAAACACATTCATTTTCCTCGGTACAAATTCCTGATAACAAAATTTTATTATCGCAGGCCAAGAATGTTCCGTCGGACGTTCGTGGGTGGTTTTTAATTTTTCATATCTGTCCAAGTCTTTTTAGTTGCCTGTTTTTCGTCACTTAACGAAATAACATTTTCATTTGAATTTTTTTTTCTTTGGCCAGCCGGTCTGTAGTTGATAATAAGATGTCTTCCCGTACCAATAGTCTGTTTTCATATCCTTAGATAACACAGCCGATGCCAAAACATATCTGATTCTTTCCTTCTTTCCCTTTCTTTTTACTCAGAATTTCCCTGTCATTGTAATGACACTCTTTCGCCATTTGTTACTTATCAAAATATCCTTTTATCCATTGTCTCTTAGCTGTGTGTGTGTTCTTACTTAACACTCACGATTCGGTTCTTAGCCTCTCTTTTTCTTCTTTTCTTTCTTTTCCCTTTCTGCCTCGTTAAATGGTGCCACATTATTTATTTTCATTAAATATTTTTATATTACTAGAATTAGTTGCAATTCTTTTGTTAATAGATATTGGTATATGTTTACAAATATTAGATTGATGATTTGAACTTTTATTTATTTTATATTGGATTATTATTTGCTTTCCTGTACGGTTTGTATGTATTATTATTTAAATTAAATGTTATGATTAGAAAATGTACTATTTTAAGTTAGATTTTATATCTATTTTAAATCTTAATTTAATAAATATTTCTGTTATTTGTTTTCTTATATTTTCTATTTTTCTACCGTTATAATTTCTTAAAATTATTAGACCATTATCTCTATATAAACTTATATCCTCTTTATTAATGATATTTGATAAACTATTAAAGATATATATGCCGGTGATTTCGCATCATAACTGCCCCAAAATAAGACGCCGGAGGAGGCAAACATGTCAGTCCACTGAAAACAAATTTACTTCCCGAAGTTGTTCAAAGTGCCTGAAAACACTCTGAGAAATAATGTCAGAAAATACATCGATAATTTTGAACCTTCAGTAAAAGCCTTTAAGGAAGCAAATTAAAAAAAAAACATCCCAAGTTATATTTTTACAGTCTTCAATCATATATATATATATAAATATATATATATAAATATATATATATATATATTATTATTATTATTATTATTAAAAATATATACATTAAACAAGTAAAATAAATTTATCCAAATATTAGGTTGGTGCAAAAATAATGACGTAATAATGTCGTTTTTTGACGTAACGTCAAAAAACGACATTATTACGTCATTATTTTTGCACCAACCTAATAAATAAATAAACGGCACCTGCCAAAATAACCGTTAGAATGAATTACCCACAATGCATCACTGACCCGTATATATAAATAGTCGAGAAAAACCAACACATGTGGTCTGATGATCGCGTCTAGCATGAAAAAGTCTGTCGCCTCTGAATGTTGACTTCAATATTCACTTTTATATTTACATACACACTATCTCCGATATTTAGCACTATATCCCATAAATATAGCGCACCTTAAAACTATATTTCTTCACATATATATATATATATATATATATATATATATTACTACTTTAAACGTTCTTATTAGTGGATATTAGTATATTTCTTTATTTTCACCCACCGGCCTGAAATTTCGAGAAATCTTATTAAAGAAAAATTGGCAAGTGGAAAAATTATGCACCGACAGGAAACACTGAATATATGAGAACTTTGAAATTTAAATTATTTTTTCTCAGATGAGTCTAGACATGTAGAATAGCCTATTTCATTCAGTTTCTTTATGCTTTCGTTTTTTGTTTTTATATCGTTTATTATTACGTATGGCGCATTGTGATAGCAGATCTGCCAAGAAACGTGAAAAGCTGCAACAACATGGATGTAAATTTATCTTGGATGATTCAATTATTCCTGTCAAACCGTGAAATGAAGGTCGTCCTAAACGGGTTCTCTTCCAGTTCCTTTCATACGAACGCTGGTGTTGCCCAAGGCTCTATTCTGGGACCTACACTGTTTCTGATCATCATCAACGAACTGCCTGATGTCATCATTTCTCAAGTAAGCATCTACGTAGACGACACTACTATTTACTCCTGACTCAATAGTAAATCTGGTATTCTTGACAAAGTTAACATGGCCGTTGGTCTCGTAATCGAACACCAATCTGTGGTTGATTCAGGCAGGAAATGGTTTGTAAATTTTAATGCCTCGAAAATGAAACTTCTCTCATTTAACCATTATAGAGAAACCTCCTTGCCTTTCTGTGTCTTCTGGCTCTCACTGACTTGAAGAGAAACAACAGCTACATCTACCGCAAGGAAAGTTAGTTCTCTGTGTCGCATTAGAAGGTTTTTCCCGCCTGAATCCATCCTTCACATCTACAAATCTACCAATCGTTCTTGCATTGAATACTGTTGCCATATATGATCTAGTGCCCCCGCTGTTCATCTCGAGGTGCTATGTGGCCAACGCACTTTGTGATTTTATCTTTTAATCACCTGCGATATCTCTTATTGTAATCTCTTCTTTGAGCAAGATTGGCCCTTTGTGTCTCTTTTTCTAGCATTTGCTATCTTTTGTTAATTTACATGTTTCACATAATAGCTGAAAATAGGCATCCATTATACATTTTACGTTTTCATCTTTTAATTATATCACAATCTTTAAATAATTTCTATCCTATCCTCGTCGTTTTATTTAATTTCTGGGGTCTTTAATATTCTGACATGTCTTAAGAATATGTTTTCTTGGACTTTTTCCAGTTCCTCATTTAGAAGTTTCATGAACTTTTTTTTTCGGAATGCCACAGTGAAACATTAATTTGTTATCAGTTCATTGTTAAATATTCTGTTCGAATTTCTCTGTTTGGATCATTTATCATTTCGTCTTCATTTGATCATTCTGATATTAAGAAAATGTCATCAGCAAATTGTTGATGTATTTACAGTATTTACATTGTTCGGACTGTTGTCCGCGTCTTTTTAATCACATTTACAACGTTTTGGCCGTTGTTAATGTGACAATAAAGATTTGGACAACAGTTCGAACAATATAAATAGTATAAATGATTGCAATATCGCATCTAAAAAATATAGACAGGTCTTGAAGAAGGCCGGAGCGTGCAACGGCCGAAACGTCGTGAATGTGACGATAAAGGTTTGGACAACAGTCCGAACAAAGTAAATAGTATGAACAGTTACAATACCTCATCTCAGAAATATAGACAGATCTTGAAGAAGGCCAGAGCGTGCAACGGCCGAAACGTCGTGAATGTGACAATATAGACGAGGACAGCAGTCCAAACGATGTAAATAGTGTAAATATAGAAATATAGACAAATTGTGGATGGTTTAACTTTTACGTGTATCTTTATTTCTATCCTTTCCGAGTTCAACTTGTTGTAGATACTTTCAAAGCCTGATGTAGTTTAAGTGAAAGTATTACCCTTTTTTCTCACTCCTTTTCCAATCTTAATTTTATGCTTTTGTGTAGATGTGATTACTGTAGTAAATATATCTCATAAATAACTTTTATATATTGTGAACTAAAGACGACAGATCAAATACGTTTTCATTGTTAACCAAAGTCAAAGCTTGTTATATTCTGTTGGTTGTTCAATCAAATGATGTATTGTTCGTCGAGAGTCTGTTGTTGAGCAGCCACTCCTAAAATCTGCCTATTCCAGAGGCTGGTTTTCATCTCAGGTATTTCTTACTGGGGTCGGGGACTATGATGTTTTTATGCATTCCGCAAGAGCCAAGCAGAAATTATTTTTAAATATCCATTAAAATTTTTTACGAAAAACAAAAAAAAAAAAACAAACAAAAACAAAAAAAAACAAACAATTTATCCAAAGCAGGAATGAAAATGGAAACCATATGTATTCCCAAAGAACTCAGTTCTTGTACAATCGACATATCGCGTTATGTATTACCAGATGCACTTGGATCGCTACGTTCCATATTATGCCCATGTCAATGTTTAGCCATTGGCACCAGTGTAAACTGATACATGGCTTTAGATGCCTGTTTATACTCCAAAGAGATTTATAGAGAATTTCTTCTTATAGTAAAGATCTTTCTCAATTGCATAAATTTAATTTATAGTAACAGGTGTGTTACATATTAAACTAATTTCTCATATATTTGTACTGTCCGCTTACGTAATATGGCTAATAAGCAAACGAATGCACTAATAAGATTTACTAGTATATTAGATATTCATCGGTCACATTATTAAGAATATCGTTCTAGTACCTGGCTGAACCCCTCTTTGTATTTAGAACCGCCTCATTTCTTCTTGGTATGGATTTGACAATGTTCTGGAAGTGCACTTTCGAAATAAGCTCCAAATTGTTATAATGTCTTCCCGCAATTCTTCTATATTGATTGGCTGCATATGCAGGATTCGAAACTCCTTTCCCACCACACCACCACAAATGGCCCCTATGGGATTTAGATCCGGTGACATTGGCGGCCACTTTAACGCATAAAAACACTGAGGTGTTACATGAACCATTCTACAGCTGTTTTTGATCTGTGACACGGTGCGTTGTCCGACTGGAAGCGACCACCAGAAGATGAGTGCACTGTAGACACAAACTGAGGTACAGGGTCAGTCATAATTCTTAGGTACACTGTCGTAATGATACGTTATTTTATTGGTACCAAGTGTACCAATGTACACCAAGTAAATATTCCTATACCATTACATCACCACCATCAGGATCCTGAACCGTTGATACAATTCAGAATGGATCCATACTTTCATGTTCTCGCCAAATTCCATCCGAAGACAGTAGCAGGAATCAAGTCTCATCAGGCATGGTAACGTTTTCTAATCTTCATTTGTCCTATTTTTGTAATCTTTTGCCAAATGAATTAGAACTTGAAGGTAATAAAAAGAATGATTTCAAGATTTAGAAATAGTTGCTTAATACTAGAAATAGTTACTTTTTTTGTTGACATAAGACTGTAATGTTTTAAGTCAACATGTTGCCCGTTGAGCCGCTTACACCATCAAACAAATTATCATAAATATTTCTTATAAAAGGAGGTATTACAAGATAAATGCCACATGTTATATTCATCATGTAGATATAAGTATATCCAGAAATTTTTATCAATATCGGTTGGTTAATAACAATTTTATTGTGATAAAATTAACTTGCATAATAAAATCTGACATAGTGCTGTAAGAGATCTATGGTGTTTTTGTCAACTTGATTAATTATCAAGTTTAGAGTGTTAGTCTGAAATAAAAAAAAATCTCCATATTTTGATGCTGTTAGCTTAAATCTGATGTTTTGAACTCGGTAAAAAAAATTCAAGAAAAACGAGAAAAAAAGTAAAAAAGAAGAGAAAAAAAGAAGTAAATAAAAAGTTTCTGGATTTAATTGCCACTTGGAATTCGTTGGGGGAAAACACCTGACAAGATTCGTCAAACTTTGATATTGCAGCTACGGTTTCATCCTCCTCCCCACACACTCAACGACTTTCTCCCTTTCATAAATTCTTTCTTCCTTTTATTCAGACACACATACACATATGTGTACACAGTTGCTTGCCTTAGTGAGATAATTAATAAACAAAACTCACATAAGATTTGTTACTAGCAATAAAGAAGCTTACCTTCTGAATCACTGTTCATTTAGGGATCGTCTCGGCCAGGTCGATAACATGAAGAAGTCACCATCGTGACAAATCCACCATTCGAAGCCGGATCTAATAGCCGGAAAACTAAAGTTCTAAACTACGCGCCGATCGATCGATATATAGATAGATATGAACTGGTATATATATATATATATATATATATATATATATATATATATATATATATATATATATATATATATAATATTAGTGGTAAATATACACATACATATGCAAAATATATAAATATATATACATACATGTATGCACATACATATATATTATTTGAATAAAAAAATTCCAAGAGGATAGAATCCAGGTAGAACTCAATGTCCACGACAGAGTAAGGATATAATAAAAAGGCTTATTAGTGTTTAAGTCTGTTTATTATATATATATATATATATATATATATGAAGACTGAGATCGATAAATAGATTTGATAAACATGAACAGACTTAGATAGATAGATATGAACAAACTGAAATAGATAGATAGATAGATAGATAGATAGATAGATAGATAGATAGATAGACAGATAGATAGATTGAGGAAGATAGCGTTGTGCCAATTTTCCAAAAGCTTGTCCTAAAATTGTCAATTCTGAAATTGTTTTATCTGGGTTCGAACATCTACTGATGGGACTACGAGAAAATACACAGCTATTTCTCATCACACACGCACGCACGCACACACACACACACACACACACACACATATATATATATATACAGTGGAGTTGAATAAGTGATCGTACAGCAAACAAATGCTTGTTATTCTCAATTATAGCAAATGAAAACCTCGAATAACAATGTTATATATGTATTTTGGAGCACAGAATCAGAATCTGCAATTTATATTTAGAAATTCATCGATAAGTGATAGTTATGCAAATTTTTATATTTCGAATAATAAGTGTTCGTACAGTTTCAATTTTTGCATTATAATACGGTAGATTTTGGTTGTACTTTAAAGTAGAAGATTCTAAACTGTTCTAGAATATTCTTAGTAACTTTATTGCAACATTCCGTTCAAAATTGGATCATTCTGCAGTCACTGTTCGCTGATAACGATTCTAATAATGGCTAGACGTAAGGAAATGACTTGTGTTCAAAAAGAGCTAATTATGAATCTATGAAACAATGGAAAAAGTTACAGAAACATCTCCAGTGACACGAACATACCTTTTTCAACAATTGGTTCATTTGTTGCAAGATTTAGAAGACGTAATACTGCTGAGAACAAAGGTAGAGCCGGTATTCCCAGGAAGATCTCTCGAAGAAAGTTGATGCGTCCAAAATAACCCAATGGCTCTCAGACAAGACCTTCAGAATGATCTGAGTTTGTCCAGTCAGTCGCCGGATTTGAATCCAATAGAGAATTTATGGCGGTTTTTGAAAAATAAGATCCATGATAGAGGTCCAACAAACATTAAAAACATGAAGACAATTACTCAGGAAGAATAGGACAAAATACTTACTAAAGTATGCGAATCGTTAATTAAAGACTACGGGAAGAGATTAGTTGCTGTTGAACTTAATAAAGACTTTGCTACAAAATATTAAATGGAGAAAACATGTTTTTGTTCTGCTGTACGATCATTTTTTAAACCCCTAAAAATTTAAATGTTGCTATATTTTCTTAACTATGGAATATTATTTAGTTTTATATGCATACATTTTTAGTATGCAATCTGATACAGTAGATATATTCCTGTTTTGTTAATTTAATATGTTACAAATAAAAATATGAAATATTTTAATGTGTACAATCACTTATTCAACCGCACTGTATATATATATATAGAGTATGGATAGGAATGATACGATAAAGAACAAGTAGGAAAATAGATCTTAATCTATCATGTTTCACGTTATTAAATCTTCGTTAGTGATCAAGATAGAAATGATAGAAATGATAAAAAGCAAAGAGATGCAGATTAATGGTATGTTGTGTTTGGATATTTCTTATTGGTTAGAAACGTGTCACGTGTAATGAAGTAACATAATATTCGAATAAATGTAGGAAAACATTCTGGATGCTAAAGTGTGTAAAAGTTGCAGGATGTTTTGAAAAAAAAAATTTAAGGTTAGATTTTTCATTAAAGTATATGGCGTGCGTATTTTGTATATACATTGATTCTTATGTATTCGAAAGAGATAATGAATAATGGATCTGTAGAAAAATGGTAATGGTAGTTTTTTTTATAAGTGAATACTTCGCATCACGATGTCTACAGATAAAAACATTGGCCCTACTGGAGACATTTTCAACCTGAATAATCATATTTTATAGCAGGTGTGTTCTGCGTGAGTGGGGAATATAAGAGACAACCTCTAACCAAATAACCGTGCAAAAGTTTTCGGACATTTGTCCTTCTTGGTTATCTCTTTTCGGTGCTGTTGAGAAAATAGAGGCGTACTCAGTGGAACCACTGATATACGCATATTGTTTGGAACAACAGTATTATTTCTGATATTTCGCGAACATTCTTACGTCGAATTCCTTCCTTATTTCATGGCTTGAAATCATGACGAAAATTTTCAGAGACCAGAACGGACATAATGAAGATGGCAATATGAGCAATAACGCTGGGACTCAGAATTTCAGGAAGCAGCATCCTCTTGAAGTTTCGAAATGTTTCGGATCGACTCGTATGTGGTCAGCCACGTAAGCTGCAGAATAGGATCGTACGGAAACAAATAAGGGCAGTCAAAGCTCAACCAAAGAATGCTGCAAGACAAATGAAGAACGGGTACTTCGTATGATTGATGTCAGTAGATTGAACGAAACGTATCCTTCATACACATTTTACATATTTCAACCGAGATACCAGCTTTAAACTTGAAAAGTAATTTGAAGGCAAACTTAATTTGTTCATATGAAATATTGGATACGGAAGCTTGAGATAAGATCACATTCAATGATGATACAAGGATAGAACTTCATTTTAAAAGGCGAGAATTTGTTAGATTGCCTACAGGAAACCGAAACAATTCACGAAAATGACGAAATTTGGGGACAAGAACTGGATGCTTTTGGAGCATTTGAAAAGCGATGATTCAAAACAACTGGTTAAAATTGACGTTAGCGTGACAAGTAGCAAATTTATTCAGTTGTTATAGATAACAGAACAATCTATTGCATAGAGATACGAAGATTGTCCATAGTTATGTAATGGGCACTTATGGTAACGTAGATAATTAAAGGTTAAGTAATTTTGTAGATAAATATATTTTTAAAGTAAAATATATTCAAATATTTAAACATTTCTTTCATTTATAATTATCATAGTTTCTGACGGCTCGTTTCCGAGTATTTCCATCTGTTATTAGGTTGGTGCAAAAATAATGACGTATTTTTAACGTCAAAAAACAACATTATTACGTCATTATTTTTGCACCATCCTAATAGAATGGCTTCGTAAACCCTGTTGCAGACGCTAGCTCAGATATATTTATCTTTCTTCAACACCCACACGGGCAGTCTATAGTTTAAACTTCGACTATGCTGGGAAGAGAACTAGGAAATATTGGCAACTAAATCTCGTCGTTAAATAGGCCTAAGTTCTATTCAAATAGTTTCTTTTCACGTACTTCTCGCTAGTGAAACTCTGTTACGATTTCTTGCTTCCTTGCTGCCTATAACCTTCAAAAATTTAAATACAACGTCATTTACAATCTTCTATCTTTCTAAATGATGCCTTTTTTATTATTATTCTTTCTTCTTTATAACGTCTTCTCATTTTTATTTACACGCACTACCCCCCTTGTGTCTTAGTGGCATTACCGCCTTCCTTGGGGAGAATAGATTATAAAAAAGATATTATATATCAAACAACAATAATAATATAGAATAATAATATCATATATTTTATTAAGGAAGAGTAAGAGTGTTTAGAAAGATTCAGCTGAACCATTCTCCCAAATGGGGAGACACTGTTTCGATAATGGTACTGAAATCCAGACTTTACAATCACCTGGGCTTGAAACTCGATCACTGGCACTAAAAAATGACTGGATTCCTATATCCATCTGTATACGTCTCTCGTCTAAACTATTTTTCAGGTCGATGAAGATGAGTCGTCATTTTAAACCTCTTCCCGCCGCCGCTTCATATAACAAATAAAAAAAAAAACCCTATACAGTCGAGCTTCTATACACAGACATAGAACACCTATCCATAGTACCAGTGCTTCATGCATAGAGTAAAAATTAGGACAATTAGGTGGGGATAGGGGTGAAAAAGACCTATCTTTGAAGCCAGCAAATCCAGAAAAGCATATCAATTGCCGGGAAGAAGGAAAACAAAACAAAAAACAAAATAAAAACGCATTTTTGATATTTTGATCGTGTGCAGAGTGAAATCTGTTCGCAATCTGGAGAGAAGATAACATGTGCTCGCTTTTAGTTTTTATGGCGAACAGCCACTAGTATTCATACCGACTCAGCGTTGGAACTCTATGTTTCCCAGGGCATAGCATGTGTTGGAAAGATGCGAATGGGCTTGACGCAATGGGAATGGAGTTTGGAAAATGTTCAGGCTTAGGGACAGCAGTGGTAATTCTGAAGTTCAAAGGCAAATAGAAGAATATCGATCCATAAATCGATAGAAATGAATACGATGAGATAAATAACAGAAAAGGATAGTTTGATTTTAATAGATTTCAACGAAAGGTAATATGAACAGTAATAAATATAAATAGATATTGCTAGTTAGCAGGCTATGAAGACAGATATGAACAGAGGAAGACAGGATGTGAATAGACTGAGATAGATAAGCGCAAACTGATATATATATATATATATATATATATATATATAGTCTAGCGAGAATTTGTAAACAGTGACTACTACTGGTGATAATGCAAAACTCTTCTATGAATTGAGCACTCTGAGTCACTGCGTGTTTATTCCAAAATGAATTGGTAAAAATTCACTTTCCTCTCTGCCGGGAGCTGATAGCTTAGGGTAAAAATCTCCGACTGATGCCAAATCAGTCGGGTTTCGAGCCTGGTTTGAGGTAATCGGATGTCTAGTCACAGTGTTTAGCCGTGATACAGCCAAACAGTCTCTGGATGACTATATATATATATATATATATATATATATGGGCGTGAACCCCTCTCAGATGGCACCACCTGTTAATTTACCTGCACCCGACTTCAATATTTTTGCGACATTTATAGTCTGAAGTAAACCTATTGGAAATTATTTAAATATACTAAAATATCTATCATTTGTCAATAAGTATATTCTTTAAGAAATGCCACTTTTTTACTATTTATTGCAAACCAAATTAGCAAATCTAATAATACAGTAAAAAAAAAAACAACAAAACAAAACAAAACAAAACAAAAAAAAAAAAACAGACCGGTATTATAACAATAAAACTAGCAAAATACATATGAGTTTTTTTTTTATCATATTAGTAACATTTCAGTTCATGAAACTATTTAGAAGTTATAACATCTAGAAAATTAAAATCACTGCTTTATATAAATTTCTAAGATCAAAACAAATTACCGACTTGAAACACGATAACACAAACTAAAACATTCTTTTTCTTGCTCCGCTTCCTGCAAAGTCAAATAAATATGAGTTTATCATATTGATATCTTTTACGTTCATAAAACTGTTCAGAAGTTATATCATATAGAAAATTAAAATCATTGATTTATAAAATTTTTAGGGAGCTGCAGCCAAAAGGATAACCCGGCCCTGTATATATTTAATATTTACCATAATAATCGGGACAAAGAATATCAGGTATATATTGTAGGTAGATAAAAAAAAGTAAATAAATACAATCCACGTAGACATTGAAATCGACACTTCATTGTGTCGAGCAATTTCATGGTTTAAGCAGTGGTCATTTATGTGACCACATTTTTATATATGTGGTAAATATATAAGAGAATTTTGATCCCAAGATTATTTGGAATATTTTGCCAATAAATCGGTGTTATCAGGAAATGAAATTCATATATTGAAATAAAATTCTTATTCTGAGGATGTCGATTCATCGATAAAGCATGTCAAAATAGAGGTTTTCCGGTTTTCGAATATGTTGTGCACTAGGAATTTTTGTATAATTTTTTTTCTATTTTTCGCAATGGATTTAATTCGTTTATTTAAAAATATATTATTGAATGTGTTCTAACGTTTTTGGTTGCAATGTGGATTTAAAAAAAATATATATATATTATGCAAAATTATGGAAAATAAAGCATAATATTTATATATAGATATATATAATATGTGATGTTTATATGCCGAATTCAAGAGGGTCAGAGACACAGAACTTTGGCGTCACTTAAAGTTTCATGTTATGAAACGTGAATAAATGAATAAAGCTTCATAGCATGAAACTTGAAGTTCCGTGTATTCATGATATATTTCTAACTTTCTGGGAATGGTGTCCGCCTCCATTATCGGTCGGTTTCTCTCATTTTATTTGAATTTTTTTTATTAGATCATTGAACTAGTTTAATCTCAAGTTCAGGTACGTTTTTTTTTAATGTTTTAGTGCTTTGATTTATTTTTTATACAAGTTCTCATGTGATCTTATAATCTTTTTTCTTTTCGGAGGATAAATTATATAAAAATATAAGTTTTAGAAGAAAAAAAATCATAAAATCAAATAAGAAATTGTATAAAAATGAAATGTGCATATATATATATATATATATATATATATATATATATATATATATATATATATATATATATATATATATATATATATATATATATATATATATATATATATATATATATATATAGTTGGCCCTAGTGGATAAAACCGTTGGTTGGCTCCAGTAACTTGACGCAAAGAGTAGTGAGTTCAGTGCGTGGCTACGGCAGTGGTGATCAAAAAATTTGGAGAGTTGAGTTAAAGGGAGATAATTGAGAAACCTGGAAGAAATATGTTACGTGGGATTAGAATAATCTACACGGGTGGACGAAATAAAAGGTTCAGTTCGGCCGAGACGACGTGAATATGCCAATAAAGATGAGGACCACAGTCAAAACAATGCAAATAATGTAAATTTTGTGTGTGTGTGTGTGTGTGTGTGTGTGTGTGTGTGTGTGTGTGTGTGTGTGTGTGTGTGTGTGTGTGTGTGTATAAAAGTGGACATTGAGGTTAACACCGAGCGGTGACAGCTTGAACGCAATCATCAGGACATGTGTTTGTTTTGGTTCGACTATTTATATATTCGGGTCAATGGTGCTTTATGGCCTGTTGTATTATCTTAACGGTTATTGGGTAGGATGGTAAGGGTTATATTTCAAATTATTCTAGAGGCTATTGAGTAGAAATAATCTGGATCAAAATGCGGTTATTTGTAGCTGTTTTATAGTGTTAACTTTTTACGCATTATTTATTATTGATTACTTTATGTTTATATATATATATATATATATATATATATATATATATATATATATATATATATATATATATATATATTGTTGAATAGATATAAATACATAGAGAGATCTGAAGACACTGAAATAAATAGGTAAGAGAAGATCACATAGGTAGATTTCTGTCGTAATCTTTTATTTCACAACCTTTTGGAGAAGAAAAGTGGAACTGAAAACAATCTTTACCGTTTTCGGATCAATCCGATTCATTTCTGTGGCTGGGAACAGGAAGTTTCTTTGAAAACTGAATCTTTAAAACAGAAAAGTTCTGTTAAATTCATTGTCAGTTCCTCTGTCGACTATCAATGAGCAAAATTATTTGTTCATCTGTTACTCAAAAATCTTACAAACTATTGCCGTCCTTTCAAGATTGGATGTTTCAAAGCATATTTTCATGAAATCGCCCCCGACGTTTCGTATACCTATTTTAGGAAATGAGTTTGAGCTAGAGGTACGTCCTAATGCCAGTGACAATATTTAAGGGAATCGGCCAGTTTCGGTTTGTCCCACCAAGTACTGGTTATTCAAAACGACATAATCATTGTCACATTTTCTTTCATGGTTTTTTTCTTTGTTGTCATGATATACATACATGCTTCTTTCTTTCTTTCTTTCTTTCTTTCTATATTCAAAATATCTCTTCTTTCTTTCGTTGTTCATGCTATATCTTCTTTATTTTTTTTTCTTCCTTACCTTCCTTCGTGCGTCTTTCTTTCTTTCTTTCTTTCTTTCTTTCTTTCTATATTCAAAGTTTTGTTTCTTTCTTTCGTTGTTCCTGGTATCTCTTCTTTATTTCTTTTTTCTTGCTTACTTTCCTTTATGCTTCATTCTTGCTTTCTGTCTGTCTATTTTCAATATATCTCTTCTTTCTTTCTTTCTATATTCAAAGTTTTCTTTCTTTCTTTCTTTCCTTCTTTATTCAAAGTTTTCCGTCTTTCTTTCTTTCTTTCTTTCTTTTTTATTTCTTTCTTTCATTCTTTCTTTCTTTCTTTCTTTCTTCAAAGTTTTCCTTCTTTCTTTCTTTCTTTCTTTCTATATTCAAAGTTTTCTTCTTTCTTTCTTTCTTTCTTTCTTTCTTTCTTTCTTTCTTTCTTCATGATATCTCTTCTTTATTTCTTTTTTCTTCCTTACTTTCTTTCATGCTTCTTTCTTTCTTTATGAAAATTTATCAAGGTATTTTTTTTCTTACTGCCGTCTCTCTTTTTATCTTTCTTCTCTTAGCACCTTCAAAATGTCTTTCACTCTTTTCATCCTAGAAACAAAGTATTAAAACAATTCTTCAC